>BROG01000127.1:807500-1317500 GCA_030159075.1 Atrina japonica | reverse complement strand
ATGCCTTACACGAAGAGAATTGGAAAGGCTGTCAAAAAGAGACATTTAAACTGTCAGATTTCTGTGATAAAACGGATAAAAAAGCTCATCAACATTGACAACTCACATTAGAGTTATTTTATAAATATTTTGTTATTTTGTTATTATTTATTTTTATTATATTTATTTCAAATTTATGATATTTGAATGAAGCAGTTATGGATATAAAATTCTTTTAAAATAATAAGTGAGTTTTGTTTTTTAGCCATTGTTGTTGATATTATTATATAAATATTATTTTTATGTAAATGCAATACAAACAGATGGAAGGTATAATTCTTTGGATCACTGCTACTTTAACAAGGGGCGAGTCCATTACAGTCAGTATTGAAATTTGCCCTAGAAGTATAGTAAAAATCCATACAACCTTCAAGGTGGGGTCACCTGACCTGGACAAGTTAAAATCTTAGGTAATAAAGCATAATTATACTGGCATTACACAGGCAAGAGTAATGGTTCCTAGATGTCCTCATACCTCCGTGTATTTTGTGTACTTGTAAAACGGAATTCCCGAGCAACTTATCTTACCCGAAAAGTGAGTGGAATAATTACGAAAAGGTACTCCGCCCCGCCAAGTTATGTGTGTTGGACAATACAATACATTATTTATATATTCCAAAAATTTTGGTAATGGATACAGATTAACCAAGGCATCAGTATAGGTATTAGTTACAGATAAATGTATGGTTCCCCGTAAACACCGTGGACTACTCTAGATGACATTTGAAGGAGAGGGCTATAAACTTAAGCTGGAAAAATTTGGCCTAATCCAATTGTAATAACTATGATTCTACAAAAATACGTTTAATCTAAGATGACGTCTTTTAGGTGCACGCGGTTTAAAGTGCGGGAAAATACACACACAAACATATATATTTACATTAACACTCATGTATCACGGAAGTTTTTCCAATTAAATGTTTTAAGATTTAAATCTTTTGTACATTTTACTTTCCGTTTTTGATAAATTAAAAGCTTGCTGATTTAAGGGCCAATCGCGTACGATTGACTCTGAAAAACATAGATTTGTTTGAGTCATTGACCCTGACACAGACTGTTCATTGGGTACAAGGTACGCTTAGCTTATTTTTGACAGTTCTAGCATCGAGTTTAACGTAAACAATGAGCACTAAGTTCATTGTCATGTTTTGTCTAGTGTTGAAATGAGACCAAAATATCTATTTCTTATAATCTTTTCTATAATAATCTACCAATAACGACAACTATATACTTTCCATCGAAGGCGGAAGTCAATATAAAAATAGCGAACCTATAATTGTCTCAACGACTGAAAGCTACTCTTACTCAGAATTTCGCAAAATTCTATATCTCACCTTTTTTTCCTATCCTTAAATGTTTCTATGCATTAAAAATATCATTGGTTCATTCTTTTCATTGTATGAAAAATAACACCCCAAAATTTAATAGCACTGGATGAAAAAGAGCTACATCAAATTCATGCAACAAGGATTTAAAATAGTTTTTTATAGTAGTTACTGGTATTGTTTCAAATTAAATGAAGAAGAGCCAATACATATTCGAAATGTCAAGTCCAATAGAATAAATTAGATATTACAACAGTCTCAACACGAGGAACAATTGCGAATCCCAAACCTGAAGGGGTCAGATGTCCGGAAGAAGTCAATATTCCCTGTTCCAAGCAATGAAGTTATTAAAATCAGAAAATTTCGTTCTTGTTTTAATTTCGTTCATTTCGTCCTTTTCATTTATCAACGAAATTTAAAACATCACTAAATTTTACATGAATCATACCTAGATGCTTACTCCTCCATCGCACCTGATCCCGCTTCTTGGATTCTAGAGGTCCGTGTTTGTCCATTTTTGCCGGATTTGTATCTGTGTCCTGGGTACCCTAAAGATTTAAACCCTGGTATCGGAGATGTAAAGGAATGGGAAACCATATCAGATTGAAATTTTCGTGACTATGGATTGTTGTGACCGTCATAAAAGGGCCATTAGCTATTAAATAAATATTTCAATTTCTTTCTACTTCTTACTACTTGTACTATATAATATGAGCTATACACCGGCATAAAACGTCATATATTCCTATATGCAACACTGTCGGAAGTAAATTGAAAGTAGAGGGGGGTAAACCAACTTAAAACACACACACGCCAGAAACATCTAGGCGCTAAGCCTTAATTTTCAATCATCGATCTTTCTATCTTTGCCAAAAAAGGGGGCCTAAGCCCCCTAGACCCCGGTTCCGACGCCTATGCTATATGTATTGTGAAAATAAGGTCAGGTCCTGTGTGGAATGCATATAGACAAAATAAGGTTGAATTAATAAACATGAAAGTGAAAAACTGTTACACGGGGTTTCCCCAAACATTTGTCACTAAACATATAAGGATATTTAGGTCTGCGTATGTCTTTTTCGTTATTGTTTATCAATCTTAGAAGTAAAATAGGTAAATAAAATTTTTGAAAAACACAGCTACTGCCCCTTTAATAATGGTATGCAGTGTTTCTTTAAATACTAAATCGACGCAATGTTTGACATTGTAAACACGTTGTTGTTTGTTGTCCTTTGCACCATTCTGTATATAAATATACGTCAGTAACAAACAAAAGGGAATCCCTGTATTTTGAATTACAAGTATATAGATAATTATTTCTCTTTTGTCTTGTAAGACTGTTAAGTTATATTTGTCTCGACCAAAAACCAACATATCTCAGAAAAACGAACAAAAACTCTAGACAAGTGTTCTGGAAATTCTGTAGCAAAATCGATATCGTTCTAAATTCCAATGGTATTCCCATGACAAGGATTTCCCCTAAATTCTAAAAATAGAATAGCACACAATAAAAACAAACGATTACTAGTAATACTAACACTGGCGAGTTTTAACGCGACCAGAGCGGAACTTTGTAAATTCTTGATCTGTTTTATTTCATATTACAAGATTTATCAAAATGGCAAATCAACGTGAAATTAAGGATCTAATCGTCATATTTTCGTTGTTGGCTTTATCTACATGCTCTGAAGGTAGTAGGTCACTTCCATACCATGTTGTTAGTTAATTTATTTAAAAGTGCATTACTTATACACCAATTTCTTACCATTGATATATAACAACAGAGTTTATCTAATAGTAATACGTAAAAGTCAATACGATATCTAATGGGTGCGTGTACAGGGATTTTCAAAAATACTTTACCGATAGTTGACTTTTTACATTAAACAGGAAGTATAAACGGTATGTGTTTATGATTTGTAAGTTTGATTTTTCTTTTGATAGCAGTTAGATTTTGTTTCGTGGGAGAAAACGGAACGGCCAAAGAATATGACAGCTTGAAGGAGATATGCTGCAGGAACGTCCTATATAAATATGATAACAAAGATTTGAACTGTTGCGGAAGTGAGTATTATCTTTAAACTCTGGGAAATGTGAAAGATATGGTTTATGCGTATTGTTTTGTTTTTCAATAATGCAAATGCATATATATGCCTACAATCATACAGACAGACAAACAGACAGGCAGGCAGATAAGCATGCAGACAGACAGACAAACAAACAGACAAACATGTGATGGAATATCCCAAGTTTTGGTAAATTTGCCTTGCAACCATAAGCTTAACTGAAAATATATTCATGTATCTCACACATGATAAATAGTCTTATCCACGGGTATATTCACGTGGAACAGAAAATATAATATATTTCTTTGACAGATGTCACCTATGATACTAAGAAAGAAATATGTTGTCAAAGTCAAGTGTTTCGGAGTGTGGTGAACAACACACATTTTGCCTGTTGCGCTGGTCAGCCTTATCGTATCGACCAAAGAAAGATATGCTGCAACAACACCTTACTTACGAAATCTAACACAGGTAAGACTGTACTTTATGTAAATACCTTTATATTGTCAGATGTTTGCGTTTGTTTTTACTTTATTGATATTATCGAATTATTTTATCATTTTGACGATTTGAGAAAACATGAAAACACACAGCATCATGTCAAAAGTGAGTCAACCAACACCATTTCCCCATAGCTTTCTATGCGAAATCAACTTTTAAAAAATAATTGCCCTGACTTATATACTCAATGACATTTTGTAAACTTTATCACATTTATATTGAGGTATATAGACTATCTTTTAAAATTTGTTTGGGATTTGTCAGTTTCTTTTCATGAAAACTGCAAGCATGACTTCAAGTGACTAACCAAATTTGCAGTGAAATTTCGTTCTTTGTTCATAGTATAAAGAACTTACTGCTAAGAAAAATTGTTGCTTTCCACTTCAACGGAGTTTAAAACTAACCTCAAAGGAAGATGAATAGACTTTTCTTTTTTAAATATTTAAATTTTACGGTTGCTGATTTATGACAGATTTTTTTTATTTCATCTCGCTATAACGAAATACTACCTCGTTATAGCGAGATAATTAAGTCATTATAACGAGAAAGGTATTTCGTTATAACGAGAAAATCTTTGTAGGGGTATTTTTAAAAAGTAGATTTTATATATAATGGTATAGAAAAATGGCACTGTAGACTTCGACGATAATATTCTGTATGTGATCCAGTTTAGTGTACATCTCATCTACTGTTGTCGCCTTACATATGTTTTGATAAAATTATGCTCCGATTCACATGGCTGGGTGGAGTAACCTTTAGATTATCATACGGATTGTTCTACTCACTTTTCGCTTTTCGGTTGTGACAAGCTGCACGGGATACGCGTAGGTATGGTGAAACATAGTGACGATTTCTCTTGCCGGTCTAATTATGTTGTTATGTTTTACTACCTAAAATTTAAACTCGTCAAGGACAAGAAGTGGTTCAAAGAATTATATATATTGTATAACACGCACTCGATTTTAGATTTATATATGAAATCAATGTCAGATGAATTTAGTGTTATTGTTAGCAGAATTTGTTTACATTTGTGGTGTCAACATAATTATTACCCCGTTGTACGAAAAGCGTTAATGTATCGACAGTGATCGATATATAACAACTGAATTATTTAGGTAAGGTAAGACCAATAGATCATGGCATGGCATCACTTCAGCGGGTTCGGTGGTATTAAGCCTACGCAGGCGCAAATGTCCGTTGCTAAAGTAAATATTAGTCTTGAGTGTAAGACTAACGACCGGATTTACGAGAACGTTTGAGAATATGTCTTAAGTGTAGACGTAAGAGTCCACTTAGGTATAGGCTTTAGACTTAGACTTAAGTTTCTTTGTAAGTAAGGCCCCTGGTCAAGAAAGGGTTCCAGAGACACCCCCGGCCAGGTTATATAGATTCAACTATATCAAGGTAAAAATAAAGGTGTACAGAGACATTTTTCATATTACGAAAATTGAGAATTGAACTGTTACCATGTCATGAATATTAGTTATATCGTAAAAACGGTTTTACACATACAGAAAATACTAAATAATTGCGACGAACATTTTTGATCGTGATATTTTCTTTTGAATATAAAAAATATCAGATACCAAAGTATAAAACTTTAAGATGTCCAGGATAAAGATACAAATCTGGTAAAAATGGACAAACACCTACCTCTGGAATCCAAGAGGTGGGACCAGGTGCCATGGAGGAGTAAGTATCCCCTGTGGACCGGTCATACCCGCCGTGAACCCGCAGTCAAATCCAAATAAATTAAGTGAGGAACGAATCCTTGTTATAATTGGTACAGACGTCTAACAACCGCTAACGAAAAGGCAACTCAAAAATATGTCTGATAATTATTTTCTTAGCCACTTAGAAATATAATAAAATGATGCGACTTTTTAATGACTCGACCAGGCTTAGTCGGTAGCGCGCTCGAATCTAGATTGGGAGGTCGTGAGTTCGAGTCCAGCCGGCGGCAGGTTGGTTTCTTGTTTTTCGGATTGAGACAGCAAAAAACAAGGTCCCGTGTCACAGTAGGTGTCGGCTAGTTAAAGAAACCTCACTGCTCAATAACCATACATGCTGAGCAAAGGCCAAAATTTGAAGCCCTTCACCGGCATTTGGTGACGTCTCCATATGAGTGAAAGAATCTTGAGTGGGACGTTAAACAATAAACAAAGAGACTATTTAATTTGCTGATTGTTCAGTTACCATATCCTGAAACACTTTTCATCAACAATAAGCAAAAGAGGGCGTAACCTTAGTTATGTACTACTTGAAGTCATACGTACCATGGCAGTGTCATGATTTAATTTGTGTATTTATCTACGGCCATGTAACTCCTTTATTAATGATATTCTGATATTCAAATGAATATTCAAATATTTTTTTGTGATATAGCCGATCCTAGTTCCATTTTAAAACCAAATGCTTACCTACCACCAAGTACGTTAGAGGTAGACATCACAATTATGTTTATGTATGAATTATAACACTGGGTTATACCCACAGTAGCCTTGTGAAAAAGCGTCAGAGAGAGAGAGAGAGAGAGAGAGAGAGAGAGAGAGAGAGAGAGAGAGAGAGAGAGAGAGAGAGAGAGAGAGAGAGAGAGAGAGAGAGAGAGAGACAGACAGACAGACAGACAGAGAGACAGAGACAGACAGACAGACAGACAGAGAGACAGAGACAGACAGACAGACACAGACAGACAGACAGACACAGACAGACAGACAGACAGAGAGACACACAAAAACTTACACACACAATATATATTACTTCTTCAGCCTTGGTATGTTGTGGAGATCGGTTATTCGATGAATCGAAGAGGGGATGTTGTGCGTCGGAAATTTATGACCAAGAGACGCATTATTGTTTTGAGAAACAAACGGTATTACCAAATGGATTTGATAAATGTGGAAGGACAACATTCAAAATGGACCGCTATATTTGCTGTTCTGGGCAACTCCATAATAGATCGAATGGTATGACATCATGTTGTGGAAATCAGCCTTACAATAAGGAATTCAACAAATGTTGCCACACATCTGAAGTTCCCCACATAGCACCACTCAAGGGTCATGCGTGTTGCGGATCAAGTAAGCGGATCCAACTTTCCTTATATCAGAGTGACCAAAGCGTTAATGGCATATATGATATTCGATTTCGTTATATCATATTCAATGAAAATTGACGCCTTCTAATTTGTATGACGCACTGAAAATTTTAATTTACAACTGAATTTGTATGTTAATTTAAATATTTAAACTTCATAGTCAAATATCTTCTACCTATCTTAGCAATATTATCTTTGAAGTTGGCAATGTCAGCCATGACAACTTTCAAATACTGTTGGTCTATTGTACCGGTTATCACAAAATCTATATTTTAGTTTCAATTTGTTTTACCACAGGTCATTACAATATCGAGAATCAGATATGTTGTAACTCTCAAGTAATGGATGCGAAACCGACAGATAAATGTTGTGGGGTTGCACTTTTTGACGAAAAGTTTCAGGGTTGCTGTGAAGGAATTATTTATAATACAAGTTCCCATAGATGTTGTGGTACGTAGTTTAATTAGGAATTATAGATCAACTATAATTCTTTTTACCATAAAGTTAAATTTTATAATTTATATAATATTGAACTACTTAACGAGGTTTACATAAGGACAATTTTTGTTTTGCTTATGTGAAATAATTTACAGTCTTTTATCTGTTATTTTTAAATTGTTTTTAGAAAGCTCAGTTATATCAGCGCACGGAAGATGTTGTGGAAGTAAGGAACTGGATGTTAAAAATGAGGTATGCTGTAACAATAGATTTCCATTAAAGAAAAGTGATAAGACTCACAACGCCTGCTGCCCAAATACTGAATTGAAAAATACAGGAATATCTTATGATAAAGAGCAAGTTATATGCAGGGAAGGCAATCCACCAGAAATCACTATTTATCCGGCATATAAAACCTGTGGACGGAAACCGTATGATGAGTTCAATGACTTGTGCTGTTTGGATGAAGTATACATTGATGGTCGAATCAATGGCAAAGAATGTTGTCTGCCAGGGAACCAGGCATATCACCCTGACACAGAAATATGCTGTGATGGGAGACTCTATGATAAAACTATTAGGAAAGGGTAGGTTTAATATATAAAATATTTTAAATCACAAACAAAAGTGAAACTGGATTGAAAACAATACATAATTAAAGGCCCAATAACATGATTATATGTTTATTTGAAGTACATCATTTATTTTCAAACTGTCATGTTAAGACTTTCCATCAAGTGTAAAATTGTGTTTGTTTTATTGACATTAAATCTTATACCAACATTGTGTACACTTATTGTTTTTTTTAAATAATTTCAGCTGCGTTACTGATGAAAATCCCAGTGTGGAACCCTTTTCTCTAATTAAGGACAAGAAAGTTTTCACTTACGGGATATGCACAATCTGCAACGAAAATTGGAAAAAGGAAGACTATCGGCAAGCCATAGAAAATGAAGACATTAATATATGTTTGAAATCAGGTAATTTCATTGACAGAAAAAATGAATATCATTCAATGAAAATCTGCATAGTAATTTTTTTTTTTTTTTTAAATCTATTTTAATTACGACGATAACAAAACTGTAATTTAGTCGGTAGTTAATATATGATTTTGAGTTTGACCTTGGCCTCGTGGCGGATATGTACGATTGACATTATATACTGACCTTTACACACCTGATCCAATCTATGGATTTTCAAGATGCCGCGTTTGTCCAATATTCAGTTTGTTTGTCCATTGTTTTATGAACTTTTACATTTTGTTCTTATATTTTGTTTAAAAATGGAATATTTTGAATGTCTAGTTATTGTTTAGTATGGTAGTTAATCGTTGATCTTGTCAACACAAAATAATATACCTGAAATCGGCCAAGAAGTTTTTGTTATTTCAGAAATGTTTTAGATGTATAGTTTATCTATTGCTTTGAAATATTCCTGTTTTGTTATTGTCGATTTAATGTCAAAGCTTAGTGGAACAAAATATGTGTAACGGTGTACCTGTTACCTGTATACCAAAGTTAAGTAGGATAAACTATGTTTTGTTTTGAACTTGTTTTCTTAAACGAAGACAGTTACGGTCCAATGCTTCTGAAGTCTATTTCACATTTAGATAACTTGTTAACTTGTTTTCAGAGTTTTGGTTGACTACTTTATCAGTAGTCTACACACTTCTTTTAAAATTGTTTCAGAGTCAAATATAACTTCCACATTAGTGTTATGACACATATTCAGATCTTATTTTCTCATTTTCACGGCATTGAGTATGACAAACGTTCAAATCTTTATTTCAGCGTTGAAAGTTGAAGTTCTCCGAGTGTCGCACATCAAACGCCGAGGGAAAATACTGCAGACAAGTTTATCTCTAAATGTGCGAAAAAATCTATATAATCCCAGAGGATTTCCTGAAAAACGAGGGAAAATAAATATACTTCTACCTTGCTCGTGCAGTATTATTTATTCTTCTGACTTGCTTTTGTTTGTTACTAACATAGACATGAGGAAGATTCAATTAAGGTTAGGAGACAGCGACGTGCTTGTGCCTTACTTCCCACGTCTAAGAAAGGCGGTAAAACAACGTCACGGACAATGTGATAGGCGGACGAAAACAAATTACATAAAATCAATCAATGATATACAGGACTACATCAATTACCAGTTGTCGAAATCATTTTTTTGACGACAACAATACATAGATGATGTTCTTGTTTGTCTGAATTTTGTTTCTGTTTCAAAAGTTTCATAGTTATCTGAAAGTATTTTATATTACAGCAAAAATCAATGTGTTGAACATGAAAGAGTGTGTGTCGTGTACTGCATCGTATGATGACAGAAATTAATTTTTTTAGTTACTAACCATAGTAAAAGATCGTAAGGGTTGAATATGGGAATGGTTGTCCTATTTTTACTCCTTAGTGTGATGGGGACTTTGTGTCGTGCGTGTACCGCTCCCTATGGTATGATAGGTATTGCTTGCAGTGTGCTAGACCTAATAGTATGATGGGGGAATGCGTGTCGTTTACTGGACCTTATAATATGATTTAGATTGTGTGTCGTGTACTTCACCTTAGAGTATGATGGGGAATGCGTGCCGTGCACTGGACATTATAGTATGATGTGGAGTGCGTGTCGTATGATAGAACTAATAGTATGATGGGTTATGCGTGTCGTATACGGGAATTTTAAGTATGATGGGGGAATGCGTGTCGTGTACTGGACCTTATAGTTTGATTGATAATGCATGCCTTATACTGCTCCTCATAGTATGACTGGGAATGCGTGTCGTATACCTTATAGTATATAAAAATATCAGATGCCAAAGTAGGAATGAGTGTCGTGTCCCTTATAGTATGATGGATAATGGAGAATGAGTGGCATCCACTGCACCTTATGGAGTGATGGGGAATCCGTGCCGTGTGCCGCTTATTTTAGTATAATAGTGATTACGTGACATGTATTGCACCTTATAGTGTGATTGGGATGTGCGTCGTGTACTGATCCTTATAGTATGATGGGAAATGCATGCCTTATACTGCTCCTTATGCTACGATGAGAATGATTGTCCTGTAGCATACAGGGCAATGCGTGTCGTGTAGTACTCTTTATAACATGGTAGAGATTTAATTGTTTTGTGTCAATGATTATCTTATGAATGTCTATCACAATAGAAAAATGCATAAAATGATATATGTCTTATGAATTTCAGTATTACAGACACATAATCATGTCCTATGTTTAATTCATTATAACGTATAGACGGTGGCTAGATTGGAAATTTTGTGATAAACATTTTAGTATAATGTTCTGTATATCATGACATAATAGATTAAATATTGTATTTTGATATTATCTATAATATGAAATATTACCGTAAATCACAATATAACAGTTAATGCCTTGTGCTGTACTGTTAAATGTTCAGTAAAGGGAGGGTTTGTTGCTGTACATTTCAGTATGGCGGTTATAATGATTATGTTGCTATATAATTTAGTATGGCGTTTATCATTGTTATGTAGCTGTATATTTCTGTTATGTTGCTGTATATTTCAGTGTGGCGTTCATCATTGTTTTGTTGCTGTATATTTCAGTATGATGGTTATCGTTTTTATGTTGCTGTATATTTCAGTATGATGGTTATCATTGTTATGTAGCTGTATATTTCAGTATGGCGTTTATCATTGTTATGTTGCTGTATATTTCAGTATGGCGTTTATCATTGTTATGTTGCTGTATATTTCAGTATGGTGATTATCATTGTTATGTTGCTGTGTATTTCAGTATGGCGGTTATCATTGATTTGCTATTGTATATTTTAGTATGGCGATTATCCTTGTTTTGTTACTTGATATTTCAATATGGCGGTCATTATTTTTTTGTTACTGGGTATTTCAATATGGTGATTATCATTGTTTTGTTGCAGAATATTTCAACACGGCGGTTATCATTGTTTTATTGCTGGTTAATTCAATATTGCTGGGTATATTTTCAGTATGACGGTTATAATGGCTATGTTGTTGTATATTTCAGTATGGCGTTATCATGGTTATGTTGTTGTATATTTCAGTATGACGGTTATCATGGTTATATTACGGTATATTTTAGTATGACGGTTATCATGGTTATAATACGGTATATTTCAGTATGACGGTTATCATGGTTATGTTGTTGTATATTTCAGTATGACAGTTATCATGGTTACATTGCTGTATATTTCAGTATGACGGTTATCATGGTTATGTTGTTGTATATTTCAGTATGGCGTTATCATGGCTATGTTGTTGTATATTTCAGTATGGCGTTATCATGGTTATGTTGTTGTATATTTCAGTATGACGGTTATCATGGTTATATTACGGTATATTTCAGTATGACGGTTATCATGGTTATATTACGGTATATTTCAGTATGACGGTTATAATGGTTATGTTGTTGTATATTTCAGTATGGCATTATCATGGTTACATTGCTGTATATTTTCAGTATGACGGTTATAATGGCTATGTTGTTGTATATTTCAGTATGGCGTTATCATGGTTATGTTGTTGTATATTTCAGTATGGCATTATCATGGTTACATTGCTGTATATTTTCAGTATGACGGTTATAATGGTTATGTTGTTGTATATTTCAGTATGGCGTTATCATGGTTATGTTGTTGTATATTTCAGTATGACGGTTATCATGGTTATGTTGTTGTATATTTCAGTATGACGGTTATCATGGTTATATTACGGTATATTTCAGCATGACGGTTATCATGGTTATGTTGTTGTATATTTCAGTATGACAGTTATCATGGTTACATTGCTGTATATTTCAGTATGACGGTTATCATGGTTATGTTGTTGTATATTTCAGTATGGCGTTATCATGGCTATGTTGTTGTATATTTCAGTATGGCGTTATCATGGTTATGTTGTTGTATATTTCAGTATGACGGTTATCATGGTTATATTACGGTATATTTCAGTATGACGGTTATCATGGTTATATTACGGTATATTTCAGTATGACGGTTATAATGGTTATGTTGTTGTATATTTCAGTATGGCATTATCATGGTTACATTGCTGTATATTTTCAGTATGACGGTTATAATGGCTATGATGTTGTATATTTCAGTATGGCGTTATCATGGTTATGTTGTTGTATATTTCAGTATGGCATTATCATGGTTACATTGCTGTATATTTTCAGTATGACGGTTATAATGGTTATGTTGTTGTATATTTCAGTATGGCGTTATCATGGTTATGTTGTTGTATATTTCAGTATGGCGGTTATCATGGTT
Source organism: Atrina japonica (assembly GCA_030159075.1). Classification (NCBI taxonomy): domain Eukaryota; kingdom Metazoa; phylum Mollusca; class Bivalvia; order Pterioida; family Pinnidae; genus Atrina; species Atrina japonica. Next base: position 1,304,750 of record BROG01000127.1, on the reverse strand, counting down.
ATGTTGTTGTATATTTCAGTATGACGGTTATCATGGTTATATTACGGTATATTTCAGTATGACGGTGATAATGGATATGTTGTTGTATGTCTCAGTATGGCGTTATCATCGTTATATTGCTGTATATTTCAGTATGACGTTATCATCGTTATTGTATATTTCAGTATGGCGGTTATCATTGTTTTGTTGCTGTATAGTTCAGCATGGTGCTTATATTTTTTATCTGTATATTTCAGTATGGTGGTCATCATTTTTATCTGTGTATTTAAGTGTGGTGGTCATCATTTTTATCTGTATATTTCAGTATGGCGGTTATCATTGTTTTGTTGCTGTATATTTCAGTATGGTGGTCATCATTTTTATCTGTATATTTCAGTATGGTGGTCATCATTTTTATCTGTGTATTTAAGTGTGGCGGTTATCACTCATTTTGTTCTGTATATTTCAGTATGGCAGCTACCTTTTTTGGTCAGTGTATTTCACGATTATCATTGTTGTATTCTGTATATTTCAGTAAAGTAGTTATCATGGTTTTGCTTTGTGTATTTGAGCATGGCAGTTATCATTGCTTTGATCTGAATATTTCAGTATGGCAGCTATCGTTTTGTTCTGTGTATTTAAGTATAGCGATTATCATTGTTCCGTTCTGTAAATTTCAGTGTGGCGGTAAACATTTTTGTGTTCTATATTTTTCAGTATGACGGTAAACATTGTTCTAATCCGTATATGTCAATATGACGCTTAACATTGTTCTGATCCATATATTTCAGTATGACTGTTAACATTCTCCTGTCCTGTAAATTTCAGTATGGCGGTTATCATTGTTGTGTTCTGTAAATTTCAGTATAGTCGTTAACATTGTTATGCTCTGTATAATTTAGTATGGCAATTAACATTATTCTGTTCTGTAAATTTCAGTATAGTTGTTAACATTGTTCTGTTCTGTATAATTTAGTATTTCTTAATTCTATTTTGTATGTTATGTTCTGTATATTTCAGTATGGCGGTTATCAGTTTTGTTCTGTATATTTCAGTATGGCGGTTATCATTTTTGTTCTGTATATTTCAGTATTACGGTTATCATTTTTGTTCTGTGTATTTCAGTATGGCGGTTAACATTGCTCTGTTTTGTAAATTTCAGTATGGCAGTTAACAATGTTTTGTTCTGTAAATTTCAGTATGGCGGTAAACATTGTTCTCTTCTGAAAAATTTAGTGTTGCGGTTAACATTGTTCTGTTCTGTAAATTTCAGTATAGTTGTTAACATTGTTCTGTTCTTTATAATTTAGTATTTCTTTGTTATGTTCTGTATATTTCAGTTTGGCGTTTATCACTTTTTTGTTCTATTTATTTCAGTATGGCGGTCATCATTTTTTATCTGTATATTTCAGTATGGCGGTCATCATTGTTTTGCTCTGTATATTTCAGTGTGACTGTTATTATTGTTGTGTTCTGTATATTTCAGTTTTTCGATTATCACTTTATTGTTCTATTAATTTCAGTCAAGTGGTTATCATTTTTGTTTTCTATATTTCAGTGTGACTATTATCACTTTTTTGTATATTAATTTCAGTATGGTGGTTATCATTTTGTTCTGTTTATTTCAGTATTGCGGTTATCAATTTTGTTCTGTATATTTCAGTATGTCGGTTATCATTTTTGTTCTGTATATTTCAGTATGGCGTTTATCATTTTTGTTCTGTATATTTCAGTATACTGGCTATCATTTTTGTTCTGTATATTTCAGCGTGAGTGTTATCATTGTTTTGTTTTGTATATTTCAGTATGGTGGTTATCATTTTTGTTCTGTTTATTTCAGTATGGCGGTTATCATTTTTGTTCTGTATATTTCAGTATAATTGGTTATCATTTTTGTTCTGTATATTTCAGCATAGTGGTTATCATTTTTGTTCTGTATATTTCAGTATAAGTGGTTATCATTTTTGTTCTGTTTATTTCAGTATGGCGGTTATCATTTTTGTTCTGTATATTTCAGTATACTGGTCACCATTTTTGTTCTGTATATTTCAGTATTGAGTTAAACGGAATACCATTTGTTTCAAATAATAATAGTTTGACACCAAAACACGGTGTTTGTTTTCCATGAACATTAAAGTATGCAGAAATCAGTGTCCTGTGATGTTTTAATTTAGTAAGATGCTATATATGCTGGATGCTTATAAATCATTGTGTATCATTCATAAATGTATTTCCTGTACATCAAAGTATTACGGGATTGATGCATTAATTATTTACATTAGCAATGAATACAGGCTTTATAGCACTCTATATCTTTATATTTAAAAAAGAATGCGGGATATACTATTAGTGATGGATTAATTGAATGATTATTTAGCTCTACATTTTAAAAAATATAAAATGTTTGTATTGATGGTGTACGCTGCATGCCAACATGACGGAAATAAGCCATTTTCTCAGTGTATTGTAGCTTGATACGAATGAGAGCATTTTGATACATTAATATAGTATGTTGGGCAATTATATCTTGAGCCTTATTTGATCATATGAAAGAGCATATATATCTTATGATGTATATTTAGCTGTAAGGAAGGTAATTTTCTTTCACATGAGACCGATTTGCGTGCGAATTAATATGTACGGGGGAAAGTTATTTTATCCTGTAGGATGGGAAAAGCCCATTCCGGAAGTACCATAACTATTTTTAACCATTTTTTAAAACAAAGATGGATGCAGTCGCACAAGAGTGTACAAAATTGTGATTTTCCAAACTTGGACTGAAATTTCGCCACACCCCCTCTCAAAGTGGTGCTAGATTGTATTAATAATTAATGTGCTGAATTTCAGCCTGTGTTATACTCTATGGCATAAATAAACTATGACGTTGGTATACTATGAACTAAATAAAATGATATTTGTTAAAACGAGGCTGGTTTATCATTGTGTCATAAATAAAGTACAAGATCATGTATAGAAATGGAAAAAAATATTTACTAGATTTTGAATGCGACTTCTTTAACTACACTTCGTAATCAGAAGACAGCATTTTACATATTGTTTTCTATTATCTGAGCATCCATAGATAATCTGCATGGAGATCTATCTGTGTTTTTAGTTCCTTCTCTCACTGATCACATGATCAATGTAAAGTCTATGTTGACAGTGATATATGTATTCCTTTGAAGCAGTAGCATTACATTTGAACAGGAAATAAATAACCATATTTTATAATTAACTACACGATATCGGTTTTATTTTATTATTGTCCCGATTTTTATCTTATTTTGAGGTGAACAAACTTATACAAGGTCTATTTGTAACGTAGACCGTTTCAGGAAGACCCCCCTCAAGCAATGAAGCAGAAGTTTATAAACACTTTCCAATTAATACACCTTTAATGACCCATTAGGATCCGGTACAACAATATTGAGCAACATGTCAGACATATTTCATCCAATCAGTCTGCTTGGTGGCCGCATCGACTAGCAAATCGGGAAATGTGCCGTAAAGGTACATCTACACTCACCCATTATTACTCCTGTAAAACTTCTCTGGTATCCGGCAGACTATTATTAAGAAATGTTTCCAGGCAATTTTGATAGATAGGAGGCGGACATACTAGTTGGCTAATCAGAAAAAAATGTGTTGAAAGGACACACTGTCACACGCTTGTTGATTCTCCCATAAAAATTTTATCAGGGTCTGACAGCCGTATTCGATATATTAGTCGAACGAAATTCTGGTGGAAGAAAAAGAGAGAATAACAATGATAAAATGAAGAAACGGAGAAAACTTCGCCAAGGGTATTGAAATATGAATTTTAAATAAATGTCATCTCAAAGGAATGATTAAACATGTAATCGTCTTTTTGCGATCACTCTCTTTCACTGAGTGAAATGTAGAGTTGCCTGTTCGATGGAGGTTGTTGAGATGTCTGTACCAATTTTGACGAGGATTCGTTCCTTACGTATTTCATTTTGATTTGACTGTGGACGCCCGGCAGGTGTGACCGGTCGACAGGGGATGCTTACTCCTCCATGACACCTGCTCCCATCTCTTGATTTCCAGAGGTCCTTGTTTGTTTTTTTTTTACAAGATTTATGCCGATGTCCTGATCCTCCTATAGATTTTTACTTTGGTATCTGAGATTTTTTTTGTGTTCAGTCAAATTAGCAGTTGTTTTCCTAAATGTATGGAATCAAAGTATAGAATTGTTTTATATATTTCATGGTACTCGGGATATTCCAGTAAATTACTATATGATTTGAATCTTATAATAACCATGCCATAGACTCAGAATTTTACCAAATATCTATCAAATATATAATGTTCTATGGAGTTCCCTAATGCTCTATTTCTTACATTTAGCACTCCAAATACAATGTACACACATAGGTCTACAAACTCATAGGTTTTCATCAGACGTATATTTAGTAACAATATAAAAACCACATGGCCAAAAGTCTCTCAAACCCACTCTGTACTCAAGGTCAACTAACTGTTCAACGTTTCACAGTAAAACACACAGGATTTATTCTGCAACTATCATCTTTATATATTTATGGCGGATAATTGTAAAAAATGATGAAAAACATTGTTTTTTTAAGAAAATTTTAGAAATATCAAAAACTATTTTGATTAAATATTCAATTATGAGCGCTTACCTTTCAAAATAGATAGGCTAGTAGTGACCAAGTTGTGTGAATGGTCCAGAAGTTGAAAAAAAACGTGAATTACAAGTTGCAAAATATTTTCAGCATTAATAAAATAATTTTTTATTCTAAAAAATCTTTTTCTTTTCTGATCACTTTTAGAGCCATCATTTGAAAACATTGTTTCTCGAGAAAATTAAAAACGTCAAAACCCCAAAATGCGGAAATTATATGAAGATGATAAACAAGTGGTGTCATGAGGATGTAAAAATAGCGTTTAAATTCAATAATTTGCTAATTTTACTTTCGACTTCATGAAAATTGTGGAGTCATAATATTTTGCTATTGAAAACACGGTTTTTTCATCAATTTCCAGTTCAATCAGTACAAACTAAAGTTTATAAATCTGCCCTGTGTGATATATAACTAAGTTCTATTCTGAACCAAACATTTTATGACACAGAAGGGTCCTATTTTTCTTTATAACGGCCATTGTAACGGCACAGAAACGCAATATGCCCCAATTCCACCAAAACGTTTAAAGAAGCGAAATCTGTCAGGCAATATGCTAAAACAACATACTATCATGTTCTCACGTTTTGATTTACCAAAACGTGATACCATGATCATGTTCTCACTCTTTGGTAAAACCCCTGGTAAATCAAAAAGTGAAAACACGATCATGTTCTCACTGATTGGTAAAACCTCTGGTAAATCAAAAAGTGAGAACATGATAATACAATAGACAAACGCGAACCTTGGAGGAAATAAAGAGGTGGGATCAGGTGTTATTTGGGAGTAAGTTTTGACTGGAATTTGTTTTATGTATCTTCTTGCATATGAATGAATGGCTATTGACCATTAGCTTGCACATTCCTGCATTCCATCGGCGGATTGAGTGTTGTATAACTTGTAAGATCCGGAAAACGGAAAAGGGATATTTCTGTAGAAGAAAAGAATTGTATATGATAAGTATATTGATCCATGCCATTCTTACAATCGACAAGTTTTAATACTTGTGGTTATTCCATGTTCTTATTACTACCAATACGGAAATAGTACATTGCGGAAATTTTATATTTTCTGTTAGAACAAAAGTATTTCATGATTACATATCCAATAAGGTCAAGTGCTAACTGTTAATTGTCCTAACTGTGCAATAAGGCTGGCCCGGCTATTCCATGTGTACAAAATATAGCTAAACTAGGAAAATCCGTAAAGTTTAGGATTTCACGGTTTGTAAATATAGATAAAATATAAGATAAACGGTATTATAACATTCATTTCTCAAATCACTACAATGGAGATAGGTGCTGCAGAATTTGTCGTTTCAGCTTTACTAATTTTTCCCTTAGGTAGGTAATTAGACATATTATATAACGATTCTTTTTTAAATACTGTCATTCAGATATTTTATAAAATTCTTTAGGTAACAATTTTTTTCCATATCTCGATAGTAAGAAATTGATTTTCGGAGCCCATAATTTATATACAAGTTTGTAAGATGAGAAAGAAACTATATACAATGTAATTTGTCACTTTTTTGAATTATTTTTCTCGAGTTTTGAAATTGCAATATTTGCTTCAAATTATATAGATATAACACAACAGGCCACTAGTTGAAAGGCATTATTATTGCTATTATTGTAAATAATAATAATAATAATAATAATAATAATAATAATAATAATAATAATAATATATAATTATTATTATTATTATTATTATTATTATTATTATTATTATTATTATTAAACAATAATGAAAAATCAGACTTTATGCTGAAGGCGTAAAATAAAGTAATCGATAGATTTCAGAAAATGAATGTTATTTTCTGAAAACACATATTCATAATCTAAATTACGATAATTGATGTTTTAAAAATGCTTTTTCTTACTAAACAGACTACTTTTATTATCAAGTTTCGAAGCGGAAAACACACTATGGTATTATATCCTATTCAGCAAAGTAGCTTCATCACGAGATAGGCAATGGTTAAAATATAACAGATAATTGTTCTGATATCATGAATTTAAATGAATGCAAAAAAATCTTGAAACCCGTCAACCTACATGTTAAGAAAAAAATCCAAAACATTTGTGGTTACGTGTTAAATGCCCCGTTTACCAACCACACATTAAAATGTTAACGATGCTTTCATAAACATGTATATCAATTTGTTCTCAAGTAGCAACACTTGATTATAGGCGGGTAATGCATTCTCTTTAATCTATTTTAAGAGTCAACTTATTTTTGTTTGCTTTAAGGGTACTCTTTCAGTCGTCATTACAATATGTTAAAGTTAAGATCTGGATAATAATAATATAGCTTGTAGTTATTTTTTCTGACTTAGCTGATGTTGCATACACTATAAAACTCATATAATTATAATGTATTAGTATATTAGTTAAAATAATTAATGTCTCGTTATTTCATTATTATTCAAAGATTGTATCACTTTACATTTCTAATATCTCTCTCTCTCTCTCTCTCTCTCTCTCTCTCTCTCTCTCTCTCTCTCTCTCTATATATATATATATATATATATATATATATATATAGATAGATAGATATAGATATATCTGTATATCTATATCTATCTATCTATCTATCTATCTATCTATCTATCTATATATATATATATCTCTCTCTCTCTCTCTCTCTCTCTCTCTCTCTCTCTCTCTCTCTATATATATATATATATATATATATATATATAGATAGATATAGATATATCTGTATATCTATATCTATCTATCTATCTATCTATCTATCTATCTATATATATATCTATCTATATATATATATATATATATATATATATATATATATATATATATATATATATATATATATATATATATATATATATATTGCAGTTACTGCAAAAAAAGAATTATGTGTGTACCAAAAACATGAGCCTTATGAAGATTCGGTCCAGCAATGCTGTGAAGATATCGGCATACAGCCTTTATTTGACAAATCCGGAAAAGTTCACTGTTGCGGTAGTACGTATGGCCAGTTATCTAAATTAGTCCATCAAAACAAACCAAATCTAAATATTTTCTCAGCAAACGAAAATCATTACTCGACATACAAATTATTATTACATACAAATTACTCGACATTTTAATAACATGATCGTAATTTAATCTTAGGATATGGAGGTATGTGTCGCCGATGTGTTGGTCTCTATTTTACTTAAGATGGACTTATTTACTAGATTTATATTTCATCCTTAATTTAGTGTCCCCGTAAAGAAATCTTGAAAAATTTGGAAGTATATGAAGACCGATGTTTTTGATAAAAACAAAGTTGAAGAATGTTCATTTTTAAATGTTGCACACGTGACATATTATATATATATATATATATATATATATATATATATATATATATATATATATATATATATATATATATATATATATATATATATATGTATATAGTTAACCAGCAAATTTTTTGAATTGTTGTAAGTTGTAGAGTCAATGCAAGAGAAATATATAATAATTTTAGTTTGTTCCTTTTCTTTTATTTTTGTTTTGCAAAGATTTATAAATATGTCATTGCAATGATGAACATGCATGTATTTTCACATTTCTTGATCTTTTTCACAGACACGACATTTTCTGAACAGTCCAAATTTTGCTGTAACAAGACAGTACATAATGTGATGAAGAATAAAAATATAATGGCGTGCTGTGACAAAAATACCTTATACATCAAAGATGAATATATGTGCTGCAAAGGACGCATCCATACAAAAACTCGTAAGATACGGTTACCAGTATTACGAAATTTCAGTTTTGCGACAATCAACATTTTTTACTTATTACTTTCAATTTCTCTTATATTTTCATCAACGTAAAGTGGTACATCCGGGTTCTGTCCAAAACCAAAACAATATAGTCTATTTTGAAAATATATATTGTACAGTTAAAACGTATTGTCTTGCAAGATTTCCGTACATTACTTAATCTCTAATATCTTTGTGTCGACAAAAAGCCTGTCACCCCTGATATGATTTAATTTAGACTCGTTGTATTTGTAAACATGTGCCAGTTTACCAGTGTAGACCTATCAGTGTACTCAGAATAAGTAAATAGTTTTAAACATTTTAATTCAACTTTAATTTCAGCTTCAGAATTGGAATGTTGTGGTAATGGAGTCTATAATGTAACGAACCAAATGTGCTGTGATGATGATTTCGGCAACTACAGTACACCAAGTGTTGAAGCAAACATCTACTGTTGTAGCTCTAGTTACTATGACGCTAGTACACATGACTGCATTAAAAGTTATCAGAGATATCACACCAGAGAGGTTGTAGTTCCCAGAGGACATGGGTTATGCGATGGTATTGTTTACGACAGGGAGACAAGTCTTTGTTGCGATGCTGACCAAAGGTCGATTGTATTGCACAGAAATACATCAGGAAGTGATAGGTGCTGCGGTGCTAACCTGTACTCGTCTGAAACCCAGCGATGCTGCCAGGTCTCTTCGAGTAAATTTGTTGCCCCTAAAAATGCAACATGTTGTGGAAACAGTAACTATTTAATATTTTTTATATTTTATTATATATTGTGCTATATTGTGTTGCATAGGTTTTAATAATAGGCATGTATACAGTACTAAATATACACGTATACATATAGGTGAATACTATTCATTTTAGTACGCCTACATGAATATATATATATGTGTGTACTCTAACTAGGGTTTTGAGAACTCAGATGAATACTGTTAATACAAATAAAGCGTAAACAGTTGACTGCTGAATAATAATTTAATTTTTCTACGCTTTTGACAGGAAAAACAGATTGTCCAGTCAGGAATATTATTACAAAGGCATCTGAAATTTTGTTCACATTGTCAATCACATACTCAGTAAATTTGTTAATAATATCAATGTTAAGCGACGATATTATATGTATGGAAATAAAGTATTTACATTAAATTCATACAATCACCGTACAATTCTATTAAGTATTGAATTTCGTCTGAATCCAAAACTTAGCGTCATTGCTCGTATGAAGTACATGCACATATACAATAGCTAAGATCGAATTATATTACAATTTAAAGGATAATATGATACCCGGTTATGTTACAATGGTTGAATGGTTGATTTGAAAGAAAACTTCATTGCCCTTTAATTTCAATAAAACCGAGTTCGATTGAATATATATATATATATATATATATATATATATATATATATATATATATATATATATATATATATATATATATCCCATTTCAAGTAAATTGACATTTCGACAAGGTTTAGGATAATTATTAATACAGAAATATTCAGAAATATTAATGTTAATTCCCCCCAAATTATTCATAAGATATTACTTGATAATGTTTTCAAGGCAAATGGGCATAGAAATTATGAAGTAAAATTTTGGAAGGTTTTTTAAAAAAACTATTATTACAGCAAAAACATGTCGTATTGCAATTTTATATAATAGACCAGAATATTTACTAGAAACTGTTTGAATCGGCGATTGATATTTAAATAGCTAATTCAGGTTCTAATATGTATCAACGCAAATGATATCGTTGGCGTTGTCGTTTTGTTGTTTAACGTCGCACTGAAGAATCTCATATGGAGGCGTCACCAAATGCATATGAAGGGCTTCAAATTTTGGCCTATGCTTTCAAATCCGACTCTTGACTAACTTGAATGAATGTTCACTTTTGGAAAAAAAAACATAAGTTCTATTCTGGGTGTGTCGAACAAGTTTGTGGTTTTTTTTTTAGTTTCGGAATTTGTACATAGAGGTTCTGTCAAAATTAATTCCATTTCGAACAGTTTGTCGTCTTTAAGTTTCGATTCAAGTCCTGTCACATTCTATTTTTGTGTGAAAATTGTATTTTTATAATCATTGTAGGTTACGCAATGGAAAACCAAATATGTTGCAATATGAAAGTGATGAATGCATCAGATGAACAGAACTGTTGCTTGGGACAGCTTTATAGCTCAGAGATGGATTGTTGCCATGGTGACGTGTACAATAGGTCGGAAGCACAATGTTGTGATGGTAAGGGCAATGTCTGGCAAATCTAATATAATATAATATGAGATGTATACGAAACGGCTATTGATAAAGGAATGTTATCCACACACACACACACACACACACACACACACACACACACACATATATATATATATATATATATATATATATATATATATATATATATATATATATATATATATATATATATATATATATATATATATATATATATATATATACATATATAGATATATATATATATATATAATACCAAGGTTACAGTGCTCAAGAAGATATCGTTTCTGTCAATTAGACTTCATCAGTTGAGCTTCAATTTAATATGTGCATTTTCCAAAGAGAAAGTGGTATCATACAAGTCCTAAAATAGCCCTCAAAGTACATCCAAAATCCGTCTAAGAGTAACCACTGTAAAACAAAATTATTACCTTAGCTTTAGAAATTTTTGGAATTTAAATGGTGATATCAGTGCCAAATATATATATATAGTTCCATTACAGGTTCATTATTATCAAGAGGGATGAACTGTTCTCAAAGAAACAGGCCAGAATCTTTCAGGTCTCAGACTTTGAAATGTGGAATAGAAGAGTACGACAAGGATTGGGATAGATGTTGCAATTACAAACTGTATAAGAATGTGAAGAAAATAATGAAATGCTGCGGGACATCTACAATTCTATATAACACAAAGACCCAGCGTTGCCGCCAAAGTGTTGTGTACGACAGAGGGTAATAAAGCTTACACGTTAAACTGCAACAATCACTTAAACGTCAAAACCATAATATATCTACAGAAAAACTTGTTTTTAGCGGACAGATTAATCATATTGTCCGTTATAGAGAGGTATCCGCTGAATGAAGGATGACCATTCACAAATAAAACATTCATACACTTAATCAACACAATCATTTTTGTAATCAGCTGTTACAATGCAATGCAGGGAATTTATATCAAGCAAAAACACAAAATTTTAGATTGTAAGAGTGTTTCTGAAAAAAGAAGAGGGGCCATACAGCTTAGTGAGATATTTGTCTGTGGCAATGGAAGTCGGTTATAGGAAGAGTGTCCTCTAATTCAAGGTTAAAAGTAATGAAATTATGCCTATTGACTTTGTCTGTTGTAACTACAGACGCTAGTAGTCTTATATAAAAATGTATATTGGGACCTAGACAAACAGTCCGTTATCAGAGGATGTCCGCTGAATTTAGGTGTCCGTTATGGAAGGTTTTTAAATCTATATATATATATATATATATATATATATATATATATATATATATATATATATATATATATATATATATATATATATATATATATATATATATTCGTGTGTGAGAGAGAGAGAGAGAGAGAGAGAGAGAGAGAGAGAGAGAGAGAGAGAGAGAGAAAGATAGAGAGGGAGGGAGTTTACATTTGAATTTGCAATTTTTACAACATTTATATACTCAGTTACCTCTGTGTACTACTTGGTACGTAATATATAATTCCTTACAAACTTACAAAATTTGCAATAAACCTCCAATCTAAGAGGGAAATACATTGATTGTATAAAAAAAATTTCTTTGTATTTCTATTTTGCCAATATATGTATCGTATATTTATAGGAGTGTTTCAGTAGAAGAATATGGTATATGCAAATTTTGTCGGTGGACAGAAGAAGATTTTCTAAAGAAAATGTATCAGGGAGAAATAAATATATGTCAGAAAGAAGGTAAAATATTAAATTTTAAACATATTGATTGAAGTAAGTCATAATTTTGTATCCGTAAATTCTTTAAGGACATGTTCGCTAATTCAAATATCTAGCGAATATTTGTATAAAGGTTTGTGTTTATAAACTCTGTCTACGTATAGAAGAAAACTGTAGGCATACCGTAGAAATGAAAACATGAAAATACTGTAGCATACCGTAGAAATGAAAACATGAAAATACTGAAGGCATACTTTACAAATGAAAACATGAAAATACTGAAGGCATACTTTACAAATGAAAACATGAGAATACTGTAGCCAAATTGTAGAAATGAAAATACATTTATGAAAATGATTTCTGGTACTGAGAAAGACTCTAAGACGCGATCCCCATCAACCAATCATATACTTATAATGTAATTTTAGATTGATTGTAAACTCTTATAATAAGTCATATTAGAGTGTATTTAACCATCACGAAAATTTCAGTAGCGGGAAGTGTAGTTATAAAGCGATGACTTATTCCCCGTATATTGTAGATGTATTATATTCTACGAGTTTCTCGTGTAATATATATGGTCTTTCGAATTATGTGGGAAAGTTTGCCAGTTTACTTGCGGAAGGTCGGTGGTCTTTACCCGGGTAACCGGGGTTTCTCCCCCACCAATAAAAACTGGACGCCATCATATGACTGAAAGATTGTTGAGTATGGCGTTAAACAAAAAATCAAATCAAATGAAATCGTGTAATGTATCATTTGACTGTAGACTTGCAGTGTGTATGACCGGTCGACATGGAATGCTTACTCCTCCAAGGCATCTGATCAAAGTTCTGAATTTTCCAGAGGACTGTATGTTCACCAATGTTCACCAAAATTTGAAATTTGTGTTTTTATATCAAAAATACGATACAATATATTTCAATGTTTACGTCTTGTACAACACTACCAACATCTACAATATTGACCATACGCTACATTTCTATCTTCAGCTATGATGTGTACCGTGGAAGGCAGAGTGAAGCTACCGTCAAAACTGATATTCAAAGTGACCACAAAACAGAACATTTTCAATCCTTTAGACCACTGGGCAAAAGGAAACACAATGCGTTTGTATCTTCCATGCAAATGCAGCAAACTTGGTAAAGGTCATAAGATTTTTGTTGTTACTAATACTCCTCTGATTAAGAAGAGAATAAAACTTGGAGACTCTGATCTGTTTCTTCGAGCAACCGCAAAAATAAAAAGTGAGCTGGTACGACAAAAACTCTTGTGTAACATAGGAAAATAGTTTAGATAGTTCATTCAAATACGTATAAGTGAACATTTTGCGGGACGCAAATTTAGCGTTTTGGCTTAAAAATATGGTATATAATTTAAGCGATTTTATGATTAAATAATATAACTCTTATATAAGGTGAAGAATGATTTGTTAGCGATATTCAATTTTAGGGATTTCAAATAACATTTGATCTATACAGAAATAATTGGTTTTTGAAACAGTTCATTTGAAGATTAACTATTTGTCTCATTTTGTTTGAGTGATCTCTTTCCTCGATTACATTTTATAGTGAATGTAGTTCTGGTATCCTTTCTAACAATGTGTTGGATACATTCCATCATGTGTTAATATGGCCAAGAATTTGGTTAGACAATTCAGACCTTTCCATGATAACTACTGTCTGGAACTTTGGACGACGAAATGATACAGATCCCAGCGAAAAGATATACAGAAACAAACAATCACTGTGATGACAGTCGTTTTGTAGGTCTATTTATCACATTGACATGCAATGTTACAGGGCATAAGAGATCGTGAAAAGGGTCTTCATCATTATTTATTTATTTATTTATTCATCATTATGTGGGAAAGTTTGCCAGTTTTCTTGCGGAAGGTCGGTGGTCTTTACCTGGGTAACCGGGGTTTCTCCTCCACCAATAAAAACTGGACGCCATCATATGACTGAAAAATTGTTGAGTATGGCGTAAAACAAAAAAATCAAATCAAATATTCATCATTATCGTCATCGTCATCATCATCATCATCGTCATCGTCATTATTATTATTATTATTATTATTATTATTATTACTACTACTACTACTATTTGGTCAAGATTTTTATTGTATCCGGTTTTAAAATATCCATCACATGAGAAACACGGTGACTTTATGTTCTACCTGGGGTAATTCAAATTTTTATCTTTATAGCATTCGACATCAATGTACTGTAAATAACACAATCATATATATCATATTTTATCTAAGTAACAATGCGTCTCTACGGTGACAAAAGATGAGAATGTTGTGATAAAATGCAACGAACCTGAAAAAAGTTATTAGGAGCAAATATCGATAACTGATCTAACTGGTAAAGGACCAAATAAGAGAATATGTAGTCAATATGAAATAAATTTAGAATCAGTATAGAGAAAAGTTTGGCATAATACGGCGGGTAAATCATCAACGAGGAGTGGATGCCATCAAAATTTTATCATGTAGATAAAGAACTAATCAGGAGCCAAATTAAATGTTTGCATAGAATGGCTGACAAAAAGCCAGTTTGAGATAATATATAGTCTTAATTAAAATAGGTATAAAAATAATAAAGAGAAACGTTAGCCATGGCATACTAGGTAACGAGTCAGTTAGAGATAATATAGTCAAAATATAGTCAATTAAGAGCTCAGTGAATCCAGAAAGGGAAAGACACGGTTAAAGTTAAGACTGAAAATTTCCATTGATAAAAACGTAAGATTCATCTATGCTGTTATTGAATCGATAAAGTGAAAGACTTAATACAACGCAGCTAGAGAAATAACGCTGATATTACCCTGGCGAAATGCCAAACTGTCCCATACAATGAATTCGATCGCAGTTTTTCAGTAAAATGGCATTCTTTGACTAAAAAATACAACTTTTAGTGTGCTTTTGCTTTCAAATTGCTGGTTTATGATTTACAGAAATATTGACACGACACGATATCAAATGGATACAAGCAGTCGTTCTGTCTATTTTTACTTTAGGCCATTCCAATTTTGTCTATGTTAAGCTTCTGCTTGCGCTTTGGTTTAGGACATGTATGTGTTAAAAACACACATTTGGAAATCCGGGAATGCATATTGTTCCTTACAAAAAACATGGAATGAAAGTGTTTTACTTTTGAAGTTGGTTTGATGCAGACATAGAGTTAAGATCAAATAAAGCTAATATATGTCTACCGGTACCATAAGTACTCTAGCGTACTTGGGGTACTTTAGTGTTCTCTGATTAGTAGGACCCGTTTACTCAACTTAACCCAATAACCTGATGGCATTTATTTCTATTAAATGATCACAATTATAATCAAAGAGTATTGTGTTTTTGTTGAGGTTCTGTGCAGTTTTTTTTTCTGAATAGGTAGTTAGGTTTTTTAATTCAGAGTGGACGCTTAACATAGAAAAAAACTTGGAATGGCCTTATATGGTAACGAAATGTAAATTGATTATCATCTTATACGAATACATCGTAAATTGTTCTCCCTGGGAATTTTCAAAAATATGGTTAGATGATGCATCTTTGATATTTATTCATTATTTTGGACTTCCCGAGGTCCGTGTTTGTCCACTATTCACCAGATTTATATTTTTGTATCATAAAAATCCTGAGGATTTATACTTTGGTATCTGAAATTTCTATATTAGTAAACAACAGAAGATCATATCATTTTGTTGTCGTGAATTAGATCCGGTTTTTCATATCACGTAAACATAAACATATTTACTTGTGAGTTGACGTCACATACGCGTTAATATTTATTTACGATATATTATGAGTAATAGCAAACTACTGAAAATGAAAGTAGTTACTATATTTCATATTTGTTAATAAATGACTAAATAAAATGTTGATAAAAAAAACATGATAAATCTCAGTTATCATTCTGATAAACAGTGATACAGTGGTTATTCTTTTATAAACTGGCGCTCATCTGATGAAGTCTAATTGACGGGAACAATTGTCCTGAGCATTTTAAGTTTGGTATTATGTTTATAATATTTGTAGCCTTGTCATTTTTTCTGGCAGTGAAATAAATTACATTTTGTAGCTAAAATTAAGAATTTGTGTTTTGTTCATAAATGTTTCTTTAGTCTGTCTATGACGTTCCTCTTCCTATTAACAGTGTAATCTGAAACCAGTCAATTGTATATACAAAATATTGTCCTATTTTGTCATTAAAAATTATTCATTTACATTATTAGTCATGCTTTGGTAAAAAATATTTGAGTAAACAGGTTTTATAAATACTTTTGGTAGTAATGCAGGATTATCTAGGGAAAAATGTGGAGTTTCTTTGCCAAAATATTTCGTCATGGATAACTACATATTTTGCAGTACTCATTATGTCATGATTATCCCTTTAGTATGTATCGCAACACACACACACACACACACACACACACACACACACACACACACACACACACACACACACACTATATATATATATATATATATATATATATATATATATATATATATATATATATATATATATATATATATATATATATATATACATGTATATATATACAAAGCACTGAAACCAACAACATTATAAATCCTATTGTATATATATATATAATAAATCGATTTTTCATTTCCCCAAAAGCAGTTTGTATTCAGTGAATTAAGTGTAGTTAAGGCTAAAACTTCAAGCATCATCTTACATCTAATAAATGCAAGCGCATTGATGCCAGATCGTTAACAAAATATGTGTCAAGGCAAACACTTGAAATCATGCTCAAAAACATTTTATATCGATATTTGTGATACAATAATTTAAAAATCAAATACATGTAGTTTTTGCCAATATGTAACCTCAAATAACATATTCGAGTCCCTTAAGATGAACATCAAAATTAATTTATTCTTTAGCGAGTTTGTTCACGTTCAAAATTAGCACAAATATGCTAAAATTGTTTCGTACTCAGTTACCCGTGACATTCACGTAGCTGGATAAGCAGGGTACTTCCCATAATATTTCCGCTTACAGAACAAATAATCCTACAATATGGAAATATGTTGTTTGTTTCAAAACAAGGTACCGGATATGCTTTTATCATTTAAATTTGGCCTAGTTACTGGATATTGAATCGGCTGATATGGTATTATGAAATACCATTTAAAAATGTGGGAAATCGCCGTCTGATGACCTCTGGTATCAGATCGTTTGTCTATCGCATATACAGCCATAACCAATGATTAAGATAAACAGACTACACTCAGTAAAAAAAAACTTCACCTGGTATGTCTCGAAACTGATGTCTAGCAACTGAAATGTAGACAGAAATATTAATAAATCATACCACTCGAAAAATTCGGTTCATATTCATGTCATATTTATATCTATATATCTGACGCGACTCAGGTGGCAGGGCAGCGGGAAAGCGTAACTGTAATCGTAACATAGGCCTATATGAATTCCCCTTACTTTGAGAATGCATTCTATTTCCTCCTTGGGATATATAAAGGACCGTGGTAAACAATGTATATTTCTATGGGTGTATGAAGGTCGATGGTGTCTTTTCCGGGTATATTGTACTCGAATTCTGTAATTTATCATTAAAAATGGCATGACCGCCACCATATGGCTAAAAACTGTTGGTCTTGGCGTACAACACAATAAAAAACAGGTTCTATATAAAACTGTTTATAAATATTATAAACATAATACCAAAGTTATAATGCTCAAGACGATCGTTTTCGTGAATTAAACTTCATCAGTTGAGCTCCAGTTTTAAATAGATTTTCTAAAGAGAAAGTGGTATCAAGCATGGCCAAATATTAAACCTAAACGTAAAGCCAAAATCCGTCTAAGAGTAACCACTGTAAGAAGGATGGCTATCTTAACTTTAAAAGAATTTAGAATTTTAAATTTATAAACAAATTACTAACAATACATAGTTATAGTTTTACAAAGGAGACAAAAACAAATGCCCAAGACGATCGATTCTGTCATAAAGACATCATTAGTTGAGCACAAAACTGATACAGATTTATATCTGAAAGTAGTGGTATCATAAAAGACCAAATTATCATTCTAATTGCGTTGCCAACTTTGAATAAGTGTTCCCAATGTAAAATTTTATTAGTTTTTGAGAAGTTTAGAATTTGGGACTGATTCATGTAGCACGTAATAACGGTAACGTTTGTGCGATACTAGTATCTCCAATGGTGATGGAACGTAACTCTACGTAATATTCCGGCTGAAATGACGTTAGCGCGGGATATCGTCTTTTAGCGTCATTCCATTACTAATAGAAACAGTAGTCCCGCACAAACGTTATCGGATATCACGTGGTACATACATTAGCCCCATAGACCCATTCACGATAATTGCGGTCCTGTAATTTTGAGTGACAAAATGATACAGATTCCCGGGAAATGACGTCAAGTAACAATTAAACGTCAATGTCTTTGCGGGTATTTGCCACTCAAAGTCACAGGTCCGTAGTTAACGTGAAAAGGTCTTTGTGTTAGTAAAACGCGGTTGTTATTATTCACATATGATAATTTTGTTTCGCATGAATATGAAATACATACAAGAATCTTCATCAGAATCCGTTTTCGAATGGCAAGTGCTTCCTTGACACTCGGTTAACCTGTAGGTCAAGCACTTTACTATGTATGTTCAAATATCTGTTGAAGCTGACTCAGTATGTACGTAAAACGCGGTCGATATTATTCACCTATAATAATTTAATTTCTCATGAATATGAAATACAAACGAGAATTTACATCAAAATCCGTTTTCGAATTACAAGTGCTTTCGTTGACACGGAGTTTAACTCTAGATTAAGAACTTTTACAATGCATGTTAAAGCTAAAGCAATGTCAGTAAAATCACAGTCGTTATTATTTACGTAAATCGGTTTATTTAGTAAAAAAAATAACGAAATTTAATTTGCGAGTATTCAACAGTCACAACGGGTTACATTTGGCAAGTTTATTCTGACAATACGTGTTTGTTCAGTAAACAACCAAATGGTCATTTTCTTATGTATATGAGATGAAGTGTTACATAATTACTGCATGTTAAATTTCCGTACACGACAGATCATATTGCCTTAAGTCTATAGCATAGATTTAAAAAGAAAAAAAAAAGCCAAAATGAATGTTCGAGACGGTCGGTTCTGTCAATAAGACTACACCGATTGAGCTCGAATTTAACAAATATACAGCTCCAAGATAAAAAGGTGGTATTGCAAAAACTTTTTGTCAAATCCGTTTAAGAGTAACCACTGTTATAATGATTACCTTATTTTTTGAAGTTTCTTTTTCTTAATTTTTGTCCTCGTATTTATATGTAATATAACTTTATCATAAAATAATCAGCGGGTACCTAAATACCAGCAACTGGGTGTATGTGTACCTCTTTGGGACTAAAACGGTCCTCAGGCAGCGACAATGACGCAGTTGTTGTACATATTTAAAATAATACCATTGTTATAGGTTTATAAATACATGTATATACAGTCCAACGCCAATTATTCGGACTGAGTGGGAGACAAATAAAAAGTCCGGAAAATCGGTCGTCCGGATGATCGATTATATTGTTAAAGTATGTCTGTACATCCAAAATTTAGCTAGTCTAAAGCTGGCTATTCTCAGTGAACATGTCACTGAAGAAACATCGATGTTTTCACAGGCATGTTGTTCTTTTAATTAATTGATGATGAGTAGAAGTAAAAGTAGCAATTCATAAAGCTTGCGCTGGTAAAATATAGACTTAACATACATGTATGTATGAAAAAACTACGATTTCACTTCATGTTAGCATGTATAATTTGAAAATCACGTGTAGATCTAGATCCTCATGTAGCCTACTTCTTGACGTTAAATTTACACCTACATTTGTTCTCCCGTTAATAAGAATGGGAAAATCACGTAAGTGCTAGCTCACTGATATTATCTTAAGTCCTAAAAGTCACTGTGATTTGAAAAAATCTTACACTTTGGTCAGTCGCAAACGAGTCTCGACCTAGATTTTCATAGCATGGGGTCCGATATGAGGCGTCTGTAGCACATTACTGCTTAAATCATAATCAAATTGCTTGTTAAAGCTATTATTGTTTCTAGCCGTCAATGTCTTAATTTTGTACGTGACATATATCATTTTAAACAGCTTACACGGGTGAGAAAATTTAATTTTACATGACTTGGTAGTGTCATTATTCTGAATTAATTTTTGTACCTTTCCTCCACGTATCTCACCCTCGATATTTCCCAACTTGTGGACAGTCAGTAATACATTCTTGGCTCGCGTTTACCCATAGCACTAATCCATATGAAAACAAAATAAGGATTGAATCTGATATGGTACATTTGTAAGAAATCAGAAATATGTATCTATTTGAAATGTTTTTGAAGTTGTAGTTTTAATGATTGAATCTTCTTTACGGACATTTGTTACGACAGTTGTGAATCTCAATGTTGAGGTATGTCGGCTGTAGTTTTATCTCACATCCATTATAAAAACCAAAAACAACACAATTATTTAAAACATTAAACGGAATGACAGATGTTCTGTTGCTATTTCGTTCACGGTTAGAAAAACAAGACATTTTGTGAAACTTTTATCAGTGAATTTAAAAGATGTATGTTCGAAATTCGAGACATGACATTTGTCCGTACGAGTGAAAAATCCGGATAACCGGCGTTAGACTGTATATATACTGGACAAATATTGACCTCTGGGAGATCCAGCGGTGAAAGCAATAGTCACGGTTGTCATTCTGCTGTCAATTCATGTCATGAATGGTAAACCGCGAACGCCTGTCCGGACACAATCAGCACAGATGACCCAACAACTTCTATCAAAGAAGTATTCAACATTTCAGATAGTGAAAATGCTAAAGATATACCGAGTCATGTTCTTTAACATCCCGCCAAGACATTGTAAGTCCTTATTATATCGGCAGTAATGTGCAATATGTTGACATTATCTCTTATACATTTCCGTGTGGCAAAATCTTATGATGACATGAAATGTTCGTACGATGAGCAGACCCTAGCATATATCATAACCATTATACCAAGGTTAAAATTTTTACAACAAAGACAAAACAAAGAAACGTTCAAGATGATCGTTTCTGTCAATAGAACTTTAAAGATTAAGCTCGAATTAAAAAAAGATGTGTAATTCTGAAAATAAATAGATATATAAAAATAGAGATATTAAAGTATCACTCGTAAGGAGGTACAGGAGACAATATACCAATCTGATTAACATTGGACAATTTCGAATACTAAACTTAAAGTTATTGTCAAATCTATGAGTGACCATTGTAAAAAACTACTATCTCAGTGTTAGGAGAGTTTACAGCAGCAGTGGCAACCACGCAGTGGTTGTAAATATTTTAAACATGATGTAATTTTCTTTCTTTCTACTGACACTATTACTTCTTGAATTCCAATAGGTGCAAAATGTTGCTTACTCAATATCAATGTATACACACCAATATAAAAACTGAACTTTGTTACAATTTGAATTATTATTACATGTGTGTTATAAGTAGTTATTATTATTATTATTATTATTATTATTAGTCAAACGGATTAGGTTTTCCGTCTGTAGTTCCTATGGAAAACACGATTTCCATAAAAAAAAAACACGTTTTCCATAACACAGTATCTCACAAAAGGAAATTCGATGACGTCATATACACTTAAGTGTGAGTGTTTAGTACCACGGATTGGCCTACATCTGCTTTCATTAATAATACTTGCAATGTGCACTCAATTGTTTAATTCTGTTATCTCTCTGTAGTTGTTCAATAAATACTTCCTTCCACTTCGAATCTTGTCACGATTGTTCACTTCCACAGTCTTACACTGTAATATATCGATATTCCAAAATCTAAATAATTATCTTTTTTTTTTTTTTTTTTTTTTTGGGGGGGGGGGGGGGGGTCTTTCCTGTTTTCTACTAAGAGTGAAATACAATAAAAAAATGATATGCACAGGCATAAAGTTTCTTAAACCGCCATATATTTTGTGAAAATTTCTTGAGAAATCCAGTTTGGCACTTTTTCACTTGCAATTGATTAATTCAATCTTTCTATTTGTTCATGCATACCACACTGGACCTGAACTTATTTTCACAAAATATCAAGGAACATAAGATTTGTGTGCCTGTGTATAGCTCTTATTTGTTATTGTACATCAAGTACAAGAAGTAAAAGTAGAAAAAAGCGAAAAAACAGTTTTAGGTAAACACAGCTAATGCCCCTTTAAGCAACTATACATAGAAAAAAAATCGGATTATTATTTTTGTAAACACAGATAATGCCCCTTAACCCTTTCACACCCCAGTATCTAAATGGTATTCTCTTTTCTATTGTTTAAAACCAATCTATCATGGTCTGTAGGGTTGAAAGGGTTAATTATATGCGGGGGGGGATTCCACAGAAGAATGGTTAAAGCATAGCGCTTTAAACCATGAAGTATCATGCCTTTAGTAAATACGGGTTTGATGTCCGCTGGAAATTTTGACAAATTCCTTGCGTAAGGTCGGTGGTCTCTTTCCATGTTTATTGTAACCGACTTCTCTCCTCCACCACTAAGAATTGGTCTCCACCACATGACTGAAAGTGTCACATAAAGCAACATTCCAACATAAAACAAAGCGAGAGAAATGATCCAATATAAGCGTGTAGTGAAACTGAGAGAGGGTTATATAATCTTTTGGATCTGTAATAAAATTATTCATATGCGGATGTTGCAACATTCATTGAAGATATGTTTCCAGCATCAAAATGGTGTAACAATTTAAGTCGAAATTTAACATAAGACTATATAAAAGTGAAATTATAGAACAACTCTTGCTTTAACTCGGAATATAGTGAAAGTCAATTGATATAGATATGAGAACGCTACAATCTAAGTCCGGTTTTGGCTAAGAACTTCAAAATTACTTTAACATACTAAACAAGTGTAGATCTAGGTTTCTTTTAATATGTATATCCTTCAGGCATAGGTCATAAGTAATGTTTTATTACCGAAATTCTGCCTGTAGTATTGATTTTTTTTAGAGAAAACTGCATTTAAAATGACAGACTACCGGTAATACGCCTACAAACATAGGTATATGATAAACAAGAGGCCTAAGGGGCCTTAAGCCGCTCACCTGGCAAAATTGGTCAAAATTGCAGAAAACATAAAAAATGTGTAATAAAATCGCTTATAAACATGAAAACCAGTAGGTTCATTGGACCTTAATATCACCCGAGTAAAATGTATTTTACTGACAATATACTGAAAAGCAAACCAAAAGCATGGTGGTGATCACTGAACAATAGGGAAAAAACAGTTCAAAACATGAAAATATCCACTTAAAAGGGGAAATAACCCCCATAAGGGTCAACCTGACAATTTAATTCCTGTTGATTTTTTCGTAGATCTTTACGTACTGAACATTTTTGCTTCTTTCTCTTTCTATCTATTACTCTTTTCAAGATAATAGGACAAAACTGTCAAAAACATGAAAAATCTACTTAAAAGGGAAATAACTCCAATAAGGGGTGACCTGACAATTTTGGCCCGCTGACGTTTTAGTAGATCTTTGCATGCTGAACATTTTTGCTTCTTTCACCTATACTCTAGCTATTATACTTTTCAAGATAATGTCAGAAAACTTCCACACACATGAAAAATTCACAAAAAAGCGGAAATAACTCACATAAAGGGCAACCTGACAATTTCGGCCCCTTTGACTTTTTGTAGATCTTTGCATGCCTAACATTTCTGCTTCTTTCACTTTTACTCTAGTTATTATACTTTTCAAGATAATGTCAGAAAACTTCCACACACATGAAAAATTCACAAAAAAGGGGAAATAACTCACTTAAAAATATCTTTATGCAGTTTGGTTCAAATTGGTCAAATGGGTCTGGAGAAGTAGTCAAAATTGTTGAAAGGTTTACAAAATAAACTTATATTTTCCATTTATTTAGGTTCCTGTGACCTGACCTTTGACCCCATTACCTTGAAATTTTGTCAAAATGATCCTCAGATAATTCCTAACAACTTTTTCATATATCTTTGTATACAAAAAGTCGATCAGTTTTGAGTTATTAAACAATTTGTAATACAAATATACCCTGTGTTACTGAAGCATCCCCTAGTGGCTTGTTTATGGACAGATTTCATTTTCATTGACAAACTTTGTAGATATTGACTTTACAATCATGCATACAAAATTTGAAACTTATCTGATCATCAGTTCATGAGTAGAAGATTTTTAAAGATGTACCAAGTTTTGGTCCTTTTTTACCCCTTTTAGGACCCTATTGGTTTTATCCCTTTTTAATTCGCAAACTTTATGCGGCTTCACATGGGGATGCTATATGCCAAGTTTGTTATAATTGGCCCACTGGTTCTTGAGAAGAAAATGTTTAAATGCAAAAGTTAATAGATGGACGCCTGCCCTTTGGCTTATAGCAATAGCTCACTTGCCACTTTGGGCCAGGTGAGCTAATAAACAGATGACCTTTCAATCCAGGAAAACTGGATAATTGTTCTTTAACTCATTCAGCCCTAAAGATACATTTGGACTAGTCCAAGTCATTGATTTACAGAAGAGTCCATTGCTTTTCAGAGGTTGATGAGTTAAGTGTTAAATGTGAAAACAATAAATCCGATATCAACAACTGTTTTTATCATGTACTTCCTTATTGTATGTCAACCAATCAAAACACTTATAGACAATTGTAGATATAATTAGCAAATTTATGAAGTAAGTAGGAAGAGGTCATATAGTATTTTAAAATAATCCTAAGTTCCACATCTGACTAGTAAGTAGATGAACTGCTGTTAGATGGTGCCTCTTACTTTTCTCAATTGCTTCAGATTTGAATCGTTTAAAAACTGAGATCACACGGCACAATACATGTGGTAAATTAATCATTACTACAATGGTCCAATGAAATCAAATCAATATTTGTTTTACTTCAAAAGCTTCGGGTGACATTGCCCATAAGTGAAAAAATAATAAGTTTCACAACCCTGAACTAAACAAACAAAAATATGTGTTTATGTGTGTGTGCATGTGTGTGTGATATAGCAGTCAGTGATTAATTACAAAGACAAGGCTAAAATTCAACCAGTGAAATAAATTTATTCCTTAGGTCACTATGTGGTATATATGTGCTTATATAGGTCTTAAACACAGAAATAAAATACAAACAAATGCATTTCTATATTATACGTATAGATTTCTGTAATTGAAAATACACCACTGCAAATAATAGCTAACAAATTTGATAACAGTGGGACAAAATATTGTTTTAAAAATTTATAAATATAAATAATTTATAAATAATCCCATTACAGCTTAACATACAAACAAAAAGATAATCAATAAAATGAGTGTTTATACATGGAAATAATTTATTCCTATTATGACTCTAGCATTAATATAATACGATATGAAACATTTAATACAGAAAATACTGATTTGTCTATGGTGTATGTAAATTCAAGGTATTGTAACAAAAATAGTAACAAAAACAAATCCCTTACATGACATTATCACTAAACATAGATGCATTTCAGATATAAGAATGCCAGCATTTTGTAATAACAACATTTAAAATAAGAAGAATTATACAGCATTTGACATAGAAATCTAATACTGCCCCAGGAAACAAACAGTACATCTTTAATGGATTTGCAAATAAATGTTTTTTTTTCTTTAAACATATATTTAGATACTTTAAACAAATACTTGTATTTTGTTTTGACTGTTGAGATATTTCAAGGGGCATTAGCTGTGTTTACCAAAAGAAATCATTTCGATTTTGTCTACTTTAATTACTTTTACTTGATGTACAATAACAAATAAGAGCTATAAACAAGCATAAAAAATCTTATATTCCCTTATATTTTGTGAAAATAAGGCCACGTCCAGTATAATATACATTTACAAACAGAAAGGTTGAATTAATCAATTGCAAGTGAAAAAGTGTCAAGATGGGTTTCTCAAGCAATTTTCGTAAAATATACAGGAATTAAGAATTTTTATGCCTGTGTATATCTCTTTCTTGCTATCATATATCAATCTAAATAGTAAAAAAGGAAAAAATAATATTTGGGAAAACATGTCCCTTTAAAATAATATTATTTCCTTGTATTTGCGTTGAACTTTAAAATATGTAAAACAATAAGCCATTTTATAAAACATGATTAAAGGGAGACAATTATCCGACATTGAAACATGACATTTATTATTTGTATACTGAAAATCTTATTCTGAATCATACAAAATTGTGCATTTCCTTATCTTATGAGTACTTACAATGAACAATGAATAATTTCTTTTCCATTTGAAATATACAATGTATATTATTATTAAATTAAATTAAAATTGTTTCTTTCTCCAAAATAAGTAAATCTTTTTAACAGTATATGACATCAGCTATGGGTTAGTTCTCATGTCTTTAGACCTGACCTATTTATACATATGTGGATACAGAAAGTTTTTGTTACTCCAATGATGTGAAACTCAGAAAATGAAAATGGTCAAGTCTCCAAAATGTACAAAGTAGGCTGTCAATATACAAGAACAGCATGAAGTTTATACTTATCACAAGGTTGATAACACAGCACTAAGATGTTTATATTTAATACTAAG
This sequence comes from Atrina japonica, assembly GCA_030159075.1. Classification (NCBI taxonomy): domain Eukaryota; kingdom Metazoa; phylum Mollusca; class Bivalvia; order Pterioida; family Pinnidae; genus Atrina; species Atrina japonica. Next base: position 1,277,700 of record BROG01000127.1, on the reverse strand, counting down.
TTAATAACACAGCACTAAGATGTTTATATTTAATACCAAATTGATAACACAGCACTAAGATGTTTATATTTAATACTAAGTTAATAACACAGCACTAAGATGTTTATATTTAATACCAAATTGATAACACAGCACTAAGATGTTTATATTTAATACCAAGTTAATAACACAGCACTAAGATGTTTATATATAATACCATGTTAAAAACACACACTACCAAGAAGTTTATACTTATCACAAGGTTGATAACACAGCACTAAGATGTTTATATTTATCACAAGGTTGATAGCACAGCACATAGATGTTTATATGTAATGCCAAGTTGATAACACAGCACTAAGATGTTTATATTTAATACCAAGTTGATAACACAACACTAAGATGTTTATATTTAATACCAAGCTGATAACACAACACTAAGATGTTTATATTTAATACCAAGTTGATAACAGCACTAAGATGTTTATATATAATACCATATTGATAACACAGCACTAAGATGTTTATATTTAATACCAAGTTGATAACACAGCACTAAGAAGTTTATATTTAATACCATGTTGATAACATAGCACTAAAATGTTTATATTTAATACCATGTTGATAACACAGCACTAAGATGTTTATATTTAATACCACATTGATAACACAGCACTAAGATGTTTATATTTAATACCATGTTGATAACTCACAGCACCAAGATGTTGATATTTACCACTAACATGCAGCACCACAACATTTTTTGTGTGACTAGAATAATAACACACAGCACAAAGGTGATAATATTTAATTTAAACAATAATGATATGCATTTTATTTACTAGTATATGTTTAATTAAACGAAAATTATAAACATAACTATAGAATACCCTCATTATAAATACATTTAGTAATTCATATATATATTCATATATATATATATATATATATATATATATATATATATATAAATATATATATATACACATACAGTAGAACTTACATGAGTCAAAGATCAAGTAACCACTTAGAAAAGTTCAATACATAGGGATTTCGGCTCATGGATGGTAACTGAGAACCATACGTTTTTAGGTTTACAGGTTGTATAAGGTATATATGACTGCCTCAAAACCATTAGAGACATAAACTGTCATTATGATCAATAATTAGTGCTAAATTTAATTTAATTTTCGTGAATTTAAAACATTGAGAGTCTATGAGAAGGATAAGAATTATCATGGGGCGATTTCGTACACATGTAAATTTTGACTTCAAATTATATGTAGGAATTTTCGTTGTTTTTATAGAAATGGGCCCAAAAAATTATTAGAAACATTGAGAAATTCGACTCATAAAAGTTCGAATTATAAAATGTTTATAAGTAGCATTAAATAACAAAATTATTTAAGACTCATTGAAGTTCTACTGTGTATATATATATACATGTATATATATATATATTTATATAAAAATTGACTAGATCACACAGACAAAAATGTCCCTTTTTCAGGATGGAATGATTGAAATAATATTAATAACACACACATACACACTCTCACTCCGCACACACAACTGGAATACGATGTAGCTGTGACATGTTACAAAACATGGCTACAAAATGTCTATATCAAAATTGAAATCAAATAAGTGAATAACAATATAACTAAACTACCAAAGAATACTGTATGTGTATTTAAATTAGTGCACTGCTATTTTAGAGCTTTGAGGGGTGTAGACTTATAAGTGCAATCTTCAATTTGCACTGTTAATTTTTAAGTTTTGCCCACAGCTTCCTGGAGTTTGTTTAGTTTTAATGGTAGACCGGGGATTATTGATGCATCTTTGGAGGTCTCCAGTTTCACCAACATATTGTTTCTCGCAAACTTTGTAATTGATGAGATAGACGTAGTTATTGGTGTTACATGATTTGCTTGGTAAACTCATATAGCTGCATCCCGTAGTGGTGCTCCAGAAGTTATTAGTATCATTGCTGTGTTTACAAAACAGACATCTGTTATCTAGACAAGTTTTGAAGCTGCCTATTGGCAGAGGATTGTCTATTCTGGTTCTAACTACCATGTCCATAAGATTTCTGGGCTGTCTATAAGAAACCAATGACAGTTCTTGAAGACATTTGCCATTCTATCATTGTTGTGGAGAGTCTGCAAATTCTCCCAAAGAATGTTAGTAAGGTTCTTCAAGACAGGGTGGTAAGTAGTCACCAGAGGAGGAACTCTGCTGCTTTCCTTTTTAGAGTTCTATTGCAGTAGAGTGTTTCTATCTTTGCTGGAAATCTCATGAACTGCAGTTTGCACAGTCTTGGCTTTTAGGAAAGTAGCTGTAGATGAACAGATTCGGTGAACTTTGTTGGTTAAACCTTCTGGTATTCCTTTGAAGGTGTGAGGTGGATGACAGCTAAATGGCATTATGTATAGATGAATCTGAGGTTTGGTGTGAAGACTAAACTCAACATTTCCATCAACCAGAGTAGATATAGTATCCAAGAGTATGTATTTGGATTCAGAAATATCCACGTTGAATTTGATGGAATCAGTTTATAGCGAATTGGATGAAATTGTCGAGATTATTCTGACCACCAGTCCACATTATCTCGATGTCATCAATGAAACGTAACCAGCTGAGGGGCCTAAAAGGTGATTGACTGAGCAGATTACGTTCAAATCTCCCCATGAAAACACTGGCATAAGAAGGAGACATTTCAGTTCCCACTGCAGTACCGCTAATCTACAGGTAGTATTCACCATTAAATATGACGTTGTTTAATTTTAATACATGTTTCAGAAGTGTGGCCAGTGATTTCTCTGCTTTCCCAGACTTCTCTGCAAGCCTCCATTCCTTCGACACGTGGGATATCAGTATATAAAGATGTAACATCCATTGTCACTAGAAGAGTATTTACTGGAAGGTTAGACGATATGTGCTTTCACATCATTACAGTAACAACATGACAACACATTGCTTATATAGAAAATTCCCATTAAAAGGACCCATTTAAAGCAGCATGGATTCCCATGTATATAACAATAAATCCATGTTCCATGTATTTTTCATTCACTTCATTCATTATGAGATGAAATACTGGCTTAGTAAATGAGGTTTTCACTGTATTTAGGTCACTGACACAGATAAAAGTCTACACAAATTCACAATATAATATGCTGTTGGCATATCAAAATTATCTCTGTTCTATTTTCTGAACTTAATGAAAATTAGGTTTATTTATTTTGATACTCATGTCATATTGAACCCAAGATGAGATACACAAAGGTCAAAGAAGAATAACTTGACCTTGAACAATATCATAGATGACCATCACATACACATTTCTGAGATTTTCGCACAAAGGCATGAATGCACTTAATTTTCAAGTGTGCTAAATTTGGTAACTTAACAGCAATGTCAAATGTCTGACATTCGTGACACATAAAGGCTACAATAGGATCTATGACCCTGTGTCTGTTGTAACTTCATATTCACTTCAGTTCAACCTAGAAATTTTGACTTTTTAGATCTGACCTGTGGTTTATATTTTATTTGCTGTTGATCGTTTTCTGTTGAGAGACCTGTTGCGGGAGATTCCAATTTGACATCTGTTTCAGGGTCGAAATCCTCTTCATCCTGTATAAGAACTCCACTAAACTGTGCAAACAATGGTGATTCTTCAAACTCCGGCCATGACTGCATTTCCTTAAAAAAATCAATTTTGTATTTGCACAGTGAAGAACTGTTTCACTTGAAATGTTCACCCCTCATTATTTTCGCCCTTTTGTGACAGAAAACATATTCATCCCATCTTAAATTCGCCGTAGTATCAATGATGGCATTAATTTTCTTGCTTCAATTATTTAGCTTGAAATTTGCCTTTATTTTATATTCACCGTCCCATCTAAGGGCAAAAAATAGACGCGAGCATAATTTTCGAGGTATACAAGAAGTAATTAAGGGAAGGACTTATGAATATATTACCACTTTCAAGGAATACCTCAAACATAGGAAAATATCAAAAAATGTACTGTATGTGGCCAGAAAGTTTATGTGTGACCTAAATATACAAGTAGGCTTAAAGAACAGTAGCAGGCAGAAATGGATAAACAACAAATATCAAACCAAGACCAAGTTTCAAATCACCTGGTATTTTTCTGATTATTTATTAAAAATAAAATTATCTCCTTTTTCATGTCTAAAATTTACTGTATTTTGAACTTTTTGCCACAATCAGTTGCTAGCACAATCAATACTTTTACGAAATTGATTTAAGTTTTGATATTTTGGTGTCAGTTATAAACAAGTGCACTCATCAAATGAGCCAAAATGTAAACACCAGTAATATAAGACAACATACTGTATTACAGTGGAACCTGCCTGCACAAACCACCCCCATCTGCTACTGAAATGTAGTCTCTCAAGACAGGTAGCCTCTCAAAAGAGGTTTCTATTAAAGAATTATCTAACCATGTGGCATGATCTTAAAAGAGAGATGAACTTCTGTAATTGTGGTCTCTTTAAGGAGGTTCCAATCTATCTGAACTTAATGTGAATATTTTCTTACCAGGAAAATATGTAAAATTTCTTGTGGTGACAAATCCTTTGTTTTCTGTGTCATGGTGAATCCTAACTTAAGTAATCTGAGTCCACACATTGGAATCAGCTCTCTGTTCAAGATATATAAGTAGATATACAACAGGATATTAATATCATACGAAAATATGCAAATGACCCTTCAAAAAATAGTTATGCATAGTACGGTAATAAAAGCAAATTGATAAAAATTAGCAATTTACTACTTAGTATACATACCTGTATTAAAAAATTTGAATATTGTGTAGTTTCTAGAATCAAAGTACTGAAAGTACTGAAATGGGTTGTTATTTTGGCAAAATAGCCATGGGATTCAAACAACTTCTATCTAACATATATAAAATGAAAATAAATCAAATAAATGTAGATCTTAAATCAAAACAAAAAACTTCAATTTCCAGCCTCTAAATAAATTCAAAATTAACATTCTAAATTTTAATTGTTGTATCTTCCACACCAACTTTAAATATTGTCTGCATTAACACTCATTTCAAAATAAAACGTGAGTATTTATGTTGCCTACTTAAATTTAAACAAATCATGGCACTGGGAACAGGTAAAATTAATTTTTCATAGTGAAAAATGGATGTGATTTAAAGTATATTTAAGGGCTTGAAATATCAATTGTAAATAATCCTATTTAGGGCTATTACATATACTCTGTCTTGACTAAATAAACAACCAAACAACGTTCTCTATCTTGTATTAATTAATATAAATAACTGTACAGGGTGAAACAGACAGTTTACCCCATGTTTATTGTTAAATAAATAATTTTTCATCAACATAATTCGGGCCTAAAGTCGCGATGTAGCAAAATGATCTATCACCAACATCAAGGCTTTCGGCGATGGAAAAAACGTTGTTTTTTTCTGTTTGTTTGTTTGTTTTTTTTGTTTCTGTTTTTGTTTTTTGTTGAAGACATCGTTTCTGTTTGAAATCCATTATGAACAGACCCATTACATAAAACGTTTATGTTTATACATCCCAATCTAATTGTGATTAACTTCAAAAGTTGTGTAAAAACCCGACAATGGACATGGCGATTTTCCCAAACTTCCGCGGAAACGGGAACTGGAAATTGTAACATTCAATGCGATTCAACATCCCTTTGCGATATCAATACATACAGTATACAAGTGACCGTCTGCTGAAATTGAGCTGACGCTGGTTATGTAAGGCATGTGGTCACCGTATAGGGTGTATAAATAAAGGGAATATGCACGGGAATCTCATTACGGCAGGTTATATATAGCGATTAGTTGACAAACACGTTAATTTGATAGTTTTCAAAATGGACAGGAACTTTCACGTGTCATTTGCATAACAAGCTATCCCCTCTGTTCTGCTTTTATTTTCATTTTTCCATGGACTAGAAAACATACATATTCTTGAGAGTTCAATAGATATTGATTTAGCTTCATGTTGGTATCAGCGATATGTAATTATTTCTATTTACATCGCTGTATGCTTGAAGCTCGCTAGCTGTCAATATCAATATGATGAATGGCGGAGTAATATACTTAGGCTCAACATCACTAGAATCTTATATAGTGGAATTCCATATTTATAAATTAATCAATGACGTTTGGTTGAAACTAACTACAAATCGTATTGTGTAATTTCGAAAGGTAGAAGTAAGTAGAATCATGTGGTATTTCATTTAATGATTATTCAAACTAGATTTAATTTCATTTACACCAAAATATTTGACTTTTCTGTAAAAGTTGAATTCTTGAGTTGGACTATATTTTGCTAATGCAACCTCCATGACCTCTTCACTGCTAACAGGATAGCCCTCGATGAAAAGTCAAGTAAACCCATAATAAAAATGATTAGTCATTCATGTACTGTTTAACCAAAACTTTCCAGAAGTCTTAATTACAAAGTCATGCAATCAATCATTTAGTTTACAAAAAATTAAAGTTGAACAAGCATTTGCAAGTACAGCCAAACTTGTCTATAAAGCCGTGGAAGGAATCAGGCAAAAGTAGTCATTATAGACAGGCTGCCTTTATAAATAGGTTTATTAATTATGGAAATGTTAACAAAGGTTATATTTGAATGACCTTTATAGGCAGGTGCCCTTTATACAGAGGTGGCCTTTAATGCAAGTTTTACTGCACTAATGAATTAATGAATACTTTTCAGCAAAACCATGATTTAGTGAATACTGAGTTATTAAACGCTCAGTAAGGTTATTAATTTTGATTTAAATGGCAATATACTTTTCAAAATGTTCATTCATGCCTATCACCTGTTTGATTGTAGAATTATTAATGAAGGTATACATGTATTTACCAAAAAGGTAATTACAATAATGCTGTTTGGTACTGAATTGACATACAACTATCTGTGGAAATGAATTGGCTTCAGAAGTACTTTGCTGACATGAGGTATTGTCCACTTCACAAAATGTGATAGGAGGATGAACCTTTTGGTTATCTTGCGGTTGATTCTACTACTCAATTTTTGGTTATGACAATTTTTATATTCCCAACTGGATACTTGTAGGTAGGGTAAAAAGAAAGAAAGATTATTCTTGTCAGTGTAAATTAAATGTCGCTATTCTTTATTACCTAAAATTTAAACATGTCCAGGTAAAGAAATGGTTCACGAGACTACATCTCGCCAGGTTATATGGATATAAGGTAAAGGGGTCGTTACAATTTTCGAGCTTTTGGCGATCTGATTTTGGTTTTGAAAACAAAGAAATTTAGAAACCCCGAATGTGCATAGATGTTTACATAGTCGTAAAACCACGCCCGGAATTGCTATGTACTTGTCTAACCGTGGTTTCATGTACCGTAAATCACTCGTAGCTAATGAATATTTATAAAGGAGTAGTTGTGATTGGCAATGGAAGTTATCGCGAAGTCCGTTGATCTAATACAATTTTGAAATTGTTTAATAGCCTCCATCTGATTAGCTGATGAATGCGCGAGCACCATTTACTCGCTCTGACTGAGGCTTCATGAATAATAAAAAATATGCACGACTGACTTCTGGTACATGAAACTATGGGTAGGAAAGAGCATAGCGAATCCGGACCATGGTTTTACGACGATAGGACTATCTATACTATTTGTTTACTGTTCATGGCAAATTTAGGAATCACTATGTCAGATTTTTTCAGTTGTTTATATGACAGGGGAGAAAATTTGTCATGTCAATTAGTAGTTGTTTCAGAGGAACGTTTAAGGAACATACTATTAGTAGGATCGTCATTGCGCCTAGTAAACATCTTGTGCCATCTAAACGTCGTAAATTTCAAACGAAATTGCACTGCTCGCAAACACCACAAAATTGCCATGTATATAGCTATAATTTCAGCCTACTAAAACATGTGTAACTTGTACGACATGGTCATTATTAACTGTTGAATATTTTTTTTTTTTTTCTATTGTGAAAATATATTTGGGTTATTTTTCTATGATAGCAAATCCTGGGTCATTTTTCTAAAGTGAAAAATATTACTGTGCCTTTTCTAGATCCGTAAAATGTTTTCAGGAAAACTGTTTATTTTTCCTACTGGTATGGGTCAATAAACCTTTTTGGAGGTGATTCTTTTTCTAACCATTTGTCATAATAGTATGCAACTTCAGAGAACTTCCTGTTAAACATTTTATCTTATATATATGACCTGGAAACTAGATACCATGCAGTGCTAGATGCCAGATGTGCAAAGCAGCCTACAAGGAAGTGATGGCACTTGTAGTCATTAAAAGAAAGGATTCCAACATCTATCAACAATTAAATCCCAGGAGAAGAACTGAGACATGATATCACTGAATGTTGTCAATGTTAATATTACGAAACCGGAAGGGATCTTGCCCGATATTCTGTTGAGACCACATGATATGAACACTAGCTATTCTGAAAAAACTGTACAGAATGCAACAAACCGAAAAAAAGTGTAACGGGTATTCATGATTCCTACGTAGAAAAATGATTGAGACCGGGTAATTTTTCTATTAGCTTGAGAATAAGTCATCGGTGTAACCATAATTCCTACGTTATTGTGTAGAAATTAGTAAAACGATGGGAACGACTCTTCCAATTGTTTTGTTACGAGTCGGTCAACTGTAGGCATGACTTAGCCAAATAGGATACGAGTTGAGATGGGCACGAATTGAGATGGGTCCGAGTTTACCAACATTCCACAAAGACATAAACACGTTACCATACAGGTAGCAAACAAACAAAACACAAAAAACAGAAAAAGAAGAGAGATAGAATCGATAAAGATATTGTGCTGTATGTTTAGGAAAAGAAATAGAGCGTTGAAATGCTTTGTGGGAGGAAATGAAGCTGAAAACAAATTAATAATTTTAATTTGCCACCCTTCTTTAAATTTCCCCTGAAGCAACCTCAATCTGTCAAGTCTATTTATATAACACGTCTGTTCAATTGTGGAGTCTCAAACTGGTTGGAGAATACCAATACATTCTTTTGTTTTTATCTGTTTAACTTGTAAGTGATAAAAGTATATGTATAGAAATACAATATTTTTATTTAGAAAAATGTATAATTGCAGTTTTCGATGAAATAGTTACCATAATTTGACGCATATTCATGTTTGACATGCTTTCTGTATCGATGTAACAGCAGTGAACGGTACATGTGCGATCACTAATTAGGGGTGTTTATGTCACGTTGTTGTTATCATTTTCTGACTAATTGCAGTGTATGTGTGCACTAGTTTTGATCAGCATGTCTTTAAATTGTATAATTTTACAATATTTCATGTAGTTCAATATTAGCCGGTCATGGGCCTTTAAAAAACTTCCACCAAAATCTTGACCAGATTGACGGACAGATGGACACACAGATAGATGCAGACAAAATCTTTAGTCCCACTCTCCTCATTTCACTAGCAGGGGACTAATAACTTCTAGGAACTTTTGATAAGTTTAATATTTCAATGGACAATCCATTATCCATCTTTAAAAATCCTAACCATAAAATTCTGAAAGCCAGTAAAGTTACTCATGGTAACAAAAAACTTGATATGAAACACTTACTCCATCCTTGCAACAAGCACTCCTCGTTGGGCCCCAGGTCGCAACATCTGTCTGACAAAGATTTCAAAATGATGTAATTTTTTCCTGGTAAAAACAGACTGAAAGTTTTCATTAGGTAATGCTTGTATCATATAAACTTCATCCTGTTGGATTGTCTGCCCAGCAAACCTGAACTGAAAATATAGAAACATTGTCCAGAATAATAATAAACAAAATACAGGTGACCCTCAATGCCTCGAATGTTGAAACCTCAAAATCTCATACAGGTCCCGATTTTTCCCTTCAGAAATTAAGTAAATTAACTCTCGATCTCTCAAAAGTAAAAACCTCGAAGTTCTTGAAACCTCGTGGTTGATTCGAAGTCTCCATTTGAATATTTCTTTATATTTCACTCTGGAAACCTCAAAGTTTGAGTAATTATCAGTGAATATATAAATAGCCAATGCCATAAGCCATAACGACACTTGAACCCTTAGCTGGAAGATTAAACAAAAGGTGTTTTGATAACCGGGTGACAAGTAAGTCCTGACCTAATCGAGTAGTAATTGACAAGATTGTTAATTAATTAAGATCAATCATAACATAAGAACTGTATAAAGAAGCATCATAGACTATGATTTCGGGCACAAGTGTCACAGCCAAATGGTATTATAACTTTTAAATGAAGCGGTACTGTAGGCTACTGAAACATTACAGGCCTTATATGTTGAACACTGTTTATATCCTAATTAGTTGCATAATAAAGATAACATATTTACATGTTTTTGTGTTTGAAAACTTAGGTACGAGGATTGTTTAACAAAATCCCAAACATCCCTTATTTTGTATAGTGTTAAGTAACAACAACCTTCTAAATGTTGTTGATTTCCTGAACTCTTGAAACTACGAACTCTTGAAACCTCGAAGTTTTTAGGTGGCCCTGTGGACTTCGAGGTATCGTGAGTCACCTGTATATGATTTTATCAAAGTAATTACTTGTTTAGCACATAATCAACTGCAGAATGAAGCAAAATGAACTTATTATCCTATTTACATTTGTAGCAAAGATCTTTGTTCCCTAGACTAAAAGGGGCCTCCACGAACCAGTGATTAGTGTGTTGTGCTTCAAACCATGAAGTCTCTCACTTCTGGTCAGGGCAAGTTTCAGCCTGGTTGGAACCTAAGCTAATTTTGTGAGAAAATTTGCCAGTTTACTTGTGGAAGTTTAGTGGTCTCTTCCTGGGTACATTGTAACCGGGTTCTCTCCTCCACCAATAAAAACTGGCCACCTCCATATGACAGAAAAATTGTTGATTGTGGCATAAATCAACATCAAAATCAAAATCCTAGACTAAATCCGATTTCATAGTTAGTATGGGAAATTAAAGAATGATGTCTGCATCAGCTATAACCCATAGCAAAGGACACATCCTCAGGAGAGAAGGAAACAGTGATTCCGTAACAGCACTAACATGGTTCTCAGAAAGCAAGCGATGCTCTGTTGAACAAGAGAGGACAACAGCAGAATGGAATACATGGACAGAAGTGTGGACTATTGCCAACAACAGGGAGGTGGTGTGGAGACAGAGTGTGGAGGTGAATAGCAAAGGTTCCATTTGACGGACATCTCTCTTGTACAAGGCAATGCATCCATATAAGCGAAAACATTATTTGTTAGCGGAAACATGATATTCACATTAAAAAGACAATATACAAACATAGTATTACATGCCAAGGGAGATAACACTGGGGAAAATCCCTTATATTTACTGTTTCTTTGTTTGAACAGCTGAAAACATCTTCCTCACCTCTTTAATCCGTGCTTTTGTTTTTGGATATACTGGCACAAAGGCTGTGGTTGGAAGCTACAATATCAAATATTCAATGTACAGAAAATATATCAATCTCTTACACAGAGTTGTCAGTCCTTGCATTCTTAATCAATCTCTGTCAGCTTATAAAAAGTAGTCCAAAAATAAGTGATATTGTAACCAACAGAATTAATATAAAAACCAAATTACTCAGAGAAGGGATACTTTTCACAAAAATATAGTCCGTACATCTATAGCCATTTTAAAAAAGCATTTCGCCTCAAATATTATTTTATTCTATGTCACTTAGAATGTATGTAAAAAGACCAATACCTTATAAAGAGCAAAATCTATAGTACATTTGTATATTTTTCACGAATCTAGAAAAACTTAAGATTTTGAAAGAGGACCTACAACTATGTTTAAGAGATCAAAAATATATATCAGCAAATTATATGTTACAGGATTTTAAAGTCAATATTAGACAATATCATTCATAGTCATTATGATCATCTTTACATTGCACTGTTAACAGTTATAGGCACAGTAATCAATAAAAAATCATTCTTATCTTTCAGGATATGACAAAGAAATTTCAATCCCAAGATTTTAAAAAACTCTTGAATGATGATTCTGAGGATGATGTAGGTTTTGGCATACCTTTGCAATATCAATTTCTCAGTAGTTATAATTATCTTTATATTTCGCAATAAATTTTGTGTGAAATGCTAAATTAAATAGGGTAGTTAATCTTTTGAAAATTAATCTATTGGCTATGTGGGCAAGTTAGATGTTAATTTTTCTCACCCACACAAATTTTTACTCATATTCTGCAAGTGGGCAAGTTGTAATTTTAAACCAATACATTTCTAATATCAATATCATAGTCATTATCATTATCGTACCTTTGCAATTTCAATTTCTCATTATCAGTCGTTATCATTATTGTACCTTTGCAATATCAATTTCTCATGAACAGTCATTATCCCTAACGGACCTTTGCAATATCAATTTCTTATGATCAGTCGTTATCATTATTGTACCTTTGCAATATCAATTTCTCATCATCAGTCGTTATCATTATCGTACCTTTGCCATATCAATTTCTTAGTCATTATTCTATCTTACCTTTGTGACAAATTTTGTGCTAAATGCTAAATTAAATAAGACAGAATTCATGGTGTAGTTAATCTTTGGTATAACATATGTCCTGTCTGTCTGATCCATTATCCTCTGAAGAGAAAAAAAAATTCAAATGTACACAATTACCATGGTAACAACACATCTAATTCATGACATAAATTTACAACTTATTACAGGTAGGTGGCAAGGTTCCTGTATTTTCAATAAATAAAGAATTAACTGAAGTGATGACAAACTCATTCATAAAATGGCAAAAAAATTTATAGCCTTATTCTTTACTAGATCCAGAGATTTGCAAAACACACTTTGTTCATAGTAACCCAACTCAAATAATTCATATTTTTTACAGTTACAGATAATCATGTATTAACTGAATGCTTGTCAGAGTATCCCTATGGATGCTGTTTGGGTGGTGATAAATGGAAGTGCGCTTGCTAGAACGCCATGAATATTTATTTGTCATCCACACAACATCCATATTGACAATAAATGCAAACTGACAAGCATTCCATTATTATATATGTATTAACATATCATAGTTTTCATATTGAAAAAACAGAATAATGAGATTTGAAAACCCCATCTTAAAAAAAATCAGTCTCATCTTAATTGAACAGTCAGGTCAAAGTATACTACATATCTGGATATGTTTACTCCCATTTCATTTTTGTCTATAGATGAGGCAGCCAATTAAAAATGAAAGCGAAAATTTCAAGCTAATTAAGTGAAGAACAGACATAAATGTCATCCATGAGTCAACGGTGATTTAGGGTGAATTTAAAACAGAGTGAATATGCTTTCTGTTGTAATAGGGTGAAAATAAGCAGGGACTAAAATGTCTAAATATACAGTAGTCTAATTGATACACCTTAGCCTGACTGTCATGTGAGGAACTAGGACACATCATAGCTTGACTGTCATGTGAGGAACTAGGATACATCTTAGTGAGACTGTCATGTGAGGAACTAAGATATATCTTAGCGTGACTGTCATGTGAGAAACTAGGATCCATCTTAGAATGACTGTCATGTGAAACTAAGATACATCATAGCGTGACTGTCATGTGAGGATCTAGGTTACATCTTAGTGAGATTGTCATGTGAGGAACTAGGATATATCTTAGTGCAACTGTCATGTGAGGAATTAGGATACATCTTAGTGAGACTGTCATGTGAGGAACTAGGAAACATCTTAGCATGACTGTCATGTGAGGAACTAGGATACATTTTATTGAGAATGTCATGTGGGGAACTAAGATATATCTTAGCGTGACTGTCATGTGAGGAATTAGGATACATCTTAGCATGACTGTCATGTGAGAAACTAGGAAACATCTTAGCATGACTGTCATGTGAGGAACTAGGAAACATCTTTGTGTGACTATTATGTAAGGAACTTTAATCATAGCTGATATAAAAACAGTCTAGATTAACATGGAGTCAAAGGGAGACTGCCGAAGGAAATGTAAATATATGTAACGTGTGTAAATGACCTGGGGTACAGCAGCCAGAGGATGTATAAAATTAGAGTTATCATTTAAGATAGTACTGTTACATTAATATGAGTTGTAACTTAAATGTTTCTACTAATTTTTTTCCTCAATTTGTTTATTTAATTAAACGATGTTTTTTTATGCCACACACAACAATTTTTCAGTTATATGGTAATGGCGGTAATTTTAATGGTGTAGGAGGGAACCCGGTTACAATGTACCCAGGAAGAGACCACCGGCCTTCTGCAAGTAAACTTCCACACCTTCTCACAAAATCAGCTTAGGTCAGCTCAAACCCTCGCTGACTATAAGCGAGAGACTTCATGGGTTAAACTCTAACCACTTGATCATAGAAGTCCCCCCCCCTTTTTAAGTGATATTGATTCTATAGTAACAATTTCTATAATCATTGAAAATGTCTGTGGTAAAAATTGAATTAATGTCTCCCTGAACAAGATTTCTTTTACAAAAGGAATAAGTGTTCCTGCTGACCTAAAAGCACAAATTAAATTGCCTACATTTTACATTTAAAAACTTTTTAAACAAACAAAACAAACTGTATACATAACATTAAATTAACACTTACTCTTATCAAATTTGGTGGAGAGAAGAAAAAGAATTCTGTGGGATGTTGTTGATATAATCCATCCTTCTCCACTAATTGTTCTGTTAGTTTGTTTATTGCTTTGTTCATATCAACTGTTTTAGGATAGATCATGTTTATCACTGTCAGTGCTGCCCGAGCTGGAAATGGACAAATATCAGTGTTATAACAATACAGTCAAACTTGCATTAATGCCCAACTCTGTATATATAAAGAGCACCTGTATATAAAGGCTGTTCAAACATAAACTTTGTTAACTTTTTTTGTTATGAATAAACCTCTTTATAAAGGCCAGCTGTCTATAACAGCTACTTTTGCCTGTCCCTTTATGTGGCCTTATAGACAGTTTTGACTGTACAATGTAGTATATGAAAAATGGTTTGGTGATTTTTATCATAGCACAAATTATTCTTATACTTGGTAAGGATGCCAGTCAATGTAAAATATATTCTGCATCCTGATCAGGATACCAGTCTACAGAAGGCAATTGTTTTATCATTTAAAAACAACCAATTAGATAACGTATTATAATCAATTACAAGTATACACATGCTGATCCTGTGTTTCAAAAGCTCTTAACATTTAACAAATAATGTATCACAGAAAAAACTCAACTATGATTATTTTATACCGTGATCTCAAAAAGCTGCAGTACAACTTACAGTATACATTATAACAGGGTTCCTAAACTAATGGTGTCAGAAATATGGCAGAATTAGATTTACTTTAAGCTTTTTCATGTTAACTTAAAGAAAACTCACACGGATACTGTTTACCTGGACTTTTTCACTCGCGTTTTCTTTTCACTATTTGCGCTCTTAGATGAGAGAGCGAATTTAAAATGAAAGCGAAAATTTCAAGCTAAATAATTGAAACGTGGACATAACATCATCCATGAGACTGTGAAGATTTAGGGCGAAAATTACCAGGGGGCAAAAATTACCAGGAGGCGAAACTAAGGGGCCAGATAGTGCAGGTCAGAAAAATGTAGGGACAAAAATATTACACCAGAGAGTGAATATATACAAATTTGATACCATACATTTATGAAGCTCTCAGAAAATGGATACAAAGATTAGAGCAAGTTCTAAAATCTTACCAGCATTCGTTCTCTTTAGATCTTCCATTATCTTATACTCATTACTATGGAACATTCTATCATGAAATAAGTCAAAGTCATATATAAATAATGATTTCCTCTTCTGTTGTCTTGTGTTACATGACTGAAAATATTATGAAAACTTGTGCTTGATATTTTCATTTTAAAACCTTTAATAAATATTTGCAGTATTATTTCATGCCTAAATAAGAAAGATTACAGACTTAAATCACAAAAAAAAAAAAAAGGTAATTTCATGTTCAGTGATATTTTTAATTGTATTTAAGTGGTTTAGAGTTTATTAGACAATTTTAAAAAAAAATTGTCGTTGCTGAAGGCTCATATTGCTTTAACATTTTAGGTAAAAACTTCAGCTTTACTGAAAAGTAAAACTATGAACAAAATCAAATATGAAGATAGGCTGAAAGAAAACGATTGTGTTATTTAAATGAGAAATAAATTTAGTTGAATTAAAGTTCATATTTGATTTAACGCAAGTAGTCAACATACCTTTAAGTAAGAGTGAAACTGTGTTAACTTCTCGGTACATAAATAATGGTCTATTTCTTTCTTCTCCAAAATTGCTTTAGTCAACACTCCAGGTCCTTAAATGAATAGAAAGGAATTAGTCTCTTTCTAAACCTGATCCTTTAACCCCTTCACCCCTGAAAATCAAGATGGTATGCTCTTTTCTATTTTTAAGACCAGTCTATTATGGCCTGTAGAGTTGAAAGGGTTAAGCATAATACAAATATAACATGATCCTTAATCAATAAATATATATACTTTTAATTAAACTGACCCTAACCAAACAATTTACAAGGTCCAATACATTATATACACCTTTTTTGACCAGACAACAACTATATGATAAATACAAAACGTCATTTCCATATATACTTATAGGTTCATGTCCGCATCCATTATTGCTGCCAAGTCATATTTATGCAAAATCATGTTTGATATGTGGATTTTATCATCAAGAATATATTCATCTCTGATGTGATTGTAAAATAATATTTAATTGAGCTAACATCACAACCACACGTATCCAAGCTGTGTGAAATGTTGTGTGACAATAAAATAATAGCGTCCCTTTACTGCAGGGTTTGAAATTAGCACTAGTCTGCCAGTCCGAGACTAGTCACTTTTGCAGTGGACTAGTCAAGGCTGTGCTTCATCTAGTCTGTTGACTAGTAGAAAATCTGTATCAATATTACAGTATTAACATGAGCAATGATTAATAAGAGTTTTTAATGTACATTGAGCATCACCTAATTTGCTCCTTAATTTTTTTCTCAACTCAAAAAAAGATAATCATAGTTGTTTTGACTTATGATAGTATTTAATCACTAAAATACTACTTCAGTAAATATGTACCAATTTGTTAATTCATCGTACTACTTCGGGACTAGTGAATTTGTCATCAGACTAGTCAAATTTGTCCCCAACTAGTCCAACTGACTAGTGAGACACATGCTAAATTGGACCCCTGGAGTGAAAGCCATTATTATTACAGTAAAACCTGCTTTAGCGGCCACCTGTGTATAAAGACCACCTGGTCATAAAGACTGGTTTTGTTGTGGCCCTAAGAGGGTCTTTATATATAAGATTCACTTTATATTGAATTGCTTAATTCATTCATCCCTAAAGATACAATTGGACTGGTCTAAGCCATTGTTTTACAGAAGAGTCCATTGTTTTTCAGTGGTTGAAGACTTAACTTCCTGTATACTATAAATCTGGTTTTATTTGCAAGAATTTTATTTACATGTAACTTCACGAGAGATCTCGCTCGCGAAAATAAAATTATCCCATAATGAAGTATAATAATTTTATGATGAAATGGGCATTCAAAATTGTGAAAATATCATCTCACATATAAATTTAGAACTTGTGTATCACGAAAATAAAGTCCCGCAAAAAATCCAGATTTACAGTACTAAATTTCATCTTAGATTCACGTAACATATTACACTTGCCTATTATGTTTCAGTAAATGTAATTTACCTGGATTATTCTCTACAATGACACTGTCTGAATAATGTCTGTTTTGTATGATCTGTTCTGCAAGTTCATCTGAAAATATAAGATAACTAAATACATTGTACAGGGATCCTACTAGCATGCCAAGGACATTTAAAATCATCTGATTATAAAATGTTTCCACCAATATATCAGGAAAAAATAAATCTGAAAATTATCTAAGCATTATGATTATATGTTAGAGAAATTTGTTTCTCCCACCTTTAACAGGCATGTAAACCATTTTGCCAAAGCCAGACTTTCTCTGTTTACATCCTAAGCTATTTATGAGGATTACAGTAATACAATTTAACTCCACTTTGAGGGGTATGGAAAAATGTCAATTCGAGTCCAGTCATGGACAAACAAAATTTTATGCAAGTGGATTGAAATTTCACCATCCTTCCTGAAAGTAGTGTTTGACTGTTTTTCTCTCACATTGAAACAGTATAAAAGAGCTACTGCATCCATCTTTGTTTACATAGAGATGACAAACGGGACATGTATGTTAAAAAAAAGTAGTTCTAGCACTTCCAGAACGGGCTTATCTCACCATAGACATACAGAGTGAGATAACATTTTCCTAGACATCTAAATCTGCAGACAAATTAGTTTCAAGTCAAAGAAAATAAAGTATCTTAGATCTTCCTAACCCCAATGATATCAGTCGTTATATATTCAATGACAGATAAAAAATATTGCAAATAGAAAAATGACAATGGTCAGACAACAAAAAATATCACTCCAAACAATGCAGGGGGCTGGCCAGGGTATTTTCTAGCTAATGGAAGAAGTATTCTATTTTGCTGCACTCATGTAACGATAAATTGTTGTGATCAAATTTCTTGCACTCACATGTCCATTTTGCTTGTGCATAAATGTCCTCCCATCTGTCTTGAGAAACCACATTTGAGCAGGTGGGGTGGTCTAAGTGGGAGCTACCTCATCTTATATGCATTTTTATATTGGGGTTAATAAATCTTGAAAAAAAACATTCATTTACCTGCATAGTTCTGATCTAGTAAATAGCAAGTTTTTGTTGAAGACTTCTTTGTATGTTGTTTCACAACATCAATCAGAGATTTTTGTGAAGAATATGACCTTTTTAATCTGGCATCTATTTTGTATGGATATTTGATGCATCCTGGCATATGTAAAACTTTCTCTTTACTGTTAAAAATGAACAAAAATTTGCCATGCAAAGATCCCAGACTGGAAATACATTTCACTGAAGTCGACATTGTCTTTTGGAAAGCCACACTAAATTTCTCAATCTGAAAAAAAAAAGAAACACATCAAAGTAACATTAATTTTTTTTCAGTTGATAACCAACTTTCAAATGTTGTACATTATCGACAGTCACCAAAAAAAAAAAAAGTGTGTACATCATTACCGGTATTTAGAATTTTTGTAACATGAATTATAGGTCCACTACGGAAGTTCCAGTTTTAGGTACTTCATTCACGGTAATCACCTGGAAATATGAAAAATCAAATTAATGTTTGAATATTCAGGAATGAATAGTCATTAGTATAAAATGTTCAAATATAAAATTGTCATTCAGATATTTGGTCGTGTCTAGCACCACATACTGTACTTAGTACTTAAGGTTGTGTCTAGTTCCACACTGTACTTAGTACTTAAGATCATGTTTAGTACCACATACTGTACATACTCAGTACTTAAGGTTGTGTTTAGTACCACATACTGAACTTAGAATTTAAGGTCCTGTCTAGTACCACATACTATACTTAGAAATTAAGTTGTGTCTAGTACCACATACTGTACTTAGAATTTAAGGTCCTGTCTAGTACCACATACTGTACTTAGAATTTAAGTTTGTGTCTAGTACCACATACTGTACTTAGAACTTTTAGGTTGTGTCTAGTACCACATACTGTACTTAGAATTTAAGGTCCTGTCTAGTACCACATACTGTACTTAGAATTTAAGGTTGTGTCTAGTACCACATACTGTACTTAGAATTTAAAGGTTGTGTCTAATATCACATACTGTACTTAGAATTTAAGGTTGTGTCTAGTACCACATACTGTACTTAGAATTTAAGGTTGTGTCTAGTACCACATACTGTACTTAGAATTTAAGGTTGTGTCTAGTACCACATACTGTACTTAGAATTTAAGGTCCTGTCTAGTACCACATACTGTACTTAGAATTTAAGGTTGTGTCTAGTACCACATACTGTACTTAGAATTTAAGGTTGTGTCTAATATCACATACTGTACTTAGAATTTAAGGTTGTGTCTAGTACCACATACTGTACTTAGAATTTAAGGTTGTGTCTAGTACCACATACTGTACTTAGAATTTAAGGTTGTGTCTAGTACCACATACTGTACTTAGAATTTAAGGTCCTGTCTAGTACCACATACTGTACTTAGAATTTAAGTTTGTGTCTAGTACCACATACTGTACTTAGAATTTAAGGTTGTGTCTAGTACCACATACTGTACTTAGAATTTAAGGTTGTGTCTAGTACCACATACTGTACTTAGAATTTAAGTTTGTGTCTAGTACCACATACTGTACTTAGAATTTAAGGTTGTGTCTAGTACCACATACTGTACTTAGAATTTAAGGTCCTGTCTAGTACCACATACTGTACTTAGAATTTAAGGTTGTGTCTAGTACCACATACTGTACTTAGAATTTAAGGTTGTGTCTAGTACCACATACTGTACTTAGAATTTAAGTTTGTGTCTTGTACGACATACTGTATTTTTTACATTTATTCTTTAAGTTACCCATGGTGTTTTCCTTTACACAGAAATAAATTTGTATGTGCTAGTTATTACTTTTTTTTATCTTAAATACTAAGTACATGAAAGACCAATATTCAATTAGGAATTGAATAGTTGTCATTAATATTCAAGTACAGTGGAACCTGCCTTGAAAGACCACTCTCAAGAAAGACCAACTATCTTTTCAGAACACATTCTGAAAACCACTTGGTTAAATAATCCTTTGAATAAAACCTCTTTTGAGAGACCACCTGCCTTACGAGACCACATGTCAATGGCTAATGAGGTGGTCTCCCAAGACAGGTTCCACTGTACTCAATTTGTTTTGTTTCACTTGTAGTCCTAAGAAGGGAGTTGTTGTACAGGTTATTCAGATCAGACAAATGTAATACATACCATTCTTTTACTTCAAGAGATCTTCACTAGATTTGTTTGATTACATGACGCCAAGAATTGTTCACTTATATAGAGAGGTCACCAGCTTTAGACATGAAGTGTTACAATTTTTTTGGTCTTTGCTATGGACTGGCACAAATGCAGTGAGGATTCTTTTACACGCCATCATCCAGTTATTGCTAGATCCATGTCATTACTTTCACTTCAGTAACCGAAACAGACTTAGTCAGTTAGTGACGAATTACCGGAACTAAGTCTCTATCGATCGCTGTCACCACTCTAACTGAAACGGACTGATATTAGTTGAACTTCCGCAAAGAATTATTCATTTAAACGTACATAAAAAAATTAAATGTAAAATAAATGTTATTTGATATTATTTCATCCAGTTATTTCTAGATCCATATCATTACTTTCACTGCAGTTACTGAAACAAACTTACTGATGAATTATCGAAATGAAATCTCCCATCATACAAACAGCGATCACCGTGACCACATGTTAATTGCATAATTTTATTGCAAATATTCGGGATAATTTTCCAAGATATTTTTCTATTTCAAGAGATTATTTGTAAATTCTGTAATTAATACTTTCTGGAGAGTTAAGAACAATAGTATTCGAATTCTGTAAATTTTCATCAGTGAGAACTTTCTTTAATATATATTTTTGATCCAGGTTACATGTTCTTCATAAATTTGTTATGGGATCCATAAATAGAACAAGCCACATTAATCTAATATACTTTTGATATACTTAATCTAAGGTATGTTATATTATACAAGTGTGCTAAATGATATATTGTGTGCTAGTAAAATTATAATTTATTTATTGTAGGGGGAAATGAAGTTTTGCCCAATATGTAATCATTCTTATTTTAATATTAATTGATAGTTTATTATTTGAGTATGTATGCCAGTAATAAGTATGATACTGTTGCCCAGCTCCTGTCAAGTTGAGACTTCCTCTTCATTGAATTAAAAAGAATAAAAAAATTATAAATAATGTGCCAAAAGATGAAGAGTATCATCAAAACAGTATCATTATCAAGAGGTACTAAAGTTGCCATTTCTTATCAATGTATCAATAGATGGCCGTCATCACCTAATCTAAAGTCCTGTAGGGGTAATTTGAGTGTAAATATCGCCAACAAAATGAATTAATTTTTGTTTCGTCATGAGCATGGATAAATTACTCAGAGTACATAGAATACCGCTACGTTCAATTAAAGAGGTAGGTATCAATCATTGTATTTTAATCAGCCAAAGGCAAAACCAGTGGACACAATAAATAAAGTTTACAAGATTTCATTGAATATGTGAATCAGGCCAGTTATTTAGAAAAAAAAAAGATTTATCATAGAAAGCAAGAGGGGAATGAAGAAAAAAAAGCAGATGACATACCTTTGGCATGTGAGTGTATAACTTACTGATTCGCTAATACTTCCAAAGTGTTGAACGCATGTCGATCAGTAAAATCGGAAAATTGCAACACAACGTAAATTTTTAACTTAATGCGGATAACTTTCAACACAATTTCCGGATTAAACGTCTGACGTTGACCCGATACTCCAGCTCGAAATGTATCCGTTGTTCCATTATCAATTTACTCTATAATTGTGTTAAAAAATATCAATGTACGGATGTATGAGGGCAATACAATGAATGATAATAAATTGCACAGGTCAGATGTGTCGAAGACTATGCATAGATCCATGTTTTTGTTTTTGTTTTTTTTCAAAACTAATGCAATTTTAAAAGTAATACAAAAATGTAAACAAAACGTGCTTGATTGACGGGTTGATTGATTTATTTAATATTTGAAATTGTTTACACATTTGAACACTATGTGCCATTATAAAAACGTCATTGAACATGGAATTTTGTTTGTCTTTACTGGAAAGCGAAACATTCCTATTACCAGTGTTTCCCTATACTATTTTTACATTATCATGAAAGTAACGGTTTAGTTGTTGTTGTTGTTTTCTTTTCTTTTATCTTTTTGTTTTTTTTTTACAAAGTTTCATAATACGTCATACTTAATGAATATAGTAGATATTACAAACTATCCATCGGAGCGTGAAATCAAATGAAAAACGACAATATTTAACATTGAGTGTGTTACTGGTTTTTTCGCATAACTATCCTCAGTCCCTTTACATAAATTTCTTCGAGAAAAATGCACAGGCCAATCTCCCCCATGAAAAATTTTAATTTCCCTGTTAATTCTAACTAAAATTTAGAGTCTCTCCATGAGACTGAAAAATCTCGAGCTCCCCCATGAATTTTTTTCAAGGTTGGCAAGTCTGCCTTTGGAGGGACATTGAATTTTATTGGATCTTTGATCCGTTTACTTTAATTAATACCAGAGACATACATGTGTTGTATACAAGTATGTCTCTGTTCATATGTTCGTGCTCACAGGATAGTGTAACGGTTTTATTTTAACTCATTCCGATCCCTAAAGACAAATTTGGACTGGCCTAAATCATTGATATACAGAGAAGTTCATTGTTTTTCAAGGGTTGGTGAATTGCTGTCGACACTCATGGGCTTATGGATGCCAACTGGACAAAGAAAAATTCCATTAGCGCTTCATGATGGATTTGCTTTGTCAAGTTGGCATTCATTACCCCGTGATTGCCAACTGAAAGCTGTTCGATGCTCATATTTATATTACCAGCGATATATTTCTTATGTTTTCCTACTTTTCTTTTTTTTTAAATTGGCATTCAAATTTCCATAAATAATGCGCAACCGGTCTTGTTCGCACAATTCCTGGAGCAGCCGTTGGCGACTGATGATGAACAACACATTTCCCCCTAAAAACGGTTATACAGTGTCAGTGCCAGCAGAGGGGCCGCCAACAGGTAAATATATAACAGGTAATATATGGTAAATATAATTTGCAAAATAAAATGGATACTATATCATTTATGGTTTATGAATAATTGTACAGAAGATGGAATCAATAACAATACACTGACATAAACAGGGAAGCATCTTCCCAAGTCAAGGTTTTATGAAACTCGTCGTTCCTCAAACACCTTGACAAATTACATTTCATATTTGGCTATCACTGGAGGCGACATCTAGCGCCGATATAAAATTTCCGACTTAGATTGACCTGACACTGGCCCCCGACTTTAGCCAATGAAAAGACTCGTGGCATACTCATCCTGCACGTCACCATTATTCTTTCTTTACGTAATTTCCCCTCAATCATGTGATCGAGTGTTAGACACGTTCTGATTGGCTCATGAAACAGTATCCGCAGTCAATGGAAATCGACGCAGCGAAATCGCAATATAGGCCAAATCTATCACGATGTGTGAGTAATGGAGTGTAACGGAAAACCTTGACATGGGAAGACTCGTGACGGGGAAGGTGTTCCTAAAATATATCCATTAGTGTCGCACACTTGTGCATGTGTTTGTTACTGTCGATTTCGAAGGGTTTTCGCGATTCTGTCCAGACTGTAACCGCTTATAACTGCTACCGAAAATAAAGTTCACTATTTTAAATTTACAGTACGTGGAATTTATTTGCTTACGCGGACTATTGAAAAAAAAATAAACGAAGTGGAAAGAAATAAAAAATGTATACAAATGTATCTACTGGGATAATATCTTAGACATAAGTGAAACATTATTTTATATTCATAATCAAAATCTAGAGGTCAAATAATTTTTGTGTTTGTAAATGCTGACGACTGCATGCCAACTAAACTAAAAGCAATGGAGAACTTTTAGTAAGTAAGAAAATGAAAAGCATGTGATGGACACATTATTTCTCTATATATTCCAGAATAAACTAAGTCTTAGGTGCGCAACGTAGGTCCCATCAATTTCAATTTTCTCTTGCCATGGTAAAATTAGTGATACATAAAGGCTTTATAAATACATGTATATCGCTGGTAAAATGTTTCTATTCAAGAAACTTAGATATTTAACCATCGATATAGGAAAGTCTGGGTGTTTATATGGTTAAAACTCAGTAAAAGCAACACGAAACCTCCTAACAGGCTTGATATAGGCTGTCACTGGTTTACCGGAAATGATAAGTCTCCATCAGACAGAAAGAACAATTTGAATAGTTTTACGCCAGTGTGTAAATGAGAAACGGGGTAAACATATCAATGTTGTTCCTCGATGTAGAGTAAGTGACATCTTTTACTGAAGGTGGCAACATAATTTTGTCATTTTTACGTGTTGATGGAACATCAACGCAGTTATGTTATGCTAAGTTGTTCAAAGCACATTTTGCAGTATGTGCATTTCAGCAACATAAACTCAACTTCAAGATTGAAATTTCCAATTCACACTTTTATTCATATATTTTTGCTTTTTTAAAATGACGAAAATGTAGTAACAGTTCGCTGGAAAATGTAGGTCTGCAAGACGTATTGAAATATATGCTATTGAAGGTAATTTTGGCGTCCTATATGGTTTTTAAGATGTTATAAATTTGCTTTAGAATGTTACTTTTCAATTATTTTTTACCATTATACTCTTGTAATATAATTGACATTAAAAGCGATAGACTGGACTGTTAATAATTTTTTGCACACGATTAATATGCAAATTAGTTTTGGTCAAGTTTCCCTTACTGTGTATTGACAAGATCTGCCTGTGGAGTTTGACATAGAAGTTGCGTCATTCTTCATTCACGTGATCTTAACTGATGCGAAACTCGCGGCAGTCTTTGAAGTTGAAAAATGTTTTTGACCAAGAGACTAAAGGCTACTAATAGGAAATATAGCGTAAGGGTATAACACTGCCACGTCGCATAGAAATTTAATATAGACAGCGATATATAAAGCTAATATTAGCTTTACATATCGCTGATATAGATAAAAAGATGTTTATAAGCCCAAGATTTTATAATCATATCGCTGATCTATGTAGTTTGTTGCATGATAAATAAGCCATCAGTACTCACGTTAGGTCAAATGTCTGACCCGATTTTTATGTGGGTTTATATGGGTTTTCTTCGACTTTTCATCGAGGACTATCCTGTTAGCAGTGAAGAGGTCATGGAGGTTGCATTCACAAAATATAGTCCAACACAAGAATTCAACTTTTACAGAAAAGTCAAATATTTTGGTGTAAATGAAATTAAATCTAGTTTAAATAATCATTAAATGAAACACCACATGGTTCTGCTTACTAATTAGACAATACAATTTGTTGTTAGTTTCAACCGAATGTCATTGATATATTTATAAATATGGAATTCCACTATATAAGATTCCAGTGATGTTGAGCCTGTAATACTCCGCCATTCATCATATTGATATTGACAGCTAGTGAGCTTCAAGCATACAGCGATGTTAATAGAAATAATTACATATCGCTGATACCAACATGAAGCTAAATCAATTTCTATTGAACTCTCAAGAATATGTTTGTTTTCTAGTCCATGGAAAAAATGAAAATAAAAGCAGAATAAAGGGGATAGCATCGAGTAGGAGGTACTTGTTACGCAAATGATGCGTGAAAGTCCCTGTCCATTTTGAAAACTATCAAATTAACGTGTTTGTCAACTAATCACTATACATAACCCGCCTTAATGAGATTCCCGTGCATATATCCTTTATTAATACACCCAATATGGTGACCCCATGCCTTACATAACCAACGGCAACTCAATTTCAGCGGACGGTCACTTGTATACTGTATCTAGTGATATCGCAAAGGGAGGTAACTCGAGCATTGCAGTTCTCGTTTCTGCGGAAGTTAGGGGAATCGTCATGTCTATTGTCGGATGTTTACACAACAATTGCCACAACTTGATTTTTTTGTTTGTTTTATTGTTGTTTAACGTCCCACTCAAGAATATTTCACTCATATGGAGACGTCACTAAATGCCGGTGAAGGGCTTCAAATTTTGGCCTATGCTCGGCACTTACGGCCATTGAGCAGTGAGGGTTCTTTAACGTGCCGACACCTACTGTGATACGGGACCTCCAGTTTTTACTGTCTCATCCGGCCACATCACAATTAGATTGGAATGTATAAACATAAACTTTTTGTGTAATCGGTCTGTTCATAATGGATTTCAAACAAAACGATGTCTTCAAAAGGAAACAGAATAAAAACAACGTTTTATCCATTGCCAAAAGCGTTGATGTCTTGTGAAATTGGTGATAGATTGTTTTGCTACATCGCAACTTTAGGCCCGAATTATGTTGATGAAAAATTATTTATTTAACATTAAACATGGAGTAAAATGTCTGTTTCACTCCATACAGTTATTTATATTAACTAATACAAGATAGAGAACGTTAATTGTGTTTGGTTTTTTATTTAGTCAAGACAGAGTATATGTTCATGTACCATGGTAATAGCCCTAAAAAGGATTGTTTGCATTCGATATTACAAGCCCTAAAACATGCTTTAAATCACAGCCATTTTTCGCTATGAAAAAATTATTTTACCTGTTCATACCCAGTGTCATGTTTGGTTTAAATTTAAATGTTCCCGTTTAATTTGAAATAAGTGTTAATACAGACATTATTTAAAGTTGGTGCGGAAGATACAACAAATAAAATTTAGAAAGTTAATTTTGAATTTATTTAGAGGCTGGAAATTGAAGTTTTTTTTGTGTGTGTTTGTTTTAAGATCTACATTAATTTGATTTATTTTCATTCCATATATGTTAGATAGTAGTTTGAATCCCATGGCTATTTTGCCAAAATAACAACCCATTTCAGTACTTTCAGTTACCTTTTTTGTAAAACCTAATTTTACCGAATTAAAAAGTATTCAGTATACTGAGTGTATTATACCTCATTAAAACTTACGATTGCCATCAACTCGTATCGGTAATTTCAGTACGTCATTAGACTAGATATAGTAATATAGGCCTATATCTACCAGCTAACATCTGTTAGCTTTATATATTGCTGGATCTATATAATATATATGCGAAGGAACTTGTTGTGCCTTTCTTTGAAAGGATCGAAAGCCTCACATGTACACTTTATTTTCTTTTGTAGGTAAAATGTTTTTACTTTTTGGTACTTCCACAAAAAATAGATATTCGCCGCCGTAAATATGTTCACTATGATCATTGATGCAAAAATGGGATGCTTCCGGAAGTCATATATCCGTCATCGGTTTACGTGTTTAGAATAGACAAACCCAACAAAAGAGAGGAAACGTAAAAAAGAGGAGAAAAGTGCGCGTACAGATTAGAATTTTACACCCCGATTTTGTATTGGGTATTTTCTGTAAGTATTGTTTGGCATAATCAGATAGAGATACATGTAAAACAACTGTCATCGCAGTCTTAAATCTTGACAATCGCTCCGAATGAGATGTTAATAAAACTATGTTGAACGCTTCATTCGGTATTTCCCCATGACATGGCCCCTTTCCGCGGTAATCTCCGCGGCATTCTAAGATTAACTTAATTTTGATTTCATTTGATTTCATTAATACAAAACAAAAGTTCTAGCGACGTTTTATATATAAGATCTAGTGTTTCACATACATAAGCGAACGTGAAAATTGGTTACCTTTTCAATTTAATGAAAAATATTAAACAACCCCCAACCAACCGGTCTCCCTGATTGGCCTGAACGTCGCGAATGAGTTTATACGTGGCGTGGGTAATTTATTGATTGAATCCAATATAATTACGTTTAATTACTGTTGATACATCGTATGTATATGAAATGTCATTCATCTCTGCATTTAAAATTCAATATGGCAGTTGGTAAGCATGCTTCCTATGTGGTTTATATCCTCCAGTAGATGGCGCTTCATTTGCCCTGTGAAGTCACAATATTTTCTATGTTTAGCAGCATAGTGGTAATGCACTAAAGAGGATTTTGCATACAGTGGAAATACATATCTAAATACTTTAGTGTTCAGATGTGAACGTGGTGCAAAAATTCATTTTTTTTTTTCGAAACTTAGTACGTCGTACTCCGATTCTTTTTTCTAGCCATGCGATTTGACGTTTAGTAATTTTAAAATAACTGCACTTTGCATACAGTTATAGAAGGGTCAGCGTTAAAATTATCTCACATTTTCAGTGACATCGAAGATACGGAGGTCCGAGGATTTGACCCTAAATGATCATTTTCATGGATTTTAATGCTAAACAATTAAGTAGATGTTTTATGATAATCTGCGGCATATCTACAGAAGCCAGGCCAGACATTAGCATTCACCTCTCTGCTTCTGGCAGGTGAAACCTCCTTTCCGGCAGGTAAATTCTTATTAAAATACGCCTTCAAGCTTTGACCCCAACGGTCAAAGGCTCCTGATAACCTGTTGCTCTTGTCGTTTATTTGTTGCACATTGTGTGCTTTTAAATTTGACACATTTTCCACATCATAAGAACCAATGGACAAATTTTAACCAAACTTAGCATTAAGTATCCCCATGCAAAGCAGCATACAATTTGGAAATGAAAAGGGGCTAGGGCCCATAGGAGATCCAAAAGGGTCCAAAAAGGACCACATTTTGGACAAAGTTGGTATATCTGTGAAAATAAACTCCTGTACCAATAATCTGATGTCTTTCAAATTTAAAAGATATTATTTTTAAATCGATATATATAAAGTTTGATATTGAAATCAAAATCTGTTTATAAAAGATCCAATTCGACAATAGGGGCACCTTATAAGACTTCAGGTACAGTTTTATATAAACAGGTTTTATATAAACTAACTTTTTGTATACAAAGCTATATAAGATTCTTGTTTGGAACTATCTTAGAATCATTGTGACAGAATTTCAAAGACCTAGTATTAAAAGTCAAGGTCACAGGCACTTTAGTAATGTACATGTAAGATCTGGGCCTGAAGTTGCCAGATTTACTCAAAGTCAAGCTCAACGTTTATTTTACTATTTTGACCAAAGAAAAAAGAAAAAAAAATTCTTTTCATTCACAATTAAATTATTTGGTCCAATCTGAGTACATGTATGGTAGGAAAATGATAGTGCGGATCCAAATCGTAATCTTTTTCATAATGTCTTACATGTATACCGATCTGGACTTCTTTTGATATCATCCCGAACCAACGTTTTATCAACGGATCAAGTATCAATATAACATCAAATATTGATTTGTATTGATATATTGATACACCCCTTTTGTGCTTGATGTACAATAATAAATAAGACTTAAGAGCTATACACAGACATAAAGAACTTGTATTCCTATATTTTTTTTGGTGAAAACAAGGGCATGTCCATTGTGGTATTTGTAAACAAGTAGTAAGAATGAGTTAATCAATGGCAATTGAAAAGTGCCAAACATGGCCTTCTCCAGCTTTTTTAGCTCACCTAAGCTGAAGGTTCAAGTGAGCTGTTATGATCACTTCCCGTCCTCATCTATCCATCCGTAAACTTTTCATATTTTCTGAAACTACTGAAGGGATTTTGACAAAACTTTTTCACACTATCATCTTTGGTTTCAAAACTGCTGAAGGAATTTTTTATGAAACTATACAGGAAGCAAGTGTTCAAAGTCCTTACCATGTTTGTAGTTTTCAGCCAGATTGGCCCAGGGGTGGATCCAGGGTGGTGTAGAACAGGTCCCAAAAGACATTTTTGAGGTCTTTTCAGACTTTCTCATTTTCACTCATTTTTGCATTATTTCCCCAATTATCTCCCCTTGCATTCATTTTGATGCATTCATTTATTGTATTTTACTTGTAATTAGGTGGTGATATGTTTTTGTGCAAGAATTTTACCAAATAATTTCTAGTTTTTTTTTTTTTAATTTCTTGAAACATTAATGTTTATGTTTCTTGGCCAGATCAGCCTACATGTACATAAATCTTAAAACTGCAATATGAATTGTTTCTTAGCCAGATCAGTATATTTGTACATATTCTTCTTGGTCTTCTTTCCACATTTGTAGATTGTTCTCAGGCGAGCGATTGAGGCCCTCTTGGGCCTCTTTTTTTTGTTTTTGCATTGGAGCTTTATCTTTCAGGGGTCAGGTGAGCAATTGATCAATAAAAATCAATACATTTAATTGTAGGTAAATTGACCAGGCATGGAATGAACGAAGATAAATAATGGAAGAACAAGTAAATGACAGCAAAGAACCAGAAGACAATGCAAACCAAAACTGTATGACAGAACTACAAAATGCTGATGATGGGAACAAAGTTGATAATATGGACAATGTTAGTGAATCAGGTATCGGAGGTAAGAGTATTGTTGATGATGTTGAAATGAATACAGATGAGAACATCAACAAGGAAGACTTACTACAAAATGCTGATGATGGGAACAAAGTTAATAATATGGACAATGTTAGTGAATCAGGTATCGGAGGTAAGAGTATTGTTGATGATGTTGAAATGAATACAGATGAGAACATCAACAAGGAAGACTTACATAAGAATAAGAGTAACGATGACAAGATGGAAATTGATGACAAAAGTGATGAAAATGGAGATGACAGTAGTGAAGCAAAAACTGAAGATAAGGAGAAGGATGATAAAGAAATGGAATGTGGAACAAAATCAAGTCAAACTATTTCCTGTCAGACTGATAGTGAAAAAGGAAGTAATCAGACAGGAAACACTAGTGACCATGGCGATGATACATCTGAAGACACAGGTATAATGATTGATGAAAGTGAAATTATTAAAGACTCTGATGAATCTGTCAGAGTGTTAAGAAAATCACCCAGAAAAACTTCAAAAGTATGCAACACTGAAGATGACAGTGATGATGATGATGATGAATCTGATGAAGATGATGATAATGATGATGAAGAGTCAGCTCAAGACCAGTTTTCCCCAGGTTGGTTTTATAAATTCTTACATCCAGATGATAAAATATACATTGTCAAACATTTGGTATCTGTATACATATATTTAAAGAGACCGCTGGTCACCACTTGCAATGGTCTTGTGGTAGACCAGTTAACTCGCAAGCACAAGGACCAAGGTTTGATTCCTAGAACCACTTCATACTTATGTCTTTAACTCTAAAAAAGGTTTTGATGATTTCTTTACCAAATGATCGGCAAAACAGACCACAAAATGACAAGGAAGCGATCATTCAGGTTACGTGGAGGTTACGACAAATACAAATCAGTTTACCTGCTTTCGTTCTCGGTGAATTTCATTTTCAAGTCTTCATTATTACTATCATAACCTGCAGGTTACGGTCATTACTTTTAGCATAACCTGTAAATTGGTTACGATGACTTCAGTTGTTTTGTGGCCTGCATTAGATGTGAAAGTCAGTAGTTTTTTGGATGAGACTTAAAACTGAGGTCCCATGTCATGACAGGTGTGGCATCAGTCCATAGCGCGGGTCATAATCTGCGATACTTCACCAATTGACCTTTTGCCAAATGACCAACACAGCATCATTTGACAAACTTTTATAATTATATGACCCATCAAACGCTTGTGTGGTTATGATATCACAAATCATTAAATCTTGTTTGGACATGGAAATTTCTAACACAGATAATGTTTTATTACCTTGATAATTGGCCAAATAGTATTAATAAAAAGATATTTCTTGCATTGGAAATGAGGCCTTATTTCGGCATTCTACAATGGGGTAGAAAATTTCTGCTTCCATGTAAGAACATGTTTACATTTGGGGAGAAAATACTTCATACATGTGTACCTAGATTTGTATATACAGTCAAACTTATATACATGTATAAAGACCGCTCAGGGGAAATTACAAAAACGGTCTTTATAGATAGGTGGTCTTTATATAAATG
This sequence comes from Atrina japonica, assembly GCA_030159075.1. Taxonomy (NCBI): domain Eukaryota; kingdom Metazoa; phylum Mollusca; class Bivalvia; order Pterioida; family Pinnidae; genus Atrina; species Atrina japonica. Next base: position 1,245,067 of record BROG01000127.1, on the reverse strand, counting down.
GTCACATGAGATATGAAATCCAAGGTATCGGAGATGACTTTCATTATTTCCAACTACATATTTCTTCCATGGTTAGATATTTCATTTAGTAATTAAATGTATATTGTATTTATCTATTAAAGGGATTTTCCTAACTCAAGGGTCTGGAAAATTGGAAAATATTAATTTTTTTAAAAAATTCCAAATTGGGAATTTTTGTATCCTTTTGGGAAAGTACAAGCCATTTTGGCATTGGGAAGGGTCCTGTAACCATCAGGGCTCGACGTTAACGGTTGCCCGGTTGCCCGGGGCAAGTAAAAGCTGGTCCCGGACAACAAGATCTCAAATGTCAGTTGCCCGGTCGGGCAAGTAAAAAATCTCAAACGGTTAATAGTAAACATAAGTTCATCGATGTCTTTCAACCCACCAGAAATTAAATCCCTCGACAACCCTTCCAAACGGACAAATGGAACTTTATTTTTAACGACTCCAAGCATGTTTACATAATCCGCCATTGCTGTTAACACATGTGCTCAGAGAAGTACGGGTCAACCTAATTACCTCCTTTTAAAATATTTCATCTCAATAATCGCTTTCAAAATTCAGCAGAAAGATTACATAAAAATGAATAGATATAACTGTAGTAAGTATTACACATCGCTACTACCATTTCCCGAGTTTAATTATAATATTTAAAGCAGCGAGAACACAGAATGCCGAAAACATCGACCACTTTCAACCTTGTGTTGTTGTGGTGTTTAGAATGAACACTTTCAATCGCAAAACCGGAAGTTTAGTGGGAATTTGTTTATCTATTAAAGTAGCCTACTGATTAATTTGCTGTGTTGACCTTTATTATCGTATTTTAATATTGTTGAACAACAGAACAAAACATGCAGAGTACATAAAGCAAAAATGAAAAGGTGGAATGCTTTATATAATCACTGACCTACTTCCCTATTTAAAATAGAAAGTTAAAAAGTAGACAACTGATCTGAGGGAGTGGGCATGCGTACTACAAGAAAGTTAATTTTAGAATCACGTCGTCTGTCAAACGTCAGTTGGATTAACTAGATCTAAGAGCACTCAACATGTCATTGCTAAACTTTGGATTCAGCAGAAAAAGTAAACTTCTCTAGACCTATTTTACAGAATTCAGCTATATTTTGCGGGCAAGTAGATTTTCATGGCGGGCAACCAAAATTTCATAAGCACTTGCCCAGCTGGGCAAGTTGTTAAAAAAGTTCACGTCAAGGCCTGACCATACCAAAAATAGTCATAGAAAATCCCGGTAGCTAATACATGCATAACATGTAAACAATGAAAAATAAAATAACAATGAAATAATTCAATGTTTTAAATAATTTAAATTAATTTACGATGTAATTGAATTATACATGTACATCGAGGATATGGCACATTATTTAAACTGAAACAAATATCTAAATTGTGCTCAAAGTCGGTGGTCTGTGTTGTTAAGTCACACGAGTCAGAAGTGTAAGAATGTAAGGAAAGATATAGATAGTTGAATTTTATTTAATTATCATTTTATTAGACATAATCCAATGCTACGAGCGCCGGCGATTTTACTCTTTGGATTGAGATGTTGACTTACTAATCAAGTGATGTTTGATTAGTTACAGCATTCCAGAATATGAGAAAACAAATCATCAATCATTCAGCGATGATATTTAAATGCTCCTGTTTGTAAAGATACCTTGTCACAAAGTGTGTCCTTTCTGAATTTTTTTCTTTTAAGTCTTAGTCTTTCGCTGATCAAGTAATCATCAGCGGAAACTTTGGACATTAATTGATGATCGAAAACAAAACATCAATCAGTCAGCGATGATTGTTAGTTCCTGGTTGTAAAAACACCCTGTCATAAAGCGCGTCCAAGTGCCAAATTACTACCCGGGATGTTAATTGACACCTCCAGGTGTGTAGTGACTGTGTATTGCGCCATGTTGTTGAATTATCTACGAGTTATCTCCCTTCCAAGAGTAGTAAGTGTATAAGCAGTCACTACGCAAGTAGGACAACCACCGGCGGACAAAATACAGTGGTCGCCAGTCGCTAAGGCAGGTGGTCGCTATATAGGGGGCAAATTTATAGTAATTCTCAAGGGGCAGTCTAAATACGGTCGCTATGGACAGGAAGTCAGAGGGGGGTCGCTAAGGCAAGTTTGACTGTATTCACGTATGTATAAGCTAGATGTATGTAATGTTTTGATAAAATCCTTAAAATGTCAAAGTTCTTTTTACTTTTAGAAAAATCAGTTTTTACAGAGGAAAAGGAGAAATTATTTTTACTTAAGTCAGGTTAGTATAAACATTAAATGCATGTTTTCAGAGATCGGAAGTTGAAAAGAAAATATAGATATTTTGATGGAATTTCTCATTATTAGATGCCTTAGTCAGGCTAAGTCTGTGAGTTTTATTCAGCCTCTGGGACTTGGCACGCTTCACGTTGCTAGAACAGATATACAATCATGACCGTTCTAACTAATCAGCTTTTTATACCTGCTGTGGGACTGGATTTTCCGGAGAAACTATTACAAAAATGTTTGCTGTAATGGGAGATGAAGTGAGAATGTTTCAAAACATTTTTTTTCAACATATATTTTTTTTTATTTAAAGTTCAAAAGCTTTTTATGATCCAAGTTCAGCTTTAAGTTAGCTTTTCTTATCACCTGTTGTACGTAACCTGAACCTTAAGTGGGCTTTTCGAATCACCTGTTGTACCTCACCTGAACCTTAAGTGAGCTTTTCTGATCACCTGTTGTACCACACCGGAACCTTAAGTGAGCTTTTCTGATAACCTGTTGTATTTCACGTGAGCTTTTCTTATCACCTGTTGTACCTCACCTGAACCTTAAGTGAGCTTTTCTGATAACCTGTTGTACCTCACTTGAACCTTAAGTGAGCTTTTCTGATCACCTGTTGCATGCAGCTGTTCACTTAATATTAGTGCTAGGTTTTAGATATTTGGTCTGGATTTCCTTTGTGGGTCTAGCATTGATATGGTGAAGTTTAATTGGGAATTCCTTTTTTTTTTTAATTTTTTTTTTTTATTGTTTTTGGTTTTTGCCAAAATTTGCTGTATTAAGCTCCAGTGTTTAAGTTTTTGTTACATGCTTGCTGTTCATGCTACATGTAGCTTTGTAATATTTGGTCTGCATGTTCCTGCACTGTCCATGGGTTAGTGGTTAGAGCATCATTGTTTAAACCATGATGTTTCTCATGCACTTCTGTTCAGCTAGCCAGGTTCAAGCTCCATTTGAATCTAACCATGTTCTCTCCTCCACCATGAATAACTGGTTACCACCATACAGGGTTTTCCCTGGGATTTTCAAATGAGGAGTCCATGGACTCCCACAACTACAAAATTAGGAGTCCATTTTGGTAATTTAGGAGTCCATTTGGAGTCCACTTCAATTCGACCAGAATTAAACTGAATGTCAAACAGCACTTTTGTTGATAATTACAGACATCCCATTAGGGAAAATATCAAGAGTACATGTGGAGCATTTATTTTCTGATCATAACTTAATCATGTCGGGAGAGTGAGTAGTAGTTTTTCCGGCACTCATATGTGAAACAAAACATTAGTGCCATTTTTATACATTACTGTAACACCATCGTAATTTCCTGGTTTGTTCTTGAACCCTCAGAGTTCCCTTAATTCAATATATAATTATTGTATACATACATGTACTATAGATTAGGGGTTTATAAGAAATTAAATAAAATATAGTTGTTTTAACTACATTTGAAATCATATGGAAAATTTATATTAAAAATCTATAAATTGAAATACAATTACATGTTTTTAGAAATATAGATGCAAAACTGAAAAGTTACTAAATACATGTAGCTTACTAATTGATGCCCCAAATTTATTTATTTGAAAATTATATCTATTTTATCTATTTCAAGTATTAAAGTACTTTATCATATGTATGATTTACATAAACATTTGAGTAAATAAATCATTTTATATAACTATCATTAGTATTTTCATTATTATTTTTTAATTTCCTTAATTCAAATGAAAGTCGGGTTTGGTATCCCATCTTTAATTTATACTTCTGGAAGTACCCATTAAGTGATGAACGATGTTGTTTTGTTGATTCTAGATCTATATTAGAGGTAAAGATTTTCCTGTTTTATTATTAATAAAATGATGAATTCAGTTTCTTGGTTTTCTTGTGGAATTGCACTAGAACATAAAAAGATGCAAACTGGTAGAAATAGGTCGCATGCTTGGTTTATTTACCCAAACGATCTCGAAAGACATCAAGTATTTAACGCGTCCACTAGGACGCGATAGATCTTATTTTAGGCGTCATTTAGGATTTTTACACGTAAATACGCAGAATTTTTGCGTCGGGGAAAACTCTGACCATACATAGTAACGGGAAATTGTTGAGTGTGACGTAAAACGCTATTCAAAGTCAAAAGATCAAATCTTGTTCCTAAGGACTACTGATGGGATACCCTCATTTGAGAATCTTTTTCTGCAGATCATCTGCATACATGGACAAACTGAATGCATCAAAGTGAACTAGAAGGATGTGTAAAGAAGTGTTATTATTTTTGGTTCTGTTTTGAAATCATTTTTTATACACATTTCTGATGGCAGTCAGTGGTTTTTTTGATGAGACTTAAAACTGAGGTCCCATGTCATGACCGGTGTGGCATCATTCCATGGCACAGGTCATAATCTGCGGCGCTTGACCAATTGACCTTTCACCAAATGACCGACACGATTATGACACCACAATTAAATGGCTCATCAAATGCTTGTGCTGTTATGATATCACAAATCATCAAATCTTGATTGGACATGGAAATTTCTAACACAGGTAATGTTTTATTACCTTGATAATTGGCCAAATTGTATTATTGTATTAATAAAAAGATATTTCTTGCATTGGAAATGAGTCCTTATTTCGACATTCTACAATAAGGTGGAAAATTTCTGCTTACATGTAAGAACATGTTTACATTTGGGGAGAAAATACTTCACACATGTGTACCTATATTTGTATATATTCAGATATGTATAAGCTAGATGTATGTAATGTTTTAATAAAATCCTTTAAATGTCAAAGTTCTTTTTACTTTTAGCAAAACCAGTTTTAACAGAGGAAGAGGAGAAATTATTTTTACTGCCATTTAAGTCAGGTAAGTATAAACATTAAATGCATGTTTTCAGAGATTGAAAGTTGAAAAGAAAATATTAGATGCCTTAGTCAGACTAAGCCTGTGAGTTTTATTCAGCCTCTGGGACTTGGCATACTTCATGTTGCGGATACAGATATACAATCATGACCGTTATAACTAATCAGCCTTTTATACCTGCTATGGGACTTGATTTTCCGGAGAAACTATTACAAAAATGCTTGCTGTATGGGGAGATGAAGCGGGAATGCTTCAAAACATTTTTTTTCAACACACATGTTTTTTATTCAAAGTTCCAAAGCTTTTTATGATCCTAGTTCAGTTTTAAGTAAGCTTTTCTTATCACCTGTTGTACCTCACCTGAACCTTAAGTGAGCTTTTCTGATCACCTGTTGTTCCTCACCTGAACCTTAAGTGAGCTTTTCTGATCACCTGTTGTACCTTACCAGAACTTTAGGTGAGCTTTTCTGATCACCTGTTGTACCTCCTCACCAGAACCTTAAGTGAGCTTTTCTGATCACCTGTTGTACCTCACCTGAACCTTAAGTGAGCTTTTCTGATCACCTGTTGTACATCACCTGAACCTTAAGTGAGCTTTTCTTATCACCTGTTGTACCTCATCTGAACATTAAGTGAGTTTTTCTGATCACCTGTTGTACCTCACCTGAACCTTAATTGAGCTTTTCTTATCACCTGTTGCATGCAGCTCCTTAGATAAGTTTTGGTTACTGGCTTGCTGTTCACTTAATATTGGTGCTAGGTTTTAGATACAGTGAACCCTCTTACAACAACCATGTTTGTTCCCATATAGGAATGACTTTATATCGAATTTGTCACTGTAATGAATTTGATGTGTTAGGCATATCATAGTTAGCTCCCTTGAGTGTCATTTACGCATATATTTGTACATGTAAATAAACTTAAAACAACATTAAATATATAAATAAAATTTATGCAAGTTAATCTTGTTAACATCAATGCACAATTATTTTTTCATCAAATCGGTCATAAATAGGTGATGTCATAAAATGCATGAATCATGTACAAAATGCCCGAATGTAATAGTATCGGTATATCTCCAGATTCCCATTTAGACAATTTATTACTAGAATAAAAAATGCAGATTGTTGATACAATTCTATAAAAAATGCATTTCATAAAGAAAGTTTTAATAAAATATCTACTGCTATCGCAAGTACTGAAATAATTTAAAGATCCGCCATTGTAACCACATCGGAACAAACCTGTAGTCTAGCGGAACTTGTCAACTATGTGCATTTTTTATTCTTTATTTATCATTCTTATTTTTTAAATTTGTACCCAGCTTGTATTTCACTTCCTGTAGGTTCAGTTCAAACGAAACCTACTGATGGTTTATAAACATTAGGCCTAGGCTACTAATGTACAGGTAAGGGTGATTGAAGTGCTAATTGTTGACACCTAGGCCATCACCTATCAGTGGAGATTAGAAAACAATTGACGGTTTAATTGTTTTATTGGCAATTATTTTTACCTATGAACTCAACCGTGAAGAAAATCAAGAATAATAACAATAGCCAGATCAGCTGGTGGGTTCTATGTTACGTTGTTGTAAAGAGTTGATTTATACTGAGTTTTGTACATTTGTTCACGGAATCTAATGTCGGAGTGGGATACCGAATATTCCATTGTAATGAGTACTTCTTATGCACATGTACGTTTGTTCCATAGCAATTCTTGTTGGATACCGAATATTCCGTTATAATGAATGTCGTTGTAAAGCGGGTTCACTGTATTTGGTCTGGATTTCCTTTGTGGGTCTAGCATTGATGTTGTGAAGTCTAATTGGGATTTTCTTTTTCTTTTTTATTAATTTTTAATATTTTTGGTTTTTGCCAAAATTTGCTGTATTAAGCTCCAATGTTTAAGTTTTTGTTACAGGCTTGCTGTTCATGCTAGCTTTGTAATATTTGGTCTGCATGTTCCTGCACTGTCCATGGGTGAGTGGTTAAAGCATCATTGTTTAAACCATGATGTCTCTCATACACTTCTGTTCAGCTAGCCAGGTTCAAGCTCCATTTAAATCTAAGCTGATTTTTGTGAGAGAGTTTGCCAGTTTACTTGCAGGAGACCAGTGATCTCTTATCGGGTAACCATGTTCTCTCCTCCACCATTAATAACTGGTTACCACCATACATAGTAACGGGAAATTGTTGAGTGTGACGTAAAACGCTATTCAAAGTCAAAAGATCAAATCTTGTTCCTAAGGACTACTGATGGGATATCCTCATTTGAGAATCTTTTTCTGCAGATCATCTGCATACATGGACAAACTGAATGCATCAAAGTGAACTAGAAGGATGTGTAAAGAAGTGTTGTTATTATTTTTGGTTTTGTTTTGAAATCATTTTTTTTTTCACACATTTCTGACGACCTTTTGGACTTTGTTAATTTCATTTATTTGTGCCATTTTTTTTTTTTCTTGTTAAATTAAACTATGGATATTCAGGTTCTTAGCGCATAATGAATATTCATTTATTTAGTTAAAAAAGGGTATTATAACAAGTACACTAATGTAAGTATTGCAACACATTCAACTTCTCCAGAAACAGTTGATGGATTTTAAGGAAACGTGTCAGGAATCAAGTATACACATAGTCTCCTATAAGTGCTGATGTTTTTCATCCATGTTTACCCATGAGGTGTGCATCCAGTGTAGGTCAGATGGCTTGAGGATGATCCCATCCTCCAGCATGCTCCTGCTTTACACCCAATGCTAAGAACAAACTAAATTTTTCAGATTTTCAAATATTTGTGGGCTTAATTTAGCCTAAATATTGTTGGTGTTCATTTATTTTGTACTTTTTACTCAGTTAAGCAATTTAGGCCCACTTAGACCTCTTGTGTTTTTATATGAACATGATATATGGTACATTATCAAATAAAACAAAATTGACACCCTAACAGCATAAATGGGCTCTAATGGGGCTTTTTAACTTTTTGAACCCCGGACCCAACAATATAAAACTTTAAAAGAATTACTTTAAATGTTAGTTTAAAAATTTTACTCAACTTTGGCAAATCCTACAATCTGATTGGGTGAGGAGGCCAAGTTGAGAATATCTAAAATTCATGTTTTATGACTTTTATTGAAGTTTTATGATGTCAGGCCTTTGGCACTTTTCTTGTGAGACAAATAGTCTTGTGTGACCACATTTAGAGGATCATCTTTTTATGTTATTCATAAGATAAAACCTCCTGTGAGACCACACATTATTCTACAGATGTGATGGCTTCGGGGTTCGAAAAAAATTGAAAAATCACTTGTCTTATGGGATGAGTGATTTAGAAAAGCACTCATCCTTAAACACCTTCACCTTGTCGGAATTCCTTTTAAGTCAAACTATTTCTCTGACATGGGATTTACACAATGTATGATTAATTTTAAAAATTGGCAGTAAAGAATTTCAAAAGCGTCCTGTTCATGGAAAGTTATAGAGGCTAAAAAATAAGATGTTACAGATTTGGAAGAAAGATAACTTGTCACTGGGGATGAGAACCCAATCCTAGCTACATGTACTCATCCCCAAACTATTTTCACTCGTCCAGGACAAGTACATTTTTCTCATCCTGCGTTTCTCAAGACAAGTTATATAGAGCTCACTTTCTCAGAATTTGAGTATTTTATTTAATTCTTTCAACCCTACAGACCATGATGGACTGGCCTACAAAAAAAAATCTGATTGGCTTAGCAGGCCAAGGAAAAAAGAAATTCTGACTTAAGCAAATCCTAAGCAAATGATGAAACTGAAATTTTCATATAATATTCATATATTTTCTTAAAATCTTTTTTATATCTTGTTTAAACAGGATGGAAGAGGGAAGTTGTCTTCAGAAAAACATTTCCAAAAACTGGTTCGCAAACCCCAGCGGATGTTTACTACAGACCACCTACAGGAAGAAAATTGGTAAGACATAATCAAGCCTAGGTTATATACACGGTACTCCAAACGTTACAAAAGTTTCTCACCAGTGACAGTGAGCCAAATTGACGTTAAGTCAACAAAGGAACAAAATGTATCAATTTTAAACATGTTTTAAAATAATTTTTGCTTCAAATCTTTGTTCGTCAATGATTTTCCTCCAACACGACTGTGACAAACACTTAAGTGAATGCCGGATTACTGACAAATTGCCGAAATTACTGATGACAAAAATCATTAACATTGCTGAAAACTCCCGCTAGGGATAAACACCTTTGTTGTAGAATCATCTATCTTTTATTTCAGAGATCAATGGTTGACATTGCCAAACATTGTAAGTATTATATTTATTATTTTGACATAATCAGTATATTTGTTACCTATAGTTTAATATTTGATATGCAGTAGCAATTAATTATATCTCCACTACAGTTTAAAATCTGCTCATATTTATTTTTTGCCATATCCTTTTTCTGTATTTAATCAAATTTCAAAGGGATAAATCTATTAACAGTAACAGGTCATACCAAGGAGTTTAAAAATTGTAGCCAAGTGCTTAGCAAACGAAGTGAAAGACACTTATCTTTTGGATGAGACTTAAAACCAAAGTTAAGGGTCATTGAAAGTGTGGCATGTTAATGAGCCCTCAGTGTATTGGTGTTAGTCCATAGCACAAGCCAAAATTTGTATCACTTCACCCAAAGCTGGTGACATCTCCATATATGTGTAAAATACTTGGAGGGACGTAGAACAACAAACAAACAAAAAACCAAAAGGATAATGCTGGACTAATGTTAAGTTTAGATATAGTATGTATAATCTTAAGGAATTACAAAACCATTGAGAATAAATAAAAATTAAATCATAGAATTAATCTTAAACTAAAAACATTGATACTGTATATTATATATATACATGTATATACAATTATTTTTATTAATATTTGTAATTTTTGATATGTTTTAGTGGTTATGACAGACTCTGATATGACAACAGATAACTTCACCTTTGCTAGGAAACCATTGTTTAAGCCTCCTTTTGAAGTGGTACGAAATGCAGGGGTAACAGGCAGAGGTTTTGCATCATCTCCAAGGAGGGGTCATACATCGCTGGGGTCAAAAAAATCACCTAAGGTTGGAAGACCCCGAAAATCCAAATATATTTCCACTAAGCCAGAAATTGTCATTGAAAGAGATGAGGATGGACCAAATTCAACTACTCCATTCAAATTATTTCCTGCAAAAAAAAGAATTGGACGTCCAAAAATCATAACAACAGTATTAGTTCATCCTAAGAAAAGACTGCGGCCATTTTCGGGTAGCCCGGACAAGAAAGTTGAGATAATTAAACAAGAAGGTGATGATGACGATAGTATGATACAGTTATTGGCAGCCTCTGAGTCAGAGAAAAAGATGGTTGATACACCCCCATTCAAAAAATATAAACCTACAGCAAGAAAGAGCACAACCCAAAAGTCCTTCAAATCCACATTGTCACCTAATCAAAGGTAAGACAAACCACGCCATTGTATTGTGTATTGTAACACAGGGTTAAGAATGTTTGAAACATCAAGTCTTGAATGCTGACATGATTTCCAGCGATATAAAAACAACATTTTGACAGGTTATCATTTTATATAGAGACTGGACAGTATAACTTGACAGTCTAGTTATAGAAAATGTATAACTTGACTGTCCATAATTGGACAATAGCACCTCGATCTGAAAAGGTAAAATTCATTTGTCCCTTTAAAGGTATTATTCAACAGATTACCTTGGATACGTACAATTTTTTGTTTTCACATATATATTTTTTTTAAATCACTTTTTTAGTAAATTACTTTATCATAAGTTGTTCTGGATCATTTTAAAGAACAATTTAGTGTAGAGACAAGTTTGATATATGACATCCTCACGTAACAACTAGAAGTAATCCAACATCAAGATGAAAAACTTACTATCAGAGATCACCGCAAGAGGGAAATCAATGGTGCTTGAAGTTTTCAGGCTGGTGGAGATATTTAGGCTTGAGTCTTGTGGTGCATCTAAAAATTCAATTGATGGTGTATTATTATTAAGACATGAAAACATAAAACATGAATTAACATCAATAACACACAATTGTTATCAATAACCAGTAAACTGATTGTACATTACAACATTAAAACTTATTATTCTTAACTCATAAATCCCCGAAACACAATGGACTATTCTGTAAATCAATGACTTAGACCAGTCCAAATTTGTCTTAAGGGTGAATGGGTTAAGGGTGGCAGAAAATGTGGTGATGCAAATTCAGTTGAGTGTGACACAGAGTATATGCCATGTTGATCCCTGATTTAGAGAGGCCAATGGGTTTTTTTTAATTATTGATAGTGGTACAATTTTATGGAAAGGTTTTTTTTAAAATTTAAGTTGTTTTCATACAGCAACAATGGTTTTACAAATTTGCTGAAATTGGCAGTTTATTTTCAAATAAAAACAACAAATGATCCAAGCTGGCTAATTATTCACTGAATAAATATTTGAAAAACTGATAAATTCCAGGACCAACAAAACAACGCAAATATTTTTTTGACCTATCAAAATTTGGCCATCATTCAATTTCAGCAGTAACGGCACAAATAGCAGATGGACCAGCACTTCAGTTGTTCAATATTTTTTATCTCCAGACTGGTCCATGGTGGGGAAAAACACAGAAAATTTTAACAGTTGTTTTTCATGCAATTATATTAATAATACATATTCATATTCATGAATTTTATTTCAATTAGTGACAGTTAACTTCTGCTTGCTATACAAACAGAGCTACAAAACCACTGTTCATGTTCAACTTTTCACTCCTTTTCACTCATTCATCCTGGGAGATGAATTAGTATAAGCACTATGCTTGTTTTCAATTCCCAATTTACTCTGTATTGTTTTGTCATATGTTTGTGACTCAAGTAAAATAAGTATTAAATTAACTTTTCACTCGGAAATATGTCTCCATTCTATTTTTACATTCGAGAATTCTCAAAATATATGAATTATTTACAGTTTGACCGAAATTGGACATATGGTATATGTTTTTGCAAGGAGTTTTATTCATGAAAAATAACAACATATTATGACATGAATGTCAACTAACCAGTAACCGCGTCAGACGTCAGTGGCTCTTCGATGTCTATAATAAAATGAGGGACTTGATCTCAAGTTCAACTCATCATGTAGTTTTCGCCTCAAATAGATATATGTTCCTGCCTCTATATTGATGTAAAAATTTGCATGAAAAAAATATACTCTCTAAATTAACAGAAAATCATTGGCAATTTAAGAATATTTAAAATAATCCCGTATTTCTAGATTGTCAAACTTTTTGTTTTGATATTTTACCTTTTTTTACCTTGATCAAAGTGGAAATCTGAAGTTTGCCAACCAGTACAGGCAAAATCAAAATCTTAATTTTCATTGGATGGTAAAATTATCATTGTATGACATCAAGAACATGTTCTAATTTTGGCTCAAAGATGAGCTATGATGGGATTTCCCGGTGCCGAAAAGCTGAAAAAAGTTCAGGTATTGACCGCGTTCGTATTAAAATTCTGATATTTGCTACATAAGTCAACAGATAAATGATCAGAAATAAAAAGAGTAATGTTTAATTAATGTATTTATCAAACTTAATTTGTGTAAACTCCAAAATTACGATTGCAATATCATGAACAAAATCGTCCTCAACACACTATTCTACATGTGCATAATAACATGGCGGACAACAGCGTCAATTATTGGCCTCTCTACCCGATTGTTGTTAGTATTAAATGTTGAAAATGTCATTTCTGAATTTTCTCATTTTAAACAATATCATGGAACATAGGAATTTGTAGCAGTTTTGCAATGCATGCTGGCATAGTGTCAAGTGACCAATAATTTGAATGACATTTGTAATTGACAAGATATGTTATCTTGTTCTAGATATTAACAATTTGTAAGAACTTCTATTCTAATTATCTTTCATTTTTATCTCTACAGTGCTACTGGTCTGTTACCACTTTGTAATTGGAATTGCCCAGGACAAGAGAACATACCACCAGAATTACAGTGTGTCGTTTGCCTTTGTCTCTTTCATCCTTACTGTGTGAATGCTGATGTAACTCTTCGTACATTTGTGTGTCTGGTAGGTGTCAATGTAGGGTAAACTGAACCAGTCTAGTGAATGGTTCTTTGAGCTAACGTTGTTAAATATGAAGTAGGTTGGCAAGGTTTTAGTGTGTCATCAAATGTAAGTCTGACATGAAGGGTAAAAACATGACTTCATCATACAAACAAAAATTGTCTGACCATGGATTGTGTGACATGAAATTCAAATAAATATAGCTAGCTATGTGCTTAATAAAATTATAGAGTCTTTTACCTGTAAAATCAAATGATGTTTGAATGCTGTGAGATTTGAGTAAATGCTATTATTTAGAGAATGATTCTGAAAAAAAAAAATTTGAATTAACTACTTTATGTCAATTAAATTCCATTATTATGTCGAATATACAGCTAAAGCTGTCTTGAGATACCATTCCATTCTGCCACTTAATTTGGTCTCTCAAAAGCGGTTTAATTTACAGAGATACTTATCTGGATGTTTTTTTAAATTGTAGTCTCAAAAAACAGGTGGTCTTTCCAGACAGGTTTCACTGTATTCTACTTCATTGTATAAATCTTAATAAGTCGGATGTTTAGTGGACTTTTTGTATTGTGGCGTAAGGTTTTATAGGTTGCTTTAGGTACCCATTGTAATCAATTAATGTCCAGTATTATACAATGCGACTGAACTTTAAATTTCAACTTCTAAAAAGACTTAATAGCAAATTATACTAAGGTCAATCATCTAAAGGTAAGTCATCTACAAATCACCTCTTTTATCAGCTTTCAAAAAGATTTTTCACTTATTTGCATATTTGTAACTTCTCAAAAGGTAAAAGGGACACAGAGTAAACACTGTGTATTTGTGTGTATCATGTAACTCACAGATCTTGTTTTTGTTAACTTATTGTATTTGGAGATTTGGTGTACATGTACATCATGTTATTCATAAGTCCAGTTTTTGTTATTAACTTAGTGTATTTGAGTACATGTAAATCGTGTTATTCACAAGTTCAGTTTTTGTTGACATATTTACAGGCTAGATGATAGCATATTCATTAATGTTGACAAAATTTCAAGGTGACAAAATGTCAACAAATTCTGTATAAAAGCACCTTTCAAAATTAAATCTTTTTTAATGAAATACTTAAGCTTGACTTCCAAGAAAGAATAGACCTATCGTGCAAACTCATGCTCAAATGACAATTTGATTCTTCTATATTTATTTTCTAATTTTTTTTTTCAGAGATGTATTAATGTCAAGGTCAACTCTGCCCTGAAAACTGTCAAAGTGGTACGTACAAATACTCCAAAGACAAGTACCACAAAAACCTTAATCATCCCATCATATAAACAGACACATAGTGCAACGAATAACTTAAATCCAGAGACTGTGAAGGTGAAAACAGAACCGGAGGATTATGGTGAATATTCAGACAACACAACTACCAGTAAAACAAATACAGACATCTCTCATAAAACTTTAGGAAGTCTGAAATCTGTCTTGGATAAACGGACAACAGTTACCATTCCATCCAACACTAATACTCCTGTTTTAGTAAGTGCATTAAATTCTTCAAACAGCACGTCTTTGTTAACGCCAACTGTGTTATCAGGATTAGGGATTCCAAATCAAGCTGCTCAAGCATACATTATGAGGCCTTCTCCTGTGACATCAGTGCATTCAACTTTTCCCATAGTACCTAACATTCCAAACTTCAGAGCACTTAGTGTACCGACTAGTCAAGCTGTTAAAATAACCTCTCCGGTCTTGGAGGCACCGTCATTGACGATTACTGAAGTTACGTCTCTGGCACCTGCATCTACCAAAGGACACACACTTCCAATGCCTAATATGAAATCCATCCTCACAAACTCGCAATCAAAATCGGAAACACCAGGACTTGCTTTCGCAAATGGAGTAGATGTACAACAGGCAGCTAAAAATGGACAGTTACTGACATTACCTAATGCGGTAGCTAAACGATTGAATCTACAACAACCAATGGCATTAAAGATAAACAACAAACAAATCACTGTACCACCGTCATGTTTTCTCCACACTAATGATGGTTTAAAAGTATTCCTACCTCCCAAGACCTTCCCAGTGCAGTCAGGTGAAACAGCAAAACTCAGTGTTACTCTTACAAGTGACAAGTCTTTAACATCTGATGGTTCCAATGTAAGTGTGAGGTTAGGTGATGAGGAAGATGGAAACTCAACTGACAAATCCGATTCGCCAGATAAAGGGAAAATTAGAACAAGCAAAAGTAGATGCCCGAAAGATAAAATCAATCCAGGAAATTGTCACATTAAAAAAATATACGGAGGATTTGATTGTATTTTGTGCATATTCAAGTACTTGAATGTTCCAGACTTAATGAGGTAAATTTGATTTAAAGCGGCATTAGCTGTGTTTACCAAAAATACAGAAAAAAATATTTCTATTTTGTCTACTTTTACTACATGTACTTGTACTTGAGACAATAACAAACAAGAGAGAGACAGACAGAGAAAGACAGAGAGACAGACAGACAGAGAAAGACAGACAGACAGAGAGAGACAGACAGACAGAGAAAGACAGAGACTTTAAAAAAGCTTAAGTCCAGTGTGGTATTTATATACAAATGTAAGGTTGAGTTAATCAATTGCATGGTTTCTCAAGCAATTTTCACAAGATGTATAGAGGAATTTAAGAATTTTTATGCCTGTGTAACACAGCTAATGCCCCTTTAAGCTTCTTCTAATAACATACTATCTAACTTTAAAAGCAGTTTGTGGAAGTTCTTTCAACAGGCTGTAAATGGTAAGATATTATTTTTAAGAATATCATGACTTACAATTTGATTATACAATGGATTTATTTACTGATAGAGGTTTTATACATTAATATATGTAGAATTTAGAACCAAGAAAAACGCTCATTTTGACTCGCCTGTAAGATGTTGTGGGAGACTAAAATCTGGTTAACTCATTCACCCCTAGAGACACATTTTGGACTGGTTTTAGTCATTGATTTACAGAAGAGTCCATTGTTTTTCAGGGGTTGATAAGTTAAGCAGATTTGTTAAGTTTAGGTTTGCCTGCTTCTACTGGTCACATACATCAACTTATTTTTCTTTGCATATACATCTTAGGATTCTTAGCTGTACTTCAATTGCTGGATTAGTCCTGTGATTTTTGCAACAACGACCCTGTTTTAGGCTTAGTTTTGTTGTCAGTGTTGTTGTTGTTAAGATTTGGTGAGGTCAACTCAGGTGATTGGGAGGATGTTAAATATGTTGCTGTTGTTGCTATCTGAGGTTTGTAATCTTTGATAAAACTTTTTTTTCATTGTTTGTAGAGCAAGTTTAGTCTGTCGGACCTGGAACCAAGTTGCCATGCATCCATGTTTGGTGAGTTGATCATTAAATCATTTCATAGATAAGTGTTCAAAAAAGAAAATTAACATACTGGTATGTTCTCACCTTATTTTCACCTTAAATCAAACTCTTAAGACACAGACTTAGCTTGCATTGTATCTACCTAATTTTCATCCATAGCATTGTAAATTGACTTTTTATGGACTTTCAATTTTCTTTTTGTCAAATTTGATTTGCATTAATGAATACTGATTTTTTTTTTTTGCAGTGGAGAGAAGTAAGATTTAAGAATCTCAAGGTACAAGACTGGAAGAAAACAGTCCAGTTTTTATTGGCTAGGGCTGTAAAGTGTCTGGTAAGCATACTTGTAAGACAATGTATTGATTTTAAAGTCTCCATTTTTGTCAATGGAAGTACTTTGTTGTATCGCTGCAAACAAACTATGAGGAAATCAATATAATTTGAGAATGTGCTAAATCTATAGAAAATGGTTGCACCAGAACAAGCGACATGGCACCTTCTGAGATGAGTCCTAATAGACAGACCACAAAATAACATGGGAACAATCATTCAGGTTACGTGGAGGTTACAACAAATACAAATCATGTAACTTCCTTTTCATTCTCGATGAATTTCATTTTTAAGTCTTCATTATTGTTATCGTAACCTGCAGGTAACAATCATTCCTTTTAACGTAACCTGTGTTTACAACAATTTCTGGTATGTTGTAGCCTGTATATAGCATCACTCTTTTTAAACCATGAAACCTCTCATCTTTTGTCGGTGCTGGTTTGAGCCCTGCTGGAACTTCTGTTGTTGATTTTATGAGAAAGTTACCTTGGTACTAATCTGAGCAAAAGTAAATGTCAGATAGGCCTGTGTGAAGCTTTGTGAAATATGACAGAAAGAGTAACTTTGTAAAATGCAGATCTTTTGTTTGAATAAAGTCTTGGAAAAGTTTAGCTTCTAAATTCAAAGTGGTTGGCTAGTAAAAACTTGGAATGGTGAGTACAACTTTTCTCCACTAGCCATTTAACTAGTAAAGATTGTACCCTGCATGGAGCGCTGCCTTCTGTAGCACTTTAATATTATTGGAAGATGATAAGTCAACTCCGAGGCTTAGTTCTGTTACTTGTTTTTTTTTGTAAGTGCATGTAAGTAATGTTTGAAGTAAGACAGGTGTAACATTCTACTGTTCACACAAACTATTGATATTATCACTCGTATCATATCATATCGTATCTTTTTACAGAATTTTAAAGGGCTACAGACCAATGATAAAAACAGCATGTGGAATAATCTAGTGTCTGTGTTACCCATGTTGGCCTCTGTAAATGCCATTCATCTTGGTCTGGTGCCAGCTTCAATTCTACATTCCATTTGTGAAAGAATGTTGCACTTAGAAATTCTGACAGCCCAGTGGATCAGTAACTACAGTTATGATGAAATTTGGTAAGACATCAAAATACAATTAAACCTCACCTAAAGACCACCTCGCGTAGGAGACCACCTCACAATTCAGACCACTAGTTTTCAGTCTCATAATAAATGTCTTATAAGTAGAGAACCTTAATTAAGGGACCACCTCACTAATCAGACTGCTTTGAATCAGTCAGTCAGGTGGTCTTAAAAGCCAGGTTGCACTATATATGAAATAGTTGTAATTTAAAGGAAATATTTCAGGAATTTTTCTTCTCCTAAATGCTGGGCTGGAAAAAATGGGAAAATATACAAAATTTTAACTAAACAAGAAATATTTAATTCCAGACATTTTAAAAAAATACTTTACTCTTTTTTTTTAATTGAAAATTGGGAATTTTTTTCGTATTTTTAGGAAAATACATTGGCAAGCCATTCTTTTTTTAATTGGGAATGGGTCCTGTAAACAGGCCCCAAAACGGCCTAGGAAAATCCCTGGACTTAATAAATAAATAGAATGAATTCAAAATAAAACTGGATTGGACATAATAATGTCAGAAATCTTGTACTGAATGTGATGAAACCTGCTCAGAATAACAGGTCACTTGTTTTAAAGGTCTAAAGTCTTAATGACACAAGTGTTTATTGTTAAATCTAGGACACGGACAACACCATTAGATATTGGAAAATTTGCTTCTCTAAAAGACCTTCGAGAGCTGCAATTACGGGGTGTTGCTGGTATATCTCTTCCTACATTTACTCTAGAAGATCAAATGTCTGACCTAGTATCTTTGAAGAATCTAGAAAAATTGGTAAGTAACGAGACAAATTTAATCAGGGGTTGAAATTTCTTTGTTTGATTGTGAGAGTGAGGAAATTTGAAGTCTTGAAAGTTATTCTGTCATTTTAATCATCTCCATGAACATGATGTTATTTGGTACATAGAGGCAGCTTTCTGATTTTACTCAAGGCTTAGCCATAATGATATTTATAAGGAAGAATAAATTTGCTAATATGACACTGTAAATATCACAACTTTTCTGTGAATAAAGTAATCAATTTTATAGAGAAAGATTTTTCAAAATATTATAAAAATTTTGCAGTGTACTTTATGTAAAAATTTTGCAGTGTACTTTGCGTTGAATATTCTATTTTCACTTCAGTTTACCTTAATTTTTATTTTATTTTAGTCGCTAACTACAATGAAAGGTGTACCAGAACACAAGCTATTGTTTTTATCCAACATGCATCAACTCCATACTCTCGAAATAGGAGATTGTGTTGGTTGGTCAACTGAGGTATGGTAATATTTTGTACAGTTATCTCCCCCTTTGATACATGCCATTAATATGCAGCAAAAAGAGAGATATTTTATTCATAACATAAATAATAAACCTTTTTTCAATATATATATATATATATATATATATATATATATATATATATATATATATATATATATATATATTAATTTTTTTTTAAATTCACAGATTTATCAACACGGCAAATATAGTAAATATTACTCCTTTGCCCCATGGAAGCATTGTATGACTCACTTACATTATTTCAATACAAGTAACTTTTATATGTTTTTCAATTCAATGACCATTGCTGCTTCTGCAACATCTGAATACATCGACTTATAGCTCTTGATTTTTCTCTGCAAGAAATAGTGTGTTTCAAAACTGTCATCTAGTGGGAAACCCAAAACTTTTTATATTGGTTGACCTAGTTTCAACCAGTGAGAAATAAGAATACCCTGTCCATTCAAATATGTGCATAAAATTAATATTCATGAAGCGGATCTTTTTGATAACACGGTAACATGGCCGAATTTCAAGATATTCTTCTTTGAAGTTTCAATGATTCTGATGATCACAATAAGTTTGATGGCTGTGATCCTGAATATATCGGTTGAAACATTGATATAAATGGTATTACATGTGAAAATTCCTTCAGTTTAATTGAAAAGAGGTGCAGTGTAATATACAATGTTTACATGGGGCAAAGGGTTAACATTGCACCAGATATTTTGTGTGGACTTACTTACTTTTGCAAAAAGTTCTTTGGGTTGATTCTAAGAACGTTTTCACTTCTTATTGTCAGAAATCTTATATATATATATCTAATTTCTCCTATAAATTTGTCAGTGTAGACCGATTATTTTTTAGAAAATCTATTGATCAATTTCAGATTTATTCCTGCATAGGAAAGCTTCACCAACTCCGATGTTTGAGACTAGAGTCCGGAGGAGATACTTGTAGCGATGGAGTGGTGGAAATGTTACACAATCTGAAGAAGTTTGTATTTACCTATCCTAACTGCTATCTGTTTAGTATAGGAAGCCTTAGAACTGAACGTCATAGTTTAAATTTTGAGCTGATCTATAATTACAGACCATGATGAATATACATGTAGTTCTACTTTGTACAAAAAAATAGTTCAGATTCTTATAGACAGACATCATAGAACAATCAAATGGCTTGGCAGCATAGCTGATTTTTCTGATAAATTACTGTATCGTTGCTTATATATTCGCCGGGGGATTTATTTTTGCTGTATTTGCGGGCAAAGAAAATACCGCAAAATTAAATACCTGTGAATATAATACCTTACACTTATGAAGAATCAGATAAACAATTTGTAACCTATCTTGCTTGAAATTTAATACCTGTGAATAAGTTCCTTTCAGAAATAGGTGAAATTTTCACCCCATGAAGTTAAACAACTTAGCAGTAGATGTTTATCAGTCTTTTAAGCGTCATGTTTAATGTATCTTTTGGCATTGTTTGATTATTGTTGGTCTTATTCTGAAGTACTGTCTGTGTATTGGTGATGTGTGTCTGCATCAACCATTTGATTTAGTTGTTGCATTTTGCTCTGTTCAAGGTGATAAATCTGTTTAGAGTATCACATAATGTTAGACCATGATGACAACAGATGACTATGATCTTCATTTTGATCTTGAACTCAGAAATACAGCGCTTTCCGTTTTACGTGCAAAAAAATGTTCTTGTACCGTACTTGACCCATTAGGTGCCCAGAGCGCTGCAAAAAATAGAGAAAAGGGGTTGGCTCTTTTTGAGACTAATTAATAGTCAAATTAACATAAAACAATTGTATGGCATGTTGGTAAAATTCTTGTAGGACACATATCTTTATTCTTCTGTTGCTGGGAGATTGAAATAGATTGTTATTTACATTTTTCTAGTCCATATCTTCTCATCAACCAGCTAGAAAAGATACTTGATCGTGTGTAAAAACTGATCAGTAAATCTGAACTATTAGGGAGGGATGCTTATAGGGATATGGGTGCTTATTGTGTCGAATACGGTATCTGCCGTTGTGGATATGTTGCTAGCTGTAGGTAAAGTGCCACGTTTTTAAACTGTTTTGTATTCATGCCTTTTCAGTGAGGTCAGATAGGATAAATTATAATTGTAAATAGCCAAAATGATCAGCCAATCAAGAGTCGGTGGGACTAATTCATGTACCACGTGATACCCGATAACGATTTTGCGGGACTATTTTTTCTATCAGTGACGAAATGACGCTAGCAGAAGATGTCCCGCGGTTACGTCATTTCAGTGTGAAGATTACATAGAGTTACGTTCCATCACCATTGGAGATACTAGTGCCGCGCAAACGTTATCGTTTATCACATGGTACATGAATTAGTCCCATTTATTGTATTATGTATTATTCTCTTTATTTGTGGGGCAAAACAGATTTCACGATGTAAATAATAAATTAATTATTTTTAAATGAAAGAAGTATTACAGATGATAAATGAAATCATTCAGCTTTACTTTTCTTTAAAAAAACCATTCCTTATAGGCCACATGTTTTTTGTTGAAACAGACCATATTCCCCGTATTTCATGTTGATGTTCTCATTGATTCGTGGGGCATGAATGTTTTCATTACTGACCAATCAAATGCTGTTGTACTATGTGCTTAAAATAGAACAGCTTCCTTGTTGTGGTACCATTAGTAATATTTGGTACCCATACAGTATTTTGACATATTTTGACACACTGCATCATATTTTTAAGCAGCAGATGTTGTTTCAGCGGAAATTAATCGTAAACAAATGATAATTGTTTAAACAAAAACTTATGCACACAATTTATGATCCTGTGAATCAACAAGAAACCACAAATTGATGAGAATTAGCCATATGAGTGAATGTTGATTACAAGAAGTTGAGATGCATATTGTATACTAATATTATATTTATTGTTATTTTCAGGTTAGAAACCTTAGAATTAATCATGTTTGTAATAGCAGAAAAACTTAAAAATCCCATACAAGAACTGGACAATCTTAAAACCTTGGTTGTTTGGCCGAATACAGTAACATCTACTGAGAATCCTGCAAAAGTCAATAACAATACACTAAAAGTTGTCAGTGGACTAACTAAACTTAAGAGATTGGAGTGGGGAATTGTGAGTGATAAGGAATCCTCTATCATAATTGATAATGACGAGGACTCCAGTCCTAAAGGTCAACAGGACAAAGCTGTAGAGTGGATTCCATTTTCATCCCTTGAAAGTTGTGCCGACACTGACACCAACAGTGTACCTCTATCTGAGTATATTAACGTGTATCAGTTCACAGAAAAACTCTCCAAATTACTGCCAGATGCCAAGATAAAAGTTTACAGCTCAAAAATGATAGACAGTACTATCTGTGTGCAAGAGGAAAGTAGATAGCCAATGCGATGAAGTGTATTTATGTTTAAATCCAACCCTTACAACAATGTGTTCCTTCAGTAAATGTGAGATTTTTATCTAGTACACATGAGCTGGAACAGATGTGTGACCAAGAACAGTAGCTAATATATGATCAGATGGAATTGCTAATGTGTTAAATGGTTGATCAAGAAAAAATGTGAATGAGAACACATACTAATTAGTAACATATGTGAACAAGAACAAATGTTAATGTGTTACATGTGTGATCAAGAATAGAAGCTAATGTGTTACACATGTGATCAAGAATAGATGCTAATGTGTTACACGTGTGATCAAGAATAGAAGCTAATGTGTTACACGTGTGATCAAGAATAGAAGCTAATGTGTTACACATGTGATCAAGAATAGAAGCTAATGTGTTACACGTGTGATCAAGAATAGATGCTAATGTGTTAAATGTGTGATCCAGAGAAAATGTTAATGTGTTACAATGTGATGGAGAAGACATGCTAATGAGTCACATGTGAACAAGAACAAATGCTAATATGTTACATGTTTGATCATGAACAAATTGTAGGGTGTTACACGTATGATGGAGAACAGAGGCTAGTGTGTTACACATTTGATGGAGAACAGATACTGATGTGTTATAGGTGTGATCAAGAACAAATGTTACCGTAATTTGTTAGGTGTGTGATGGAGAATAGATGCTAATGTGTTACATGTGTGATGGAGAATAGATGCTAATGTGTTACATGTGTGATGGAGAATAGATGCTAATGTGTTACATGTTTGATGGAGAATAGATGCTAATGTGTTACATGTGAGATCAGGAGGTAATGCTAACGTAAAAGTTGCTAAAATAGTATATATAATAAAAACAGTTGCTAATGTGTTATCTCGTAGATCAAGAACAGATGCAAATATTAATGTTACAAGCTGATGAGAGACTATGACTAACAATAAACATGGGATAAAATCGGCTAAGAAGACAATGTCATTGTATCAGGTGCTAAAACCTTTGCTATTTGGCAGAGTATATTTTTTTTCTTGTTATTAAATTTGAAATCATCTTTTTTATTATTATTATTATATAAAGCAACACATGGAATTTTATTTTTACATTTTTCTGTATCATTTTCTTAATGATACCATTTCATTACTAAAGTTTGCATTGCCAGCTAGAACTTGCCTTAGACTTGTAAAGATGAAAAACTTTCCAACTACATATGTGTGATTAGATACACATGTGTAATTATATATATATATATATATATATATATATATATATATATATATATATATATATATATATATATATATATATATATATATATATATATAGTGGACCCACTTATATTGAAATCCTGCTTGATTGATATGAATTGATTTTGGTTCCTCAGCCCAAATTCTTTATTAGCATTATAACATAGCTGTTATATGAAAACCCTATTTATTTGAAAGAAAATTTATTCCCCCCTTTGAGTTCAATTTATTCTGTATGTATGTATGTGTATATATATATATATATATATATATATATATTGGGGCAATGCACCAATTCAAATCATTAAGAGGGTAGATCTGTATTTTGTGATTTTAATTTGATCATGTACCATTAAATGAGTTCATTTCATTTTGATAACTTTTCATAATCTTTGTTCTTCAGTTTGACCCAAGGTCATTTCATTATATTTTTAATGTCACTTCTACTTTTCATGTCAGTGAATGCAACAAAATTATTTCCTTTTCTCGTTGACCTTTCAGGGTTTTTGATGATACGTAAATGATACATTGTAGAGAGTTTTTATCACTGCCATAGTAAGGTTGAGCATGTTTTCTTTCGTAAAAAAAGGCGAACATTTCCAAGATATATAGTAATCTCTGTAGTATGATGGTTTACAGATTATATGTAACCATAAATTACTTCTAACTTTCTATTGGTATTCCCAAAGTTATGTGATGTTCCTGTGACATAAAATTTCAGTGCTTCCTGAAGTGCTCAACATCATTTTAATTTCAAGAAATATTTCTATCGTGCTTTTTGTTTTATGTTGACCATTTCCTCTATTGTACATTCATATTTGAATTTGTATTTGAAACATATTTTTAATTGAATTAATTGAGCTGTAAATATATCATTTTTATAGTTAACAAAAAACGTTTTTGTTGTTTATTATAAATCATTGAACAAATTCACGTTTTTTTCTGATTTCTGGTAATCTTCATCATAGGACTACACTTGCCATTATCTACAATAGGGAATTTTCAGATTAGCTCAGATCATCGTTATTATCCTCCATTTATTTGCACCTTTTCGATTTTGTTCCTCATGGAATATCCTTATGTTGTATCGCATTAAACAAACGTACCGCAGTAGATTATTTAGTTGAATGTTAAATGACTGAATTGTAACAGGTTGGGAAAATGTGAGGATAAGTTGAAAGTTTCCATTACATTAAACGGATCACCTTCACTTAACCCTTTATACATGTATTTAGATGTGCTTGAGACGTTGATTGAGTGAATATTTCAACTCCATGCATTGCTATTAAACCCATTCATCCCTAAAGAGTAATTTAGGCGAGCCCATATTATTTTTAGGTAGATTCCTTTATTATTCAGAGGTAGATGTGTTGATACAATGATATTTTGAGGTCCCGTTTGAGAACAACTACGGTTAAGTGCCATAAGATTATGAACAAACGTCATTTTCCCATTACTTTCTGTGTAAAATTATTCTCGTGGGTTTGTTATTTGACCAAGTTATTTCCTATTTTCTTCGTAAATCACTTGAAGAAATTTATGGAAGAAACTGGATTTTCTGTACAACAATTTTTCTTGGGAGTGATTTACTAAGATCAAAGAAGGAAATAATGTTACAAAATTTAACAAGCAAGAATAAATGCACGTAACTTACTAAATAAGAACCAGGTTCAAATAAAAATGTTAAGAATGCAATTTGTATGTACTTAAATATAATTGTTCAGAATTTTAAGCAAACAGACTTAAAAATGAAGTCGGGGACACTTTCAAAAAGATCGTTTTATCAGCGATATGTATGTTAGGCTTTATACATTGCTGGTTGTATATAGACAGTAATGCGAAAATGACATTTGTTCTTAAATGTATAGGATGTTGCTCTATTTCCCTATATCTAAGATAATACAAGCAGCAACTTTTTTTTGCCCTAATTACTTTTGCTGTAAAAGTGTTTATATAGTATTAGTGTATCATAACTCACAACCTTTGTTCATGTCACGTACCAATTTTAGCACAATTTAGTTTATTATGTACAAAAATTCCTTTAACAAGTTACTACAGAACTATGTATTATACAATTATTGACGTAAGTTAAGTGTGGCATATCACACGAAGCTAAACTCAGTCATTGTTTTATTATATAATAAACATAATACCAAAGTTATAATGCTCAAGACGATCGTTTCTGTCAAATAGACTTCATCAATTGAGCTCCAGTTTATAAAAGATCTATATTTTCTAAAGAAAATAACTTTTAAAACAAAAGAATTCTCAATTCAAGTTTAATGTGTTCTAGTCAAACTCAGTATTTCAAGTTGTACTTTTTCACGCAAGTATGGTCAAAATGTTCAAACAGCTGTTTTGTGCTGGTGTTTTGATTTTCCTTTTCCTATACAATTCTTGAGAATTCGTCGTCGTTAATACTTGCAAACCGACTCGCACCTTGATGTCTGCCATAATTGTAAATAATGACTAAAATCATTGGTTAAATGACAGGCTGGTTTTTGAATGGATAGTTCCACATGATTCATCCAATCAAAAGGACCAGAAGCATGAAAGGTCAATACAATAATCCACGACCCTCTTGATTGTCCAAGTAATGAAAGTAGCGATTCTATGATTGCTATTCGGATTTGTCGTTGCCACTGCTGGTGGATCATTTGAGCCCCCGAAGGTATACATAAACATAGTAGCTGGTATTTCGGTACCAGCTGATAATCTTATACTAAAGTAAAATTTGGCACTGATAACACCATTTAAATTCTAAATTCAAAATCTAAGACAGTCATCTTTTTACAGTGGTTACTCATAGACGGATTTGACTATGCATTTAAATTTATATTTTGGCCTTGTCTTATACCACTTTTCCTTTAGAAAACCTTTTTTTGTCAAATTGGAGCTCAACTGATGAAGTCTAATTGACAAAAACGATCGTCTTGAGCAATTTAACATTGGTATTATGTTTATAATATATATATATGTATATATATATATATATATATATATATATGAGAAGGTCCGGAGTAATTGTATTACATCGTATATTAGAAGAATTGTTATATTTATATATATGGAAACTGCATATATAACTCTTATTTTGACATTGAACAGTCTCTTTTTAACTTCTATGTATCCATTTTTTTTCTAAAGCCAAGATAGTCATTCTTTTACAGTGGTTACTCTTAGATGGATTTCAGCTATACTTTTAGATTTATTATTTGACTGACCCCAAAACAACCATAAAGCTCATAATCCTATCTCCGTTTGAAGTACCCCTCGTTTGAAAGCTTGAAATGTTTTTCCATTTTCCTAAAAACAGTTACAACACCATACCAAAAGTGAGTCAACTATCGCCATTTCCCCATCGCTTTCTATGTTAAATCATAAATGTTCAAATACCTGTCACAAAGTAATGCTTGCGTCAATTCTTGTCAAAATTCATATACAGTAAAACCTGTATATAGGGGCCACCCAAGGGACCAGAAAATATTGACCTTTATGTGCAGGTGACCTTTATACACAGGTTTAATTTAGTTGAAGAATGCAGTCAAGGGACTTGAAAAAGCTGACCTTTATAAACAGGTAATCCTTATATAGAGGTGGCCGCTATAGCAGGTTTTACTGTATTTATTAAAAAGTCTATTCATTATCATCTGATTTCTGTTTTAAACTCCTTTGAAACTTTATTTCTGAGAAGCAACATTTTTTTCTTTGGAGTAAGTATTTTGTAGACACCACTTAAACCTAGAATGCCATGCGACGGCGCGTACTTTGTGCATGCTCTGATATACACGCAGTAGAAACGAAGTAGGGTCACCGTAGCAGCGCCGTAAGGTCTTCAACAGCGCCACACGACCTCCGTTGGCGCGCTCAAGTGACACACATGATCGCAGTATGACTGATTTCGTCACTCGTCAAGCTTACTCCACAATAATTCGTCACTCGTGAAACTCTCTTCACAACATTTCGTCACTTGTCAATTCGTCACTCGTCAAACTAACTTCACAACGTTTCGTCATTCGTTAATTTGCCAAACTTACTTCACAACATTTTGTCAATCGTCAATTCGTCACTCGTCAATCTAACTTCACAATATTTTGTCACTCGTCACACGCTCTTCACAACATTTCGTCATTGTCAATTCGTCACTCGTCAAACTAACTTCATGCACTTTTAATTATGTGCCAATTTAAAACTTTGATTTGTTTTAGTATGGGAGGCTTATCGCCACGTCTAATAAATATTTACCAATCTAACTGCATTGACTTCGTTAGGCCTACACATAAGTCCGATGTATATACTTTAAGTCAATAAATGAAACTGATTTCAAGAAAATACAGACCTGTTGATTTTTGTAAATATTATATTCACAGACACCAAAGGTATTTATCGCGTAAAAAGATTCAGGAGATAATATACAAATCAGGTGAAAATTTGGATACACGCGGATCTTTGAAATTAAATCTAGAGGTGGGATCAGGTGTCATGGATACATAAGCAGTCCTTGTTGACCGATCACATCCGCCGTGAGTCCAGAGTTCAATAAAAATAATCAAGGAATGAATCCTCGTCATAATCGATATTAAAGGCGGGTCAACAACAGCTATCGAAATAACCCGAATAATCTTGTCGTTACATTTCGCTCACTTTGATCACTACATTAACTGGAGGGACTTTGACCGGAAGAGGGCGCTGTAATCATTCGAGCTACTATCGAACAGGCAGTACTACATTTCACTCGATGAAACACAATCTCTTAGAAAGAGTTGTCGGCCCTTGCTGTCTCTCTCTCTCTCTCTCTCTCTCTCTCTCTCTCTCTCTCTCTCTCTCAATAAATACCTGATATTTATCTATTATATATATCCTATATGCACCGTTGGAAGGGTGGGAGCTCTTAGTTCTTCGAATTTGCATTGTTGTAAATAGATACATGCTACAAGGACATTTTGTGCACAATGAACCACTAGACACACCAAAACAAAAACACATGAGGTTTTAAGTGGGTTGATTCAAGTGGGGGCTACAACTAGAGTGACCTTTATAATTATGTTGTAATAATATAAAAATTTCAGATACCAAAGTATAAATCAATAGGATGTCCAGGACATAGATACAAATCCAGTAAAAATGGACAAACACGGACCTCTGGAAACCAAGAGGTGGGATCAGGTGCCATGGAGGAGTAAGCATCCCCTGTCGACCGGTCACACCCGCCGTGAGTCCACATTCAAGTCCAATGAAACACGAGGAGTGTATCCTCGTCACAATTGGTACAGACGTCTCAACAACCGCCAACGAAAAGGCAACTCAACATTTCACTTAGTGAAACAGAGTAGTCGCAAACAATTATTATATATATATATTATATATATTATACCGACCATAAAATTTGCGGAACGTTGACATTAAACGCAGTTTTCGATATCCCTTTGTCAATAATTTGTCAGTGAGTAGTTTACCTCTGTATATGAAATCTTCATATGTTGTGCACGCCCTGGCATATCGGATCATTTGTGAAATATAAACTCCATATGCAGGTGACTGAGGGATATTACTACTTAAATGTGGAAAATTTACGATGGGAAAGCCGAAATCGTCGCGTTTTATCGTATAGCTTAGTTGCTAATTTCCCGTCTGTGTTTATATTAAGTAAAATGTCTAAGTATGAAGTGTGTGTACTTGATTCTGTTGTATCTTTAATTTCTAGTTCGCTGGGATATATCGCATTGACATATGTATGAAAATTGTCATTATTAATTGACAAAACATCGTCGATATATCTAAATGTCAAATTAAAAGGACACGCTAACTTTTTCTTATTTTTGATTCAGAAGTTTCTGAATGAAGTCTGCTTCGTATGAATAAAGGAACAGGTCGGCCAATAAAGGAGCACAATGGGTTCCCATAGGAATGCCGACAGTTTGTTGAAAGACCACGTCTCCGAACATTACAAATATATTGTCTATTAGAAATTCCAGCATGTTTTTTATATCAACTTCAGTATACTTATGTGTAGAATCAGAGTGGTGTTTGACGAAATAAGTATCCTGATAGCCAGTCACTAGATATTTAAATTTTCGGGTACCACCTTTAGTGAAAAAGCAGTTGTCTATGATGCTAAAAAGTCTTTCTTTTAATTTTTTATGTGGAATAGTAGTGTAAAGAGTTGAGAAGTCATAAGTTTTGATACTGTGAATTCGAGAAAAACTGCGTGCCCTCAAATTTTCCAAAAGCTGTCTAGAATTTTTAAGTATCCACATCTGATTTACACCGCTTCTGGAATAAGCAACTGTACAGTATTTTTGAAGTTTCTCCTTAACAGCTGTCAATATCTTGGTAAGGAGTAAAGATAAAGGTTTGGTAGAACATTTGCTGGATCCTGCTATGTATCTTTGCTTATATGGGTTTTTATGAAGTTTAGGTATCCAGTATAAATGTGGTAGCTCGAAATCGGTCTCCGTTGTAGGTATATCAAATGAGCGTAATACGGACACGTGATTTTGAAGGTTCTCGTCCTTTAAAAGTGAGCTACGTGTGTATGTAGGATTTTCAGAATTCGTATTAAACCCAAGTTCTTCTAATAAACAATTATAGTAATGTGCCTTACAAATAAAAACTATATTATTTGAGGCTTTGTCTGCTGGTACCAGTACATATTGGTCATGTAGCCTATCCAGTTCAGTTACTACTTCTGGATCATTAAATACAGAGGGATAACGTGTTTTCATAGTCCCTTTAAGTTTTCGAATACGAGATTTTATCAACCATCGTATGGCTTTCAGCCATTCAGACAAAGTGTCTGGTTCTACGTCTTCATGTTTGGCCCATCGTCTGGCATAATCTTCGACAGAATCCATAACTAAACTGAAATTCTGACGCCAATTAAAGGAACGGGCTTCCCGGTATTTAGGACCCCTTAAAATAAGATTTTTGAGGCTTTCATTTTCAACAATAGAAACGTCGCCGGTAATGACATGCCCGATAGTATTGTATTTGAAAGGAGATGAAGCACATGAACATGTGACAGTGTTGTGTAGAAGATGGTTGATGTCTAGGCACTGCAAAACCTGTTTGTAATTGAATAGCTTGGATGCGATGCTAGGTGTATAGCTATATGAAATGCAAGGCGTGCTCTTCAGTTTAAAATATGGTGGAATACAGGACTGAACTTTTTTGTGATTTAGAACATTGCCAATGTTTAAAGCGTCTATGCCTTTATTTGTAAATTTAAGTTTAAGGAAAAGACGTTTCTGTTTAGAATAGTCATCGTTTGTAACGCGTGCAGGTTTAAACAGCCTGTGATAAGCGATGTCCATTATAATGGAGTTCAGTATGTACTCTGGGGTTGAAGAATCCGTGTAGGGGTTCATTCTTGCTTTTTGAAAAAGTTTATTGAGATTTGTAAAAGGAACAGAATAAAGTTTGCTGCGGATGTGATGAAGATCCAATTTTTTGTTAACGTAAGGTAAAAGAGATGAAAAAGTGACATCATGGATGTAGGGTCGGTTGTATGAACGATGTCCGTGACTTCGTTTACGTCTTACGTTAGAATTAAAAGGTTCCATCACATTAACACCATTACACAGTGGGCTTGATAGATTGCCTACACTTTGGATATTATCGTTACATCCATAGGGATATGCAGTGCCAAGTTGTTTAATCCAAAATTCTTCACGTTGTCTACGGAAGGGGGTACTCAAGGTGGAATTGTTGGTCCAGTGGTATATTTTTTCAATTATACGCACTCTCATAGACAAGATGGAATGGTCAGGAGAGTTGAAATGTCGATAGAGTATCTGGTTGCCCCCATTATTAATTTCGAATCGATGGCCAGATACTCTTTTATTTAAGGGCCCCTTAGTTTCGCCAACATAAATCAAACCACACAAGGTACACTCAATGCCGTAAACAACGTTGGATGATTTGCAGTCTAGATGATCAAAGGTCTTTGTTTTGAAACAATGGTAAAATGCTGACTTTAATACACACAAAAGTTTTGCGACCGATCTAATCTTTATAATGCACGAGATATACACGGTATAGATGAATGTTGAAAAGCAAGCCACTCGCTGTGGGCTTTACTTGATACGGGTCGCTAAAACGATTTTAAAACATGTAATCAAAATCTGGTCAAAGTTCATAAACTTTGCAAGAAGTATAAAAGTGATGATTACCAACCTATTCATAACATATTTACATCTAATAGCATGGTACTAACATGGCGCATAAGCACATTTGACAATAATGCTATAATTCAACATTTTATATTTCTTTTCAAAATTTGTTATGTTTTTAAATATGTTCCGATTTCAATACAATTTCTTGATTCATATTTTACCGTAATAATTTTGGTTGTTTCTTCGTTTATATTGCCGAAAAGAATCAGAGGTACGATCCGGCCATCGACGATTATTTTTGTTTACCGTATTATCGTTATTATTTTCAGTGTTCGTGTGCATTTGTTCACAAGTATAGATTTATCCAAAACATTGCCAAAAATGGTCATTTTGCATTTTTTGGAAATCTCATTAACTGAACACCAAGCCCCCTTAATAATGAGGATGGGAACCCAACCTGAAGAGAAACACGGTCTATAATGTGTCACACCCCTACCTCTCAATCCCATTCATTGATAT
This sequence comes from Atrina japonica, assembly GCA_030159075.1. Lineage (NCBI taxonomy): Eukaryota > Metazoa > Mollusca > Bivalvia > Pterioida > Pinnidae > Atrina > Atrina japonica. The sequence goes on along the minus strand of BROG01000127.1, from coordinate 1,212,449 downwards.
TAACAAATAAATACATTATATGAAGAAGTTGTCTGTTTTTCTTTCATGATTTTCATTCAGAATTGTCTGTAACACATACACACTTCATTATTTTGAATGATTTCATACCATTATTTACCAATATTGACCATGATATCAAATAAGGGTAGACGGTACCCCTTAATAATGGAAAAAGTGACAACATATACCATTTTCTTCACAAAAACTTAAAATTTGGATCATTTCTTAATGAGCATGGAACCAATTAGTCGCCAGAAGTAAAGACGAATTTCTGAAGCTCACTTAAAAGTAAACCATGTCATTTTTTATATCATCATATTGCTTTTATTGACAAGGAATGAAGTGCACCCTTAATAAAAGTGTAAAACTTCTGGGAGGGGATACCCTTACATACAACACATTTCAATAGACTTATTGTGTTCATTTATATAAAATATGTTATGTAATCATTTTCAGACATGTCCATGTTTTGTTTCATCCCTTAATTACAGTCTCATGATGTAACTAATTAAATACAGAGGGCAGATAACTGAGTCTGACTTTAAATGACTGACACTTAAATGGTGCAAAATGCTAGCCAAATTGCTTTTAAAAGGATATGACATATTTATAGTTCTGTTTCAGATAAAAACTAAGTCAAATTTTAATTATACTAAGTTTTGAAACCAGTAAAAGTCAATATCAGGTGTTAATTTTTGTCTGGTATGACCCCAAGAGAGTGTTAAGTGACATTTGCTGGAAGGGGGGGGGGGGGGGGGGTTGAAAAAAGTGATTCAAACAAAAAATGCATGACTGAATATTTAGAAAACTTATGAAAACATGCAACTTGAATGAATATTAGATGAGTTAATACAGAAAAAAAAATAATTGATACTTTATAATTACCTTTACAGGTACTTGAGTATGATAATTAGATAAAAATCTCTTATTGGACAATATTTCCTGGATTTAAGAAAATTGAAATATTCCTTCTACAGGTTAAAATGTTGATAGATTATGAAAAAAATGTTAAAGCGCCCTATTTCTACAGAATTTTTTTACTTACAAATTATCTATTACTTAAATTTAACACAATATGACCTAACCACAATGTGGAAATTCTTGTGTACAGATCAGGGGGGGGGGGGGATTTAAATTAATTTTTATACTGTTTTCAGTGTATATGGCATGATGAAATATTTTACTGATGAGACTTAAATGCTGAAATGCAGTTTAATACAATTTTCTTAAAAATGAGATGGTTCTTACCCTTCAGATACAGTACATATATACAGCTAAAGGTACAAAATACACTGCACGAGTAAAATGACATGGTCCAATATGTAGATTTTGCCCTCAAAAGAAGAAAATCAACCAGTCTTTACCTCAAAAAGGTCTGATTTTAATTCAAATGAGTTAAAATTTACAATAGAAACATCATTTCCAAAATATTTTGCTAAAATTAGTCACTATGCATAACCATAACTATATGATTTTTTATAAAAGAACATGTGCATGTTTGTAGGAGAGGGTGGGGTATACTTGAATTTTCCAAGTACAGATGGAATTTTGACCAATAAATGATAAAATATTAGTTCTAGGTGTAATATAAAACATACAGATAAAATTAAGAGATCTCAATATGCAACAAATGCATAATAATGTGTGTAGAGGCAGCACACCTATTAAATTTGCACCTTGTGGACCCCCAACAGGTGCCCCATTTCATAGAGACCCTCAAATCTGTTTAAAAGTATGAGTAAAAAGTGAATGAATTGCAACTTAGGTGATAAAAACGAGAGAAATGACTTATTTTAAGGCTTCATCCAGCCTACATGTGTCAAATGTGCATTTCTCTATAGGACAGACACCACCAAATATTTTCCCATAGGCCTCAATGCTAATTTACAAAACTTCAGGTCTCTGTCACTCCCATGTTTATTAAATCTGGGTCAAATAAGTACCCTGTGCTGAAAGATCAATATTTTTGATAACAAAATATGCAATCAAAAGTATAGGTTGCCGTTGCATTTCTACTTCAAATTTTCACTTGTTTACAACTCGTAGTATTCCGCAGTTCTATTCTCATATGACCCCTCCCTTTCAATTTTCATCCGTCAACCCTATAATTTCCAAAGTACTATATTCATGATGTTTTTATCACCTAATTACTTATTAATAAAACTAATTTTTTGATTTAATGACCAATCAGATCTCTGGGCTCATTTTACCCTCCGCACAACTTTGGGTGTCCAAAAATGTCGCGCCCATTTGTAAACAAAGCAGGTGTTTTTCCTTTAGACAGGGAAATAATCAGACAGTGCAGTTGGAAGCAGTTTATAAAAGAGCAGTTCATATAAAGGGGAGTATTTGTATATTTGATGTTTTTATTATTATTATTATTATTTAACATATTGGAATGGACGCATGCAGTTGCCGCTCGGGAAAAAATAGCAAGATGGGCGGGGAAGACCTCCACCTAAGGGCGAAATCCGCGTAGTCGTACTCCTTGCGGAATTAGTTGCTTAGGCGTGGAATTATGACTGTACCGTCCACTGGGTACTTCACTATAATTCTTGTGAACATTTCTGCGTGAATCTTGGTTGACAATAGTGGTTTTGTTGTACATTGTTTCTTGTAATTGTTCTTGAATTGTATATTAATGCAATTTGAATGTGAATATTAACACTGATCATGCTGTATGTTTTCCTTTACAGTTGGCAGCAAGTTAAATGCATTCCATATTAATAAAGGGGGGAATTGTTTTAATTCTCAAATCAAATTTTGTTTCTTTAGATTTAAATGTTTTTGTTTCTTTTTGCTACAGAATAATAAATATATATATATATATGTACTAACGCTGCAGTTTCTTTGGTGATTATTTGATTCAATAAAGAGAAAAAACATTGACATATTTCCAAGATATACCCCACGAAAATACATGTAAAAAGAAAGGAACATGTTGTGATTTGAAACACGCGTAATATGATAAAAATGAAATTGGGGAATTTTTCACTGTCGTGGGAAACCTCATTGTTCAGTGTAACTCTAAATAATTTAAAATCCTAAATATTTTGGAATTTAAATTAATTGAAATTTAACAAAAATATAAAATATCTTTAACCATTTTTTGATAAATTGGTTATAGATAGATATTATATTTTCACGTTTTGATTTTCCAAGGATTATGCAAAAAGTGAAAGCACGGCATGATATGATTTTTTTTTTCACGTGTTGGTATAACCGATGGTAAAACAAATTGAAAATATAAAAGATTTTATATTTAGGGTTTTAGCATCTTCCCAAGTCAGTCGTCATTATTCTGTGTTTACGTACTTTCCCCTCTATTATGTGGTCCATGCCTGATCGATTATTAGACGCGTTCTGATTGGCTCAGTGAAACGGCCAACGGAAATCGACTACGCGAAGTCACAAATTAACTTGGGAAGATGGGTTTTTAGTTAAAAATCCAAATTCTTAAAATAAAATTTTTAGGGATTTTTGAAATTTTAATTATACAAACAAAAATCCTACAAAAGACCAAATGTAATCATATTGTATTGTAACGAAACAAAAGAAAAAACAAACCGACTGACGCAGTGGCAGTCGACTGCGCTTGCACAGAGACCTCTCGAAGAAGTCCTTTCGGATGTCACTGCGTCTCTACTGCGCTTAAATGGCGCATCTACAGCAATTAAACGTATTGTTATTCATTTTACTGCGTTCATACAGCGACCACACAGAGCTGACCCTTCGATTATCGCGCTCCCATGGCGATTCTACTGCATCCATTATTGTTGGCAACGCTTCCACGGTGTTGCTAGTGCGTTGTCAGCCAGTACACAATGATGAGCATTCTTGTCATGATGAGCGAAGTAGCAACTGGTGAATGATGCATGATTCTCTTCGTCTTTATACTCAATAGGAAAGAGCGTCTTGTGCACGCAGTCAGCTCTTTGTGCACGTCGTGAACACGAAGTGACCACTTCTAGCATGTCCTGAGCACTCAGCGGGAACGCAGTCAATCGATAATTAGAACTCGTGGTAACGCATTAGCACGCCGCGGGAGCTCCGTAGAACGTCTCGGTCGCCGTCAGGAATCTGTGATATAAAATCCAATAACATTGCACATTTTTTCTGAATTTTTTGGCGATTCCAGAAATTTAACAACGCCGTGATAACTGGCGGGAACGCAACCTTGTGTGACAGGGCTTTTACTATGACCAAGGAAGGAAATGATGCTGTAAATTTCGCAAATTTGTCTTTTTTCATGAAAAGATACTGGGACATTCCGAACCAATTTAGAATGATTGTCCATAGACTTCATCACAAATGTACAGACGTTTAAGGTATTTTATTGAATACATAAGTCAGGTCAATTATTTTTTAAAAAGTTGATTAAGCATAGACAGTTATGGTAAAATTATATAAGTTGAATGAATATTGGCATGGGACTGTATATATTTCTTTAATACAAATTTTAAAAAGCACTGATATACTTCAATACCCAGAGTAAATTGCATTTCAGTCTAAAGGTAATTACATAATACATGAAGTGTTGTCTTTTTTGTCTATGCGATATAAATCACAATTTTTCCATAAAATCTTCCCCAGTGTTAAGTCCATAGTGTAATTCATTTCCTTTTATCCAAGACCACGCCATTCTATCCGCTGAAAAATGTTTTCCAATTTCACCCTTGTTGCTAACGGAAACTGCACCACCGGATGCAGCAACTCTGGTTGTCATGGTTGCAAGAGCACTTTCACAAGCTTTCTGTGGGCTCATTCCTGTAATAAGACAGTTCGTGGTATTTCTTTATAGATTTCGTGTAATATTGGTACGTTATTGTGTATAGAGATGTTGGTTAATATTTGACTAAACATGACCTATAACGGGTTGTGAAAAAGAGAACCTTACAATTTTATCTACGTTTTTGTAAATAATACAGCAATGGGTATGCACATCAACGTACGAAGACATCTTTTATCTTTTACCATACATTTATCAAAGAAATTTTAAAAAAATGTGTTAACCATTTTCACCAGATTTCATGTGTGAAATTATATATTCGAGTTTATGTATGGTAAATACTAGTGCAATGTATATTGCAAATTGTTCAGTAACGCGTCATGCTAAATGTTAAACAGGTTCAACATATGATGTGGGTGTTTCATGTTTTAAACTAGTGATTGATTTTTACTTTGTTTCTTTGAATGTTGTTTTACGCCAATCAATAATATTCTGGTGGCCAGTTGTTAATGACGGAGGAGGGAATCTCGTTTACAATGTACCCGGGGAGAGACTATTGGCCTTCCGCAAGTCAACTGGCAAACATTCTCCCAAAAATTAGCTTAGGTTCCAGCGGGAATCGAAACGATGTTGACGCAGACGAGAGACATCGTGGTTTAACCACTCGGCCACGGATACCCCCGATCGATGCGTCTTATAATCAAATCTACATACATAGATTCATACATCATATATTTAATGGTTCCTTCCAGGTAAATTACGGTTACTCAATATTGTTCATTCGCGTGGGATCTTTCAGGAATATTTACATGTACATGTATTTGGAACTAATGAGTCGTATCTGTTATATCTGTATAATTAAAACTTTCCATTATAAAACTTTAAGATATGATTTCTTTTTGCAGCCCGAAGTTAATTGCATCTAACATCATTAAAGTGTACGAAATATTTTGCTGTAAATAAAGGTTGGAACCACTATTTGAAAGTTTTGAAAAAAATGCATAGATGAGGGAAACTGCTACTGGTGTGATTTTACCTTCTTATGTAATTCTAGTAAAAACGAGATGAGTGACTTTAGATATAATGAGTTTGATTTTGAAACTTGTATACATGTACTTATTGTATTAAAAACAGGATTCAATCACACAGTTTCGCTGCACCGGCATGCTAATTGTTGACAATCAACATTAATCGACAGGTAGTGCAACACTTATATCTGAAAGATTTGGGGTTTTCGGGGGGAGGGGGGGTCCGTGGCCAAGTGGTTAGAGCATCGCACTTTAAACCATGAAATGATCTCAGGTTCGTGCAGGTTCGAGTCCCATTGGAATCAAAGCTGATTTTTGTGTCAAAGTTTGCCAGATTACTTGTCTCTTCCCAGATACATTGTATCCGGATTATCTCCTCTGCCATAAAAATGACCACCACCATATAACTGAGAAATTAAACATTGTTCAAAATTCAAAAGATTTGTTTGGTAAATAACAACCACACATTAATCATAGATATTTATGCCAAACGTAATCTATGCTTACCTTGTTCTATAAGATGGATAATCTGTCTTGCAAGACATACTTTGATAATTGATTCCCCATGTCCAGTTGTGGAGACTGCCCCACTTTTGTTATCGGCATAACCACCAGCTCCTAGAAAACATAACGATGAATATATTTATTTTAAAATGAAGCTAACATTGAGACAACGAATCTGCAAAAACCCTTGAATTTACAATGTCCTAATCCTAACTCTTCTCACCTGCTACAGCATATGATTAAAATATGACGTATGGGAAAATTCCGAATTTCTACTGCTTATTATCCTGGACATCAGGTAGAGGTAGGACATTTGTTCACCGTATCTAATGCCCATACATATTTTATACACGTTGATCTGTATGAACACACCGTAGGAATATTTAAAACTTTTATCTATTCTTACATTATTTTTGTCTGTGTAGACAAATACCTAAAAATAATAATTTGCGAACACTCCCCCTCTCTTTGATGTTAGACAGTATTATGGAACACGACCATATACAGTGACTCCTTTTCGCCAATCAGATCTTAAACGATGATGACATTTTCACCGAGCTTGACCTTTTCACCGAACTCGAGAGGTTTCCATGTAACATTTGCGACGTGTGTGACATGCTAACACGGGCGCTGACTCCTTCCGGACACCTAGTCCCATCCCATTTGGTATTCGCAATTGTTCTTCGCGTTGAGACCGTTTGTATATCTAATTTGTCGTATTCTATTGAACTGTGAGTTTCGAATCTTCATTCTTATTATGTATACAGGGGTTTGCTTCATTTTTTTACGGACATGTAGCAATAATTAAAAGATACATTGCATCTTTCACGTTATGAGTTATTATTATCACTGCGTCTACTACTATACTTACCGCAAAGTTCTGTCTTCTATCATGCTACTTCAACCGTTAAGCACTCTGCTACATATATCATTATTACCACTGCGTCTACTACTATACTTACCGCAAAGTTCTGTCTTCTATCATGCTACTTCAACCATTCAGTACTCTGCTACATATATTATTACCACTACGTCTACTACTATAACTACCGCAAAGTTCTATCTACTATTATGCTACTTAATAACCGTAAAATACACTGCTACATATATCATTATTATCCTTCCTAACAGCGTAAGTTCGAGTCCCGCTGGAACCTAATTTTTGTGAGAAAGTTTGCCAGTTTACTTGCGGAAGGCCAGTGGTCTCTTCCCGGGTAACCGGGTCTCTTTCCACCATTAAAAACTTATCGTCACCATATACCGGCAACTGGAAAATTGTTGAGTGTGGCGTAAAACACTAAAATCATTATTACCAATACTTCTACTACTGAATTTTTCGTTTATGGTTATTTTCGCCCTTTTACAACATTTCACCCGGTCTTAAATTCGCCCTATATCACCATTGTCTTATGGATATCATGAATGACCATATTCCAATTATGTATTAGCTTGAAAGTTTCTCCTTCGTTTTAAATATACCCTCTCAACTCGGGGCGAAATGGCGAAAATTACACGGCAGCAAAGGTTTCCAGGTATACAGTATTTTAACTGCTGCTACTAGGCCTACTGTTCCCATTATACTGCTATGGTATAACTAAATGTATCATTACTACCACTTCTAGCATAACTAATGCTACCGGTACTTCCGTTCTATTACTAATATCATTTACAATACCAAAATTATAATTTAAAAAAAGAGTCCAAAAACAAATGCCCATGACGAAAGAAAGAATAAAACCATTTCAACTACTACTAAGTTCTTACTATTATAATACTATTTCAACTACTACAATATCATTTGATGTCATATTGCATACTGTATACCCATAAATTTTCGCTTCTTATTAATGTTCGGTCTTTTCGCATTCAAGAGAGAGATAAAATTGGAACCATTTTTATTACATGTCGACTAGTTAAATTAGGGCAAAATTAATGTGGGGCGAGGATGTATGCTTTAGGACTGTATTTCAGTTATAGTTTTGCTATAATATCATACCTATTATTGGGCTGTCTCCCACCCGACCTGGATGTTTTGCAGTTATTCCACCCGTTGAGGTACCATATGCAACATTACCCTCAGTATCAAGTGCCACTGCACCCACTGTGTCGTGTCCTTGAAAACCTCTAAATAGAGTATAAAGGATACCATGTTAGTATAAATTTGATATTATAAAGGAGCATTAATTTACCTGTGTTTACCAAAATTTGTTTCGATTTTTTCTACTACTTGATGTACAATAACAGAAGAGCTATACACAGGCATACAATTCGTATATTCCTATATATTTCTAAAAATAAGGTCAGGTCCAGTGTGGTATGCATATACAAAAATTGGTCGCGAAGGGAGACCATATAGTTCGCCTGGTTTATGCTTGTTATAAGTAGGGTCATATTTAGGCAAATCATGGAAACGTCTGATGAATCGTCTAACTACTTAGTCTTTTTATATATATATATATATATATATATATATATATATATATATATATATATATATATATATATATATATATATATATATAGCATCAAAGGAATTAATCTTTTGTTTTTGTGTTCGAACATAAAACCGACATGACATTGTATCCTGCCGATTCAAGTCGTCCAAACTGTTTTATTACCTGTTTCTAAATAGCATATGAACATTTGACCTGCATTTCTTAAATCTTTCCAGCAATGTCTGTACCTCTTCTGTCACAAGCTGTTCAGGAGGGATTATTTCGGATCCGATTTCAACTGCAAATTGATTAGCTCCCTTCCCGGCCAGTAACACGTGATCTGTCTAATGTGTGAAATCGAAGTATAAATTCTTTTGTTTTCTTTACATTATATACTATTGGTTCTATGGGCAAAGTAATCAATATATATATATATATATATATATATATATATATATATATATATATATATATATATATATATATATATATATATATATATATATATATAGTAGACACTATACAAAGATTAAATAAAAAATACAGTTATACAAGATGTTTTATCCATCACAAATCATCCTCATTATCATCATTAGGGTCAATTACTAAAGTGAGTTTTTATCGAAATGTTTCAGTAACTGCGTTACTGCTAAAGCCAGAGCAAATTTGATTTTGGTTTTCTGAAAGGTCACAGTCTGAAGTCGAGTATTTTGTTTTATATGATCATTCAGCCTTTTTTTACATCTGCACGGATAATTTCCCTAAATATCATTTTTTTAAAAATAGACAAATTAACGACAATATCAAATGATATATGTCCTCAATAAAAAGACGTTTATACAAGTCTTACTACAAGAGGATATATAAAGCTGGAGAGGAAAATTACCACAACATCTACATTACTCTTTGACTGATCAATTGAACACCTTGATAATGAACAAACAATACAAGTTGCACAAATGTTATTCGACCACAAAGAAGTGTTTGCAAAAACGATTTAGATCTAGGACTATGTAATGGAAATGTTAAGCATCAAATTGGAACCGCGGATTCAAAACCAATATGCCAACATATGCGAAGAACTCCACTTCGATTTGAAAGAGAGGAAGAATACCATAGTCAATAGTTGTTATATATATCATCTATCCATCTCGGAATGGGCTGGGTTAACCGTTTTGGCACAAAAATATGGTAGTCTGCAATATTGTATTGATTACAGGATAACTGTGAAGGATGCTTTTCCCTACCACAGATCAACAGTTGTATAGATGCCCTTGTTGGAAACAAATACATTAGTACACCGGATATGGCAGCAGAATATTGGTAGGTAGAAGTCAGCGCAGAATATTTACATTAAACTACTTTTATTACAAACATGGACTTTTTAACAGAGAACACTTCCATTTGGTTTATGCAGTAGTTCAGCAACTTTTTGCAGGGTAATCCACTTTATTGCCATGGGAATCCCCATAAAATTTTTACACGGTTTACACGGTACAGCCTGAAACTTAAACCTAAAATATGCCATTTATTTCAGAATGAAGTCAAACTTTTAAGGATAATAATTAATTTCAGTGGTGTTTCCGTAAATCCAGAAATTGTAGAAACAGTTAAGAACTGCCCTATACCCAGAAACAAATAGGAGGTTGAGTCTTTCCTAGGGTTTTCTGAATTCTCACTGAGACCACATAAAACCTTTTGCAGACGTAGCTGTTCCACTGGAAAAATTGAGTTCCAATTGTCTTCTATACACCAAAAAGCATTCAACACATTAAAAAACTACTAACAAATGCAATCAGTTTGGTTTATCCACACTCAGGAGGAACCTTGATATACGATACAGTCGCCTCTAACTTGGGGTGTAACGATTCGGTTAAAAATCGACGGACCGCGGTTCGATTAGATTAAAAAATATTATTCAAAAAGTCCTTCTAATGACCTAAAGGAAATGTTTTTTGCTTGAACAAATGGCAATACGTCTAATACAACACGTAACATTCTTTATCAGAATATAAAATAACATGAATGATGTTGAACATAGATGTGTTAAATATCCAGCCCCTAAATAACTTTTTCGTAATATTGTGTCTTGTAAGGTGTTTACTGCTATCAGTATTAATTGCAAATGGTGGCTAATAGGAAGCGACTATTTCGTGCTGTTAAACAGCCGTTACATTCCGCTCACTACGATCACTTTATTCCTCGAAAAAATGGAGAATCGGAAACAGAGAGGACTTGACTAATTCGAGTTACTTTCGTGTGAGATATTTCAACCTCAGACCAGAAGCCGATGACAAATATGAATAATCAACATTAGTGAGTAGGCAACTTTTTCAAATATACACATGACAGCGTTTACTCTCTCTACACATCTACGGATTTACTCTACTGTATTGTAAAAGGCCAGGATTTTGAAAGTTGATCCGTGAACCCCAGCCTGTGGTATTCTATACCCTCTCAATCTCATAAATATTTTTTCAGAAATATAAATCCATAGATGTATACATGTAGATGTAGATCTCATGAGCATGATGATTAAAATTTGTTAGTCAACTAAGTGAATTACACAGCAAAACAACACATTTCTCCTACAATTTAAAAGGAGAGTATATTTTGGACGCAAATGTTCCACATAAGCAAATTACAATGTATTGCTGTATTATTGATCAATAGCTTGTTAGAAATATAACTTTTGCAATGACATGCACAGGTTTATATATTTCCAATAGGATCATTAGAGTGTAATGTAGAGATATGAACAAGAACACCACATGGTCTTGTATTTGGGTTAGAAATTTGTGCCAGCCGACTGACATGCGTTCTAGATTGTGTTTACACTTCTGTGGTTGCACTTGGAATCCAAGAGTCAGTTGTAAGATGAACTTTACCGAAAAAAAAAAACCAAAACCGAAGCAGAAAAAAACGAACCGAAGCGAATCGAAAAAAAATCCTGAACGTCCCACCCTACTTCTAACTTTTCTCTAGGATCAGAACTAAGTCAAGAACAAGAGGGAAAAGAACACACTATGTTTCACAAGCAAAGTTTTATCTCCGATACAGAGAGCATATTGTACAACACAGAAAGAGTTACTCGTTATCATTGTCTTCACACGACAATTTAGACATTATTTACTTGGTCGCCTTTTCATAGTTAGGACAGATCACAACAGCCTAATTTGGCTACTGAGTTTCAACAATTTAGAATGCCAACTAGCACGGTGAAGGTTCTTCATGCTCATGTCATCCATTTTGGTAGTAAAACCAAATAGTGGTAATTTATGATGATGTCATCGATGACGTCATAGAATAAGTTCTGATCTCATAGGTTTTAGGCTTAAGTAATCATAAATTTTCAATTAAATTCTCTTTCTATTGAACTTCCAAATTTTAAATTATCATGTGTCTGCGCAAAGTTATGGACATTTGAAGTGGGGACATGTTTTTTAAACACCCTGTTATAGTAGATCAATTCACGAAATGCGTGGAGTGCCAAGTCATGTCCAACCAACATCCACACACTATAAGTAAAGTTTATTTCACTTTTATGTTGCCCTCTTGAGCTGCAAACAGACCAAGGAAAAAACGAAGATTGGAACTTGATGAGGAAATTATGCGACTTGTTATCAATTCTTACAACAGTTAGCTGGAGCTATACGATCAACCCTGAATCGTAACACTAGATTCCCACCAAATCACATGATGTTAGGTAGGGAAGTCACATAACCAACTGAATTCATTTTCGGCACTGTTGTGGAAACTTCTAGAGAAAAGGAACCCCCTTGAGTATATACATGGTCTCGCTGAAACAATATATACAGTCCATAGAATAGCTAGATAAACGTTTGGTCAGAAATGTACGTATGATCTCAAACTATAACAGAAGTCATTCGGGGTGGAAAATTAAGCAAGAACATTGAGGAAGAAGAAGATCTGGGTTTTTTCTCAGTTCTAGGGACAATGAAAACACGTTATCCCTCTGTATTTAATGATCCAGAAGTAGTAACTGAACTGGATAGGTTACATGACCAATGTGTACTGGTACCAGCAGACAAAGCCTCAAATAATATAGTTTTTATTTGTAAGGCACATTACTATAATTGTTTATTAGAAGAACTTGGGTTTAATACGAATTCTGGAAATCCTACATACACACGTAGCTCACTTTCAAAGGACGAGATCCTTCAAAATCACGTGTCCGTATTACGCTCATTTGATATACATACAACGGATACAGATTTCGAGCTACCACATTTATACTGGATACCTAAACTTCATAAAAACCATATAAGCAAAGATACATAGCAGGATCCAGCAAATGTTCTACCAAACCTTTATCTTTACTCCTTACCAAGATATTGACAGCCATTAAAGAGAAACTTCAACAATACTGTACAGTTGCTTATTCCAGAAGTGGTGTAAATCAGATGTGGATACTTAAAAATTCCAAACAGCTTTTAGAAAATTTGAAGGCACACAATTTTTCTCGAATTCACAGTATCAAAACTTATAACTTCTCTACTCTTTACACTACTATTCCACATAAAAAATTAAAAGAAAGACTTTTCAGCATCATAGACAACTGCTTTTTCACTAAAGGTGGTACCCGAAAATTTAAATAATTAGTGATTGGCTATCAGGATACTTATTTCGTCAAACACCACTCTGATTCTACACATAAATATACTGAAGTTGATATAAAAAACATGCTGGAATTTCTAATAGACAATATATTTGTAATGTTCGGAGACTTTCAACAAACTGTCGGCATTCCTATGGGAACCAATTGTGCTCCTTATTGGCCGACCTGTTGCTTTATTCATACGAAACAGACTTCATTTAGAAACTGCTGAAACAAAAGAAGAAAAAGTTAGCGGTGTCCTTTAAATTGACATTTAGATATATCGACGACGTTTTGTCAATTAATAATGACAATTTTCATACATATGTCAATGCGATATATCCCAGCAAACTAGAAATTAAAGATACAACAGAATCAAGCACACACGCTTCATACTTAGACATTTTACTTAATATAAACACAGACGGGAAATTAGCAACTAAGCTATACGATAAACGCGACGATTTCGGCTTTCCCATCGTAAATTTTCCACATTTAAGTAGTAATATCCCTCAGTCACCCGCATATGGAGTTTATATTTCACAAATGATCCGATATGCCAGGGCGTGAACAACATATGAAGATTTCATATACAGAGGTAAACTACTCACTGACAAATTATTGACACATGGATATCGAAAACCGCGTTTAATGTCAACGTTCCGCAAATTTTACTGTCGGTATAATAGTCTTGTTTGCGACTACTCTGTTTCACTAAGTGAAATGTTGAGTTGCCTTTTTGTTGGCGGTTGTTGAGACGTCTGTACCAATTGTGACGAGGATACACTCCTCACGTGTTTCATTGGACTTGACTGTGGACTCACGGCGGGTGTGACCGGTCGACAGGGGATGCTTACTCCTCCATGGCACCTGATCCCACCTCTTGGTTTCCAGAGGTCCGTGTTTGTCCATTTTTACCGGATTTGTATCTATGTCCTGGACATTCTATTGATTTATACTTTGATATCTGAAATTTTTATATTCTTCAATTTTAATACCCCATGAAGCAAGTCGGATACTCTGAGAACTTCCAGAGATACTATAGCTGATCGGTTGATGATAAACGACACTGAAGAATTGAAACAGGTACCAGAGAATCTAGATGAGACGGCGATCAACAATGAATCACATAGAAGATAGTCGTCTTAGATAAAGGCATTTTAGTGGAATGGATGAAATCTGTTTTTCAAAAAGGAGATATAAAATTAATAGATGTTCTTAACAAATATTGCAAACAACCAGAAAGATCTGGGACTAACCTGCATATGCCTACGGACAATACATATGCTTTTTCACACTGGGAAATCTTAGCACGTATTATATCATGGTTAGAACTATCAAAGGACTTTATAAACTTCAAGGAAACGGTAAAATTTAAAGTAACAGACTCTCATTTCAATTTGGATAAGCTCTGTCGGAAATCCGGTTACTCCGAGATTCCCTTGAGCCTTCCAGAAATCAAGCAAAAAGACAACAAGAACAAAAAATTCGAAAGAATTGCCGAAAAGCAATTGACATTTGGGATATACCCTAGATTAGCAGGTTTAGAAGGTCGAGAAACATTATTGAGATGTTGTAGGGATCTAGAGGTATTAATGGAGGCAAAATGGATAGTAGCAGTTGGAGAATGGGACTTGATACATCAGCTAAGATATCCCGTAAACAATATCTACTACAAGAAGAGATCTTTTAAAAACAAATACAAATCGCAAACAAATAAACATCTTCTCATTGTGATTCATTCTAGGGGAGAGAATGATACTTCTAAAATTGTCTTAGAATCCGTGTAGAAAATGTCCCAAGTGATCATTTTATTCAAATACACTGCTTTAGTGGAGGTTTGTAAGAATTTCAAAAATGGAAAAAAAATTCCGGAATGTGGGTTTTCACCTATATTAATGTGAGTAGACATTGTGATTAATTCACTGGTAAAAATATTTCTTTACATGACATGGTACTAGAATCAGATGTCCCTTAGATTTGTATCAACAAAAGAAACTTTGGTACACCAATTTAGTTTTTGGAAGCTTAGATATATATATATATATATATATATATATATATATATATATATATATATATATATATATATATATATATATATATATATTATATTTTAGTTTTAATGGTAGCCTGGTTATTATTGATGCATCTTCGGAGGTCTCCAGTTTCACCATAATATTGTGTCTGGCAAACTTTGCAGGTGATGTGGTAGACGCAGTTTATGTGCATTGTAGAATTTCCTTCAAATATAATGGTAAACTTTGTAAAGATGTAAAACAGCGAATTCCGATATCTTATCCGTGGGATGTCCAGTAGCACTTATGATTTGACGGCCAAACATATCCTATGGATTTTGGGAAATATATTTTTGATATTGTATGATACCACCTTCTCTTTAGAAAATAAACATCTATTTTAGAGTGGAACTGTCTAATTGACAGAAACGATCGTCTTGTGTATTATAACTTTGGTATTGTGTTCATTATATTTACAACCACTAGGTCGTTGCCACTGCTGGTGGACCATTTGGGTCCCCGAGGGTATACATTAACCTAGTACCTTGTATTTCGGTACCAGGTGGTAATCTTATATTAAAGTAACATTTCGCTCTGTAACACCGTTTAAATTCTAAATTATTCTAAAGCTATGATAGTCATCTTTTACTTTACTCTAAGACGGATTTTGGTTATACAGCTAGAGTTATTATTTGGCCTTTTATGATACCACTTTTTCTTTAGAAAATAAGCATCCATTTTAAAGTGGAGCTCAACTGATGAAGTATAATTGACAGAAAATATCGTCTTGGGCATTGTGACTTTGGTATTATGTTTATAATTTATATGAAATTGTCAAGTTTACAGTTGACAGGAGGAAGTGTGTGGTAGATATTTTCACATACATCTTGCTTTTATTTAAGAGTTTCAGTGAATTTATTGACAAACTTCTCAGTAGGGTCAGAGTTGAGCTTTATATAAAATTTTAAGTAACAATGTCATCACGGTCTTTAATATATTGCAATGCAGACCTTTCTTCCTCGTTCAAATTGTCTGGAGTATGTTCCAGTTGTGTCACCAATGATTATACTACTCAACTGCTTTATTTTACCCGGTGGTGGATCCTTATTGTTTTTTGTCTATATAATTTATGTTGTTCCATGTTATTGAGGGTGAATTAGGTGGAATCAACCGTCCTTGCAAGAAAGCCTTGATCTCCGGAAATACGATCGAGTATCCTTTCTAATTTTCTGGTCATTGATTTCACGAGGTTGAAGTTTCAAGGTAATCGAATGAAAGGTCAAAGTCACGGCTCAATTTGAAAAGTTCAATTAAAAATAGCTCAAAAACTATAAACTGTAATATCAATGTTAGTCCAAATGATTGGTAGCAAATATGCTGAAGAATAAGTTTGTTAATTTTCAAGGTCATCAGATTAAATGGCAAGGCCACGTGTTACACAATAATCAATTTGAAATGCTGAACAACTATTAGAGATTCGTTTAAAACTTTCAGCGCTACGCTGTAGGTCGCTAAAAGATGTGAACAATCTATAGCTCAAATTCTGATTGGAAATCCCCTTTTGCTTGTTTTTGTTGCTAATAATACTAATATTTCTGTTTCAGAAAGATAATAAAATCAATGGGCATATAACCTGTTCCATTACTGCACGAGCAAGTGTTATAGGATTTTTTATATTTTGTACACATGCAACTCCTCCGCATGACATATTTTTTCCATCCATGATTACAGCATCCATTTCCACTTCTCCGCTGGCATTTAATACTGACCCGGTACCTAAAATAAAATAAATATCTTTACCTTTAATGTATGTCAAATGTGTAAAATATGTAGGTATGTAAAATCTGTAAATGGGAAGGAATGAACGGTTAAGATCATTCAAAAATAGATTAAATTAGAAATAGCGATTGCGATTTACAATATGATAAATTGGATTTGTTTTGTCATCTGTATAATTCAATTACTTTTCTCCACTGAATTTCTCTATAAATAGTGCTGATTACAGAATGTTGTATATAAAATGTTATTTTTGCAAAACTTTAACTTAGGCATGATGTTAATTATATGTACAACTACTAGGTCCGTAACAATGGCTGTTGAACCGTTTGATATACCGGGTATACATACATCCAGCACCAGGGATTTCGGTATCAACGGATTAATTCATACTTAATTGATTATTCGTTTGGATTAGAATCGTCGGTTTAATTCTAATTTTCCCCAAAGCTAAGATAGTCATCTCTTGACAGTACTAGTGGTCACTCTTAGACGGATTTCAAAATACATTAACGTTTAGAATACGGCCTTGTATGAAACCCCTTTCTCTCTCGGAACGATCAGTTGCAGCAATTTATTTTTATTTTGCAATTGGCCTCTATACCTTTGATATGTTTATAATATATTGGTAAGTTTTTGATACCAAAAATAGAGTTACTATTGCAACAAACATAAATCGTCATTTCAAGTAAATTTTAACAATTAAAAAATATATAATGTAAAAACAATGATACATATTGTCTATCATATATTAAAGAGTTCTATTAAATCCATACAATTTTTGTGTTCATTAAATATAATATCGTATTACCCGCGTTAAACGCCGGATTGTCTTCCAGTGAGCGTATAGCTGCCTCCACTGCATCGACTGCCCGCCCCTTGGACCGGAGTATTTTGTAACCAATGAGAGCTGCTACCTTTATGCCCTCTACACTTGGTGCTGCTAGGTCTTCAGGCATTTCCCATGCTCCACCATGTATCACTATAACTGGTTCAAGAGTCATTTCTGGCAAATGTCCCTATGGAAATGTATGAATAAACCGCATGTACCATATAAACAGAAATTTTAGCGATGATTCAATTTTGGCATTATTAGTGAGATTGTTGAGATCGCTAAAATTGAATATCTCTAACAATTCATTCCTCATCGTAGGAAAGAGTAATCCATTTTAATCATAAACTCGCTAAAATTACTTCTCGCTAAATTTATATACAATGTTTTTTAAACAAAACGATAACTTTGAGTTTCGCTAAAATTTCCACTTATACGGTTTTTTATTGTCTCTCACATGAGATAGACTAATTTTTTACCAGTACTGCAAAATTCTATCCGGAACTGCTGATCCAGAACACTTTGTATCCCTACACACGTCGTCGGCATTGTTTGTAAACATGGTAAATCAAGGAGATTTTCGTGTCGATACTTTACATTGTTAAAAAATATTAATTACATAAAAATCTTACCAAATTTGTTTGATAGAAAATGAATATATGTGTGTATAATATGGATTTATATTTGTTTGCGGACAGTGGGTGAAGAAGGATGAGTGATGCGGTTACTGAAAAAAAAAATCAAACTAATAAATACATGTATATGTAAACAAACAGGATTTCAAACAATCCATGTGTAAGAAAATAATCATGCACCACATTTGACTTCCAAATAAAAAATTTCAGTCTCAGATGTGATGAATCAATATTTTGATTCATCCCACCCTCGACTGATATTTTTCTATCTGAAACTCAAAGTGGAGCTTGATTCTATCATTATCAAGTATCAAATAAATCGCAACAGTGACGGCTTTATTCAATATAGAAACTGACACGAAATTTGCGACTGAACTATCATAGGACAAACATGATAAACAATTGTCCTGTCTGTACCGGATGAGACCGGTCGGCAGGCGATACTGTACAGTGGGCAAAATACTTCGCGGTGTTAATATTCGCTATATTTACAGCGTTGATAAATCCCTGAACTTAAGAAATACAGGGTTTTCAATAAAAGTTATATATGTTATCGGCTTCGGAAAGTGTTTCAATTATAAAACACGTGTGACACAATGTTACGCTCTCTATTTCCCTTCCTTCGTCTTATTGATATGCTCGTGTGAGGTGAACTTCATTTTTATATTATTTCTTATCCTTCCTGTCTGTTGCCATCATTCACTTCTACCAAATTAAATGACTATTTTGGACATAGTCGTGTGTGTTTTCGTGTATCTTAATGTTTTAATGTTTTTGTTAATTTGTATTATAATTTTATAAAGTGGTAATTTTTGTCGTCGGTCTAACACGGGACACGAGATACCTGTGAAATAGTTTGGGTTAAGTAAAAATAATTACTATTCATTTTCGTACTTTATTTTTAGGAAGACTGAAATATGAATGATTTTGGTGGTTTTATTTGGCAATGTGTGGCCAGTAAAACGTATTCCGGTATGTGATCGGTTTTTCACGTGTTCAAGTGTCCCTAGGCTTAGACCTTCGGACAGGTAATTTTAGACCTGTTATTTTTTGTCACCACTTCTATTTTGTGTTTTTGGTATTTTGGTTCTTATTTATTTTGTAATAAATGTTCTAGTGTCTAAAGTCAATTTGATTGTCGTTTTATTTTCTGAAAGAGTTAGCCGGTTGGCAGTTACAGAAATCTGCAACCAAAAGGGGCAGTCGGAGCTGTGTTTGTTTATATTTGTAACTCACCCGTGTGTGCGTGTGTAGTTCACACTAGGGTGAAACGTTACACTATCATCCAACATTTTCTTTCACAAACTAGGAGGGAAGTGACGTCAATAAATCTGCGTAGGCCCTAAATACTATAACTGCCCAAGGATAGGTACACCTGCAGTCACGATTACAGCATTTAGACTGAGTTTTTAAATTCACAATTTGTTTTGTATTTTCCAATACAATTTATTCGGTCATATTCCATCTAAAAATGACTTATTATTAAACAAAATTTCAAGGTAATTCGATCAGTTGAACTGAAGATATTCGATAAAAACCTCGATTTCCGTCCGGTAATCAGCATCGTGCCAAATTTGAGTCAATTTTCTCTATAGTTTTCTCACTGCTCAATGACCGTATGTGCCGAGCATAGGCCAGAATTTGAAGCCCTTCACCGGCATTTGGTGCATCATCAGTAAACATATATACATGTATTCTCATTGGTGGCCATCGGTTCGAAATTTCCGTCAGATCATATAACAGTTCTTGTTCTGGCCAACAAAAGAGGTCTCTTTCTGAAACAGTGTGGGGAGCCAATAACCAACAGATCCGTGTCAGAGTCACACAGTAGGCCTACCAGTACCACGTTTAAGTTTCAGTGGTGGGTTATGCTTCCCTCTTTCGGAAAGCATCACATGACCAGATTGGGTTCAACAACCAAATCATGACATTCTGTCGTACCTGGCGCATTCAAGATGCACGTCCTCCGTCGGGATTGTTGACCAATTCACCATCTCACGAGTACACATTTAACTTCGCAATCAAATGAACAACATGGCGACAATAGTGTGGGTCACCTCTAAATTTATTATAAGTGCGTATGTTTTCAAACTGTTTAATGTTTGATAAATCTTAAATATTTTTTGTGAACAGATAATGAAATGTTGATGAAAAATATAGGGACTATTTTAGCTTTAGCAACCGCATTGTCTGTCACTTGCCGTAGTTACGCATGTCAATTTCATACTTTAAATGATATAATAAATCTGTAAGTGGGATGTAAATATAAAGCGTGAACGTTATTTGTACTGCGTATACGGTAATATGAACGCTGTTTTCAAGGCACATATTCTTTTTGGAGCGCGCTCCAAAAAATATTTGCCTTGACAACAGCGTTCATACTTCCGTATACGCAGTAAAAATAACGTTCAATTCTTAAAAAGAAAAGAAATATAATAGCAACGGTATGAAAGGCAATACGTACTTTTGTCAAATCTGAATTGGGGAATATGCAGATGCAAATCAATTTAAAACATTGTAAGTTTCCATGTCAAAAAGCAATCCTCATGGCTATTTCAATGACTTTTTAAAGGGAATATTCTTTATTCTAAACGCTAAAACAACATTCAAATTAGAAACATCATATTTACTTTGCTTTTAGTTCTGTAGTTTTGTATAATGAAGAAGTACAAATTGGTATCCTAAATTCCGCGTCCATTAGAATACGACAAATTAGATTTTAAAACAGTATCATATAATACCAAGCTGAAGACACACGGTTTTTAATCATATTCACGGGAACTCATAGTGTATTTCAATCTGATTAAAACTGCATTTCCTTGTAAATGTATTGATAAATCGTCAATTGGATTAATTTTAAGTGGATTACATTTACCGATTTCGTCTCAGAAGGAGACTCGTGACCTACAAAAATTACAGAGGGGTTTTATTTTCGCCTCGGTCTTTTGACAAAATTTCACAAATTATCTGTATTATTCATAATTGAAGTTTTGTGGAATTGTATATTACTGCATTAAGGCAAAGGACTAACCATGACGTAATAAAAACCACGTTCGAAGCTCAAAAATTAGAAAGTGCTTTTGTGACGTCACAGCGCGTGTGAGCTGTATTTCCCGAGGGAAGGAAAGACAGGTTTATCTTTTTAAGATTAATCATTGTGTTTTACAGGCAAGTGTGGGAGAAACTATATGTCAGGAATATGGGACATAAAGATGGACAAACGGAAATATGTTTTGGACTGTAAAATAACTAAGATAATCTTTTTAACAACAATATTAGATCTAAAAGAAGTACAATTTTTAAATGATAGCAAACATTGAAAAGATTGAGTGCTGAAACAGGTAATGCTCATTGACAATAGATTAAATTTTGGAATTTCCTGCTTCCAAAGGACAAAATCTTTCAAAATTATGTATCATCATTACACTCTTTTAATGTACCTACAATCGATACTGATTATGAGCTGCCATATTTATATTGGATATCTAAACTTTAAAAAAACAACAACATACAAAGCGAAATACATAGAAGGATCCAGCAAATGTTCCATTAAACATTGCCAGATTCCCACTTGTTTGCGATGACTTTTTTTAAACGTCATCTTCACTTACCTCACTATATGTCTGAATTCTTTTAAGTGACAGGAATATTGGCATCACTAAATGCACTGTAAACTGGTATATCTTATTTTAAAAAGTGAATCTTTTTTACTACATTAACACAGAAGTCGGACATGAATGATTGAATCGCATGATCGCCACAAAATCACTTCTCCGTATAAGCCTGAGTCATTTAAATTTTGCATCACTATCTAATCAATCGTTGAATCTTATAAACGTTCACGTTATAATAACCACAACCACGTCACGTGCGTCACTTTTATCTACGTAAAAACACCGAAAGTTAACTTGTGAAAGTTTATTATGATAAAACGCATTGCATTGCTATTTATCTATCTGGAGCTATATTTCGGAAACACGAGTATAAGAGATAAAACATTGCATAAAATCTGCACGTAAAGTTTCCGTCAACGACAGCTAAAATTTAACCAAGATGAAAGTGAACGGGATCGGATCAGAGTACTCTGTCAATTTGGGTACTGTTACCATGCATGTATCTATTATATAATTTATTATATGTATTTCATATATATTTACATATAATTTCCATAATAATTTTGGTAATTGAGAAATTGTTCTCATGGTAACCGAGACAATATCAATATCTCGTAAAATGTTCGTAGTGTATGTAACTGCCCTTTTATTTTACACGTTTCTATAATGCGTACTGGTGACTAACTGTTCATTAAGTCACTGAATTTAGATATGAAATTAAATAGAATTTTCAATAAATTTTGTATACAGAACATTTTAAAACATGATCATAACGTTTTGATTGTCAATCATTTAATTGAAAGAACACGTGATTGTGGCTATCTTAGCGAACGTAAAGTAAATTAGTTTCAGGGGTAGAAGGACACCTGGTCACGTGACCAGAACGTCACTTCAGTAATCTAAACTAAAAATGATGTTGGCAATGTATACAAAGATGACGGACGAAGCAAATTTGTTCACAGAAGACATAAAAAAGAAGTAGATTAAATTGTTCTTTTTGAAAAAGAGAATATAGTCATGTTTTTTGTCTGCTATAAAATACAGCTTCACATTTTCTGGCATCTTTTGTCCCTATGTCTGTTTCTCTGGGTACAGTCACATTTTAACATAAATTATTAATTTCTTATTGTATATGATACTTTTGTGAAAATTACAGGAAAGTTTCATTTTGATTTGATGCATTACCCAGTCAAAGTCAAGGCCATTTTCAAGGTCACATTCATGGTCAAATGGTGATACAATCATCTCTTCAAGGATTTTTAGTTTAAAAAGATACTCAATTTCGGCATACTTGAAGGTGTTATTTCTTTGCTATATACCCACAACTTGTTTTATTGAATCTAAAAAATGTTAAGCATTCTGAATTGATCATTTACAGAAAAAAAATAAAAAATTGATGACTTATTTTTTACAATGATCAAATTAAAGATTTAAGTGTGATAAATATTTTGCATTTTGGGTGGTCACAGCTTTCAATCTTTTGTTTTCTTTATCCACCAACTGTAATAAAAGCATAAAAACACATTGATATTATGGCTTTAAATAAATTTTTACCAAATTAGCTAGAAAAATATGAGTTTTGTAATTAAATGAAATTAATGACGTCAAGAAACAATCAGTTACATTAACAACGTCTGTGTTTTTGTGGGTATCTGTATCATTTTGCCATTAAAAGTCACAGGACCGCAATTAACGTTAAAGGGTCTATATTTCTTTTGTGATTAAACTTTAATTTGCTACCTTCCCAGAGTTTAATTCTATAAAATGTTCATATATTATTCTTTATTTACAAGTGTCTTGAAATATGATTTGATTTTTGTTTAAGAGTTTACTGTATATTTCATTTTCATCATGTACTTTTATATATGAAATTGGAAATATTAACCTTTGATTGTTTTATTTTTGTATGAAGATCTTTGATATTAATACTGTAAAGGGGCACTAGCTGCGTTTACCAAAAACAATTATTTTTATTTTTTCTGCTTTTACTACTTGTACTTGATATACAATAACAAACAAGGGCTATACACAGGCCAAAAAATCTTATATTCATATATATATATATGTGTGTGTGTGTGAGTGTGTGTGTGTGTGTAGGTGTGTGTGTGTTTGTGTGTGTAGGTGTGTGTAGGTGTGCGTGTGTGTTTGTGTGTGTGTGTGTAGGTTTGTGTGTGTGTGTGTGTGAAAATAAGGTCAGGTCCAAAGTAGTATGAATATACAAATAGTAAGGTTGAGTTAATCAATTGCAAGTGAAAAAGTGCGAAACCTGGGTTTGTCAAGACATTTACACAAAATATATGGGAAATTAAGATTTTTTACTTGTGTACACCTCTTTTTTGTAATTTTTACATTAATCTAATTAGTAAAACAAAAGCAAGATTAAAAAAAACACAGCTAATACCCTGTTAAGATTTTCTAATTCAGCGATATATCCCAGCGAACTAGAAATTAAAGATACAACAGAATCAAGCACACACGCTTCATACTTAGACATTTTACTTAATATAAACACAGACGGGAAATTAGCAACTAAGTTATACGATAAACGCGACGATTTCGGCTTTCCCATTCCACATTTAAGTAGTAATATCCCTCAGTCACCCGCATATGGGGTTTATATTTCACAAATGATCCGATATGCCAGGGCGTGAACAACATATGAAGATTTCATATACAGAGGTAAACTACTCACTGACAAATTATTGACACAAGGATATCGAAAGCCGCGTTTAATGTCAACGTTCCGCAAATTTTACGGTCGGTATAATAGTCTTGTTTGCGAATACTCTATTTCACTAAGTGAAATGTTGAGTTGCCTTTTCGTTGGCGGTTGTTGAGACGTCTGTACCAATTGTGACGAGGATACACTCCTCACTTGTTTCATTGGACTTGACTGTGGACTCACGGCGGGTGTGACCGGTTGACAGGGGATGCTTACTC
This sequence comes from Atrina japonica, assembly GCA_030159075.1. NCBI lineage: Eukaryota > Metazoa > Mollusca > Bivalvia > Pterioida > Pinnidae > Atrina > Atrina japonica. Next base: position 1,187,320 of record BROG01000127.1, on the reverse strand, counting down.
CTCCATGGCACCTGATCCCACCTCTTGGTTTCCAGAGGTCCGTGTTTGTCCATTTTTACCGGATTTGTATCTATGTCCTGGACATTCTATTGATTTATACTTTGGTATCTGAAATTTTTATATCAGTTAATTGTGTTGTGTAGTTTAGAATATATTTTGGTGGTATCTATTTGTTATTTCTTCAAGTATATCTTTAACTATAATTCATTCACTTTCAATTCATTCTGAAAAAATATACATTTGCCTCTGAATTTGTTAACTGATTTTCCCATATTTTTGTGAAAGTGTGATGAACCTGTCTAGCTTTGCTGATATTTTTCTTTGATTTATTATTTAGTTTATTATAAGTTTATTTCTTTCTCATTTATTTTCTAATTACCTAACTTTAACAGTACTAACCTCGTTAAACAGTCTTAATACAGGAAGCTTCGACAGGTTCCGTTTAATTACATTATTTCTTCGGGGTTACCTTTTCTGTAAATCTTATTGGTTCATTGAGTTATTCGGGTACTTCCGGAAAGTGTTAAAATTATAAAACAAGTGTGACACAATGTTACACTATATATTACTCTTCGTCTTCTCCTTTTTATGCTCGTGTGAGGTGAACTTCATTTTTATATCATTTTAAATCCATCCTGTCTGTTGCCATCATTCGCTCCCATCAAATCAAATGACTATTTTACACTCTCATCATGTGTGTTTTCGTGTGTCTTGAGTATGTTTTAATGTTTTTGTTAATTTATATCATAATTTTATAAAGTGGTATTTTTTGTCGTCGGGTCTAACACGGGGCATGAGACACCTGTGAAATAGTTTGTGTTAAGTAAAAATAATTACCTTTCATTGACATGCTATAGTTTTAGAAAGAATGAACTATGAATAAGTGTTTTTAGTTTACTTTTGTAGTTTTATATGGCAATGTGTGGCCTATAGAACTTATTCAGGTATTTGACCGCTTTTCACGTGTATTCGAGTGTCCCTAGGCTTGGACCTTCGGACAGGTAATTAAGACCTGTTTTTGTTTTTGTTCACCACTTAAATTTTGTGCTGTCTTCGTATTTTAGTTATTATTTATTTTGTAATAAATGTTCTAGTGTTTAAAATCTTTTGATTGTCGTTTTATCTTCTGAAAGAGCTAACCGGTTACAGAAATCTGCAACCGAAAGGGGCAGTCGGACCCGTGTTTGTTTATATTTGTAATGCACCCGTATCTACGTGTGTAGTTCATGCTAGGATGAAACGTTGCAAAAGGGTATCATGGATACGTGTTGTTTTTTTAGCTTTTTGTTATTAGTGAAAACCATGCAGTTATTATGTCCCCATAAAAAGGTGAAGTTAGATTAAACCTACAAATATACAATATACAATCCAAATTCATTTTGCATATAAAAATTTAATTTCCAATTTTTTTTTCAGTTTTGGGATTTGTTTCCAAAGACCCTTTTCACCGTTTATTAATTTTCTTATCCAGTTTTTTCCTGATGGTTATTAAATATGAATTTAAGTCGATAATTTTTATACTTTTTTCATTATAGTTTCTCATAAGTGTTTCCTTTTTATTTTGTTCCGTTTTCCTTTCCATGTGAAATCGTATATATGGTCTTTTTTCAAATTCTGAAATAATATATAAAGGTGTGTATAGCACTGAATTCAAGAGGCCCTCCAAAATCATCAAATCATTATTTGTGGAAGAAATAATGATTTGATAATTTTGGAAGACTGTCTGGACAGCCAAGAAAGGGGCTTCTGTCAAAGTGGCATTGAGGCTCTTAGTCATCACTTCAAAAGTGCATAGACACATCCGGGATATTATGTTGAAAATAGTGCAATAAGGAAAGAAAGTTAATTGTGGGAGAAATAATGATTTGATAATTTTGGAGGATTTTCTGGACATAAAGGGGTTTCTGTGAAGGGGACATTAAGGCTCTTACAAATCACTACAAAAGTACATAGACACTGGGGGAGATCATGTCAACTAAGGCAGAAAGGAAATAAGCAGTCATTTGAATTTTGTTTTCTGCACATGCTTTTCCCTCTACCTGAAACAAGTTCTGTCGATGATGGAGGAATTCTAACATCTAAAAGGGTGTTTGTAGATTTTCTTGAAAGAGTTACATTTCTATAAGCCTTCACAAATTTTGTCATCTGCACAGACCATTTGATGGTCAATTTAACGTTTGTTTCATCTTTTAGCAAATTTTACGTTGTCTTTGGTGAATTTTACTAAGTTTGTTTTGCACTGACTGGGTGACCATTTGATCATTTATTTGTTCTGGTTCTTCTTGACCATGGTCCTTAAAGAGCGGAATAAGGCACTCGGATGAAATGTGACCTTCACCTTGACATGTTTTGCAAACCACCTCATTAGTGCAATATCTTGCAACATAACCTATTTTGGGATATTTAGAACATTTGCATTCGGATTTACTTGACATTTAATTAAGGTGTATCACAACTCTGTATCGACCTATTTCCATGTAGATGGACAGAGTTCCATTTTGGCTGCGAACGCTCATTATATGATTACCGTTTTCAGTTTGTGAGCCTCCCGTCTGTATTAAGTTTCTCATGGAAAAGATTGACGATCTTATCACATTCCATTAATGTGAAGGTTCGTCGTATCTGACCATTAGAAATGTATTATACGTATATTAGTGATAGTTTCATCATCTATATAAAGACGATTTGGATTGGATGAATATGTACGCTATAAAAAATCATCTGTTAGTATTTGTTTATTGTTTCAAGATCGTCAATATATATTCGCCAGAGCCCTCTTACCTGTTAAATAGCTGCTATGTTTTCATGCGGGATAATGTCAGAAAAGGTTCAACATGGCTTAGCCATTGTTCTTTTGGAATAGGGCCATTGCGAAAAAAAAAGTCTTTTTCCTTTGTAAAAATTGGTTTTTCAGCCATTCTTACTGAAGAATTGAAGGCTTCTGCATATGAACAAGTAACATTTGTTTGAATCGTTCGATATATTTTCTCAAATTACTTTTTTCAATATTTGATCGGTCGAAATTTCATTATTGTCCCGTATTTCGCTTCCTTTCCGTATAAATATGAAATCATTTCGAACGAATTATTTGGTTAGCGAAAAAAAAAATGTCAAAACTAAATAATAATTAGTTTGAACAAAATAAAACATATAAAATTATGCATCATATCACTTTACGGGGTCCGTAGTTTTTATTTACGAAAATAAAATGTTATTGACAGCTCTGTCACCACGCAATTTTCGATAAAAATTTCGAAGTCCGAGATTCATTACAAATTTAGGGGGTAACGTTAGAGATGACCGCGTCGAGACGCAATATGACAAATTTAATGAAGAAGATGGATCTAAAACTACTACGATGGATTTTATAAAAGTTATTACAAATTGCGTTTGGGTATTGCTGGAAAATGCCAAATCGACAGAATTTGTAATCAGTTTTAAAAATCCTTGATAAGGGTTTCATTCTTTTTAAATCGTCTGATAAGGACATATTGTATCTCGAGATATCTATATCTATAACTGCAGGTTGTGTTGATGATAAAATCAAAGAGTTTGGAGATTTATTACAAATTGCGTAGGTTCTGTGTTTGTTGAAAAATACACATCGACGCAATTTGTAATAACGTAAAAAAATCCATTGCAATGTTTTCAAATCTATCTTTTTCATTAAAATGGTCACATTGCGTCTTGACACCGTCATCTCTAACGTTACCATCTGAATTTGTAATGAATCTCGGACTTCGAAATTTTAATTACAAATTGCGTGGTGACACAGCTCGTTTAAAATAGGTTAGACTCATTAGTTTTCCTTCTGATTGAAACTATTTTGTAAAGTGCGAGTCACTGTATGCATAAATGAAATTTAAAAAAAAATAAATACATTTTTTTTTATTTGCATGAGTACTCGACTGAAACTATTTATATCCTATGCGCACTTGCTCTTGTCTCCACAGGTAGTATCAAATGTATTTAATGTAATATTATAGTCTCAATCGTCACAATTATCTGCAAAAGTACAAAACAACAACTTTATTACCAGAGAGCGCAAACAATTTAGTGGTAGAAATTGTAAAAATGAATTAAAACCCATACAAGATACTATCAAACAATTTAATGTGTATCAAGTGAGATATACGGTTAAGTATATACCCAAAACGTTATTACTAATTACACTAGTCGCCGCCATGTTTGTTCATGGTTAACTGCCATTATTGTATCTGGAACCTGGTCATGGAGCAAATCCATTTTGTTGCCTACTGTTACCGGTATGCTACCATGCAATCCCCAACTTAACCAATAAACATATTCATACAGTGGTTACTCTTAGACGAATTTGGCTATGCATTTAGATTTATTATTTGGCCTTGTATTAAACCTTTAGAAAATCTGTTTAAATTTGGAGCTCAACTGATGAAGTCTAATTGACAGAAATGATCGTCTTGAGCATCATAAACTTTTGTATTTTGTTTATATTATTTATAACCACTAGGTCGTTGCCACTGCTGGTGGGTCGTTTGAGTCCATGAAGGTATACATTTAGTACCTGGTATTTCGGTACTAGCTGATAATCAGACACTTTAAGATTTCATATATAATCCATATACAGAAAATGACGAGTTACAAACTTTTTGTTATTAAGTCGGTGTAACTTTGTTTAACCCATCATGTTATAACCAAAATCACAACTAAAATGAAAATAAATTTTTTAGACAATCTGTGAATGAGTACCTTTAAGACTTTTCAATAACTTTGACTTACCCCCAACTTCCGCCCAAAAAATACCCATAATTCTTTTCCTTTACATGCAGTCCTTTTAAAAACTTTGAAATGTACTTCCATTTCCTAAATACAGTTCAATATTCACTTAATACATAATAAAAAAAGCCAGAACGATTGAAATACCTAGAAAACACGCGATGCTTACTGATCCAGGACACCTGATTCCAGCTCTGGATTTCCTGAGGTCCGTGTTTGTCCAATGTTCACCAGATCTGTATATGTATACTGGACATCCCGAAGATTTATACTTTGGTATTTGTGATTTTAGGACAGACTAAATTGTATTGCCGTCTAAAGGTGACATAAGATATGTCTTTTTATCTATGCAATATAAATCACAGTTTTTCTGTAAAATCTTCCCCGGAGTTAAGTCCATAATGTAATTCTTTTTCTTTTATCCAAGACCACGCCATTCTCTCTGTTGAAAAATGTTTTCCAATTTCACCCTTGTTGCTAACGGTAACTGCACCACCGGATCCAGCAACTCTAGTTGTCATGGTTGCAAGAGCACTTTCACAAGCTCTCTGGGGGCACATTCCTGAAATAAGATAGTTCGTTGTATTTAGTCATGGAATTCAAATAATGACGGTATGTTAATATGTATACAGATATCGATAAATATAAATAGACAAACCATTGTGTTTACAGGTTGTAAACAGCGGTGAATGGTTAGAGCATCGTGCCTTGAACCATGGAGTCTCACTTAAGGTCAGCGCAGTTGCGAGCTCTGCTAGAACCTAAGCTGATTTTTGTAAGAAAGTTTGCCAGTTTATTTGCAAAAGGCTGGTGGTCTCTTACAATGTACTCGGGTCTCTCCTCTACCAGTAAAAACTGGCCGCCACCATTTAACTGAAAAATTGTTGAGTGTGGCGTAAGACAAAAATCAAAATCATATTTATGGGTTGCGAAAGCGTAAACCTTACGATTTATCTGTTTGTTTATAAATAATTTTGGCAATGAATGTGTACATCATTGTACCAACTTGTGCATCATATACCCCACATTTATCTAAATAATAAAATATAAAAAAAAACTAATTACAGCACCTGTTAAACTTATTTGGTACTAATGATTCATATCCGATCTATGATTTTGAACATTCTATTTTGTTTAATTTCCGCAGTCTGGGATTAATGAAATGTAACATTTATGAAATGAACGAAATTTATTGCTGTTCATTTCTCGAAGTTAGACCCCATGGTGAAAGTTTTGAAAAAAAAATAGTATCATCAGAGATCATTTATTGACTTTAAATATACTGAGTTTGATCTGATACTTTATAAATATAATGTAAAACATTATTCAACCACAAAGCTAGGGTTGTTGTACCGGAATGCTAATTGTTGACAATTAAAATGAATGGACAGCAAGCGTACCTACATATATCAGAAAGATTTTGATAAATAACGAAATATATTTAAACTTCTTGTAAACCTATACATTAAATCACTGACAATCATGCCAAATATGATCTTTTTATCTATTCTTACCTTGTTCTATAAGATGAGTAATTTGTCTTGCAAGACATACTTTGATAATTGATTCCCCGTGTCCAGTTGTGGAGACTGCTCCACTTTTGTTATCGGCATAACCACCAGCTCCTAGAGTAAGTACGATGAATATTTTTATTTCAAAAAATGCAACATCATTAAATTATTTTCCTGCCCCTTATCCCATTTGTACCTGCTTCAACATCACTTAAACACGACATGCGGGAAAAGTCAAACTTTCTACTGCTATTTGTCCTCGAGGGTCTCAAAGATAGGATATTGATTAACCTCTTTTAATTCACATTTAGATTTGATGTGTGGTGATCTGTATACACATACCGCATGGATATCCGAATCTATTATTTGCCCTAACACTTCTTTTGTCTTCAAAGAAAAGCTTGAAAAACAAAATATTTTGACTAAAATTAATGTATAAATTGGGTTCTACTCACATATAGTTGCAGTCTAATTAAAAACCGATTTTTTTCTCCCTTTACCTTTCGATAAACTTTCAAGATCGCGTAAGTCGCAATTTTCATTGGTCAAACAAGAGACATCTACGAGGTCACTCGTATGTGAACCATAACAGGTTTCATTATGTAATCTTTACGACATGTCAGAAAACGTAGCAGTGAGTGGTTTAATTAGATTGATTATTCAGTAGTACATATTCTACAACTTTATATACTGGGCTGGGCTTCTATTTCCGCTAATTCTACTCATAAAACTCGCTGATTTGATGAACATTTTTGTATATCCATAATACTACTACACCTACCCTTATATACGATCTACTACCACACAACATTAGCCATTAAGTGTACACTCTTAGACGGATTTCGGCTATACTTTTAGATTTGTTATTTGTCCTTGTATGATACCACTTTCTCTTTATAAAATAAACATACATTTTGAATTGAAGCTCAACTGACGAAGTCTAATTGACAGAAACGATCGTCTTGAGCATTTTAACTTTGGTATTATGTTTATAATATTTATAACCACTTGGTCGTTGCCACTGCTGGTTGACCGTTTGAGTCCCCGAGGGTATACATAAACCTAGTACCTGGTATTTCGATACCAGCTGATAATCTTATACTAAAGTAATATTTGGCACTGATAACACCATTTAGATTCCAAATCTTTCTAAAGCTGAGATAGTCATCTTTTTACAGTGGTTGCTCTTAGACGGATTTCGGCTATATTTTAGATTTGTTATTTGTCCTTGTATGATACCACTTTCTCTTTAGAAAATACACATACATTTTGAATTGGAGCTCAACTGATGAAGTCTAATCGATCGTCTTGAGCATTATAACTTTGGTATTATGTTTATAATATTGCCTATAACTACTACTGATACTAGTATACATACAACTACCGATACTACCAGATACATGCTCTATAATAACTACTTTTAGGTATCATAATATCCACGTGCTGAATATATTTTACGATGCTGATAACTAGTTTTAGGTATCATTACATCCACGTGCTGAATATATTTTATGATGCTGATAACTAGTTTTAGGTATTATATATCCACGTGCTGAATATATTTTATGATGCTGATAACTAGTTTTAGGTATCATTACATCCACGTGCTGAATATATTTTATGATGCTGATAACTAGTTTTAGGTATTATATATCCACGTGCTGAATATATTTTATGATGCTGATAACTAGTTTTAGGTATCATTTCATCCACGTGTTGAATATATCCACGTGCTGAATATATTTTATGATGCTGATAACTAGTTTTAAGTATCATTACATCAACGTACTGAATATATTTTATGATGCTGATAACTAGTTTTAGGTATCATTTCATCCACGTGTTGAATATATCCACGTGCTGAATATATTTTATGATGCTGATAACTAGTTTTAGGTATTATATATCAACGTACTGAATATATTTTATGATGCTGATAACTAGTTTTAGGTATCATTACATCCACGTGTTGAATATATCCACGTGCTGAATATATTTTATGATGCTGATAACTAGTTTAGGTATCATTATATCCACGTGCTGAATATATTTTATGATGCTGATAACTAGTTTTAGGTATCATTATATCCACGTGCTGAATATATTTTATGATGCTAGCAACAACGGCCATGAACAATACATTACAGGCATGCAGACTTGTTATAATATCATACCTATTATTGGGCTGTCTCCAACCCGACCTGGGCGCTTTGCAGTTATTCCGCCCGTTGAGGTACCAAATGCCACATTGCCCTCAGTGTCAAATGCCACTGCCCCCACTGTGTCATGTCCTTGGACATCTCTGAAAGTATTAAATATAACTTATTTTTAGATTTGATATGCAAGTTGACAATAAACTAAATGTATTACATTCAAGCCAAACTTCTTTGAAAATAATTATCGCATTTTAGAATGGTATGTTGTTCTTGTTAATTATGATATACTGGTTTATATCTGAAATAGTATTACAACGATTGTCAAAGGATACAATGAAGAATACTAGGCTTAAAAAATAAAATAAATAACACTAAAACACAGATAAGATAAACATTTAGTTTGATAATAAAACAATTATGAATTAATAGCCAAACACTTAATTACTTCATATTTATATCATCAAATTGGATTCCCTCATGTTTTGTTTTGAAACGATATTAATGAATAAGAGGAAAATGGCGTTACAAGGAATTCGTCAAAACCGTGGTTTTCACCTGTTTCTGAACAGAACATTAACGGTTGATCTAAATTTCATAAATCTTTCCCACTCTTTACGTCCCTCTTCCGTGACAAGCTGTTCAGTAGGGATTGTTTCGGATCCGATTTCACCTGCAAACTGATTAGCTCCCTTCCCAACCAGTAACACGTGATCTGTCTAGTGAATGAAAACGGTATAAAATTTAGTTTTACATTTAAATATGTTATCGGTTTCATAAAATCAAGACATATATTTAATAAATACTGTCTCTGTGCGCAGATAATTATGAAAATATAAGATAATAGCATCTGGTCAGAAAATACCACCTGATCCCACTTCTAAATTTTCAGAGGTCCGTGTTTGTCCAATTTTTACCTGATTTGTATATTGTCTCATGAACTTTCTTTCGATTAATACTTTAGTATCTGTAATTTTTATAAGATAGTTTATGAATCAGAAACAATTGTCTTCATAATTTGTTTTGGCCTTTACTTTTGCAGAACTATAACTTTAGAATTGTGTTTATAATATTTCATGGGTTAAATCCAGTAACTTGTATTTAGGTACCAGCTGATTGTGTTATTCTAAAGTAATATTGAAAAGCACCGTTTATATTCCAAACTCCTAAAAAATAAGATAAATGTACTAGTGGTCGTCTTTTCACACTCGTAGACAGATTTGGCAGTAAATTTAGGTTTAATATTTGCTTTTTTTTTCATTTATTTCATATTCGAGATCAACTGATGAAGTCTTTTTGACAGAAATGAGCACTTGCTTTGGCCTTTATATTAGTAAAATTATAACTTTGATATTCTGTTTATGATATTTATATCCATTACAAATCATCATCATCACCATAATGGTGTAATATTTCTGTTTCAGAAAGACAAAATAAATTAAGGGTATACGACCTGTTCCATTACTGCACGTGCAAGTGTTATAGGATTTTTTATATTTTGTACACATGCAACTCCTCCGCATGATAAATCTTTCCCATCCATGATTACGGCATCCATTTCTACTTCTCCGTTGGAATTTAATACTGATCCTATACCTAAAATGATATATATACATTTATCCCTACTGTATGTAATAACTGTGAATTGGAAGTGAGATGGATTGGAAGAATACAATATAAAACAGAATTAATTTGGAATAACTAGAGCAATTTTCATTATATATTCAAACACACACACACAGCAACACACATACACACACACACATACACATACACACATTCACACACACATTCACACACACATACATACACACACATATATATATATATATATATATATATATATATATATATATATATTCAACAACATGATCAATAACGTTTGTTCCATTTCAAATCATTTTCAAAAATTTTTTTAACTTATTTTTTTTTTTCTCGATCTTAGAATTATATTTATATTGCTTATATTCAAATAAATAACAATTCGTGTTACAGATCTACCAAAGTAAAGTGGCACATCTGTCCAAAATCAATATAATACGGTATATTTTCCAAAGCTAGGTTATGAAGAAAAAACGCATTCAATGCATTACTGATGGTGGAATATTTTTGTATCGACAAGACCTCAAATATGAGACTTGTGGCGCTATGTTGTGGCAACATTGTGGTACTATTGTGGGAATGTAGTGCAATATCGTTTATCGTATGCAAATTAGTATTCCGGCATTACTTTGTGGCGCTATTCTGGCACTATTTCTTATTCGTGACTGTTCATTCAACACATTCTACAGGTTACAGTGACATTTACTAATGTGTAGCAAATATTCTAATGTTACTTTACACTTTAACAAAGAGATATGTGTTAACAATAATGATATTACATATACATGTACCTTATAAACTTGAAATATCCATTGATTTCCACCATAAGTTTATGAACCACGTGCAAATATCTTAATCCAAACATTTCATATGAACAGCATTATTTAAAAATTGGATTAATACTATATTTATTTACTTACCTGTTTTCTTAGTAATCACAGATTGACAGAAAAATTTATTTACAGTACTATTAGCAAATATTACATTCTATCTCCTTCATACAAAACTCTGATCACTTGAATTCATACTTTTTCAGCACTCTAACAACTTCTAAATTTAGTGGTCAGTTTAGGCATCATGTGATCAGATTGTTATTCATCTGTCAGATATGATACATAGTACAAGAAAAGTGCCACAAAATATCTTTAAAGTCCTGGCACCATTCTGGCGCTATGCATTATGTAAGCAATTTTAGAGCCAGAATGTCAGCGCTAGCAGCACCATCCTGCACTATTCTGGCACTATAGTTCTGGCACACCAATTGATGTGCCGCAATATTGCCGCAACATTTAGATTTTTGAAAGGGAAGTCTGTCACCCCTGCTATAATGATTTAATTTAGACTCATTGTGTTTTTAAACATGTGCCAATTTACCTTGGTAGACCTGAAGGATACCAATGCACATAAATCAACATTTAACATTGATTTTAACAACTGATTACAATAACTTTCGTATTGTTTATAATAAATGCAATGTAATCCCAATATAAAGAACTTCGCTGGCTTTAATATTTCAATTCAATCCTTAGATTTGTTGTTTATTAATTCAAACCGTTGCATTACCTGCGTCAAACGCCGGATTGTCTTCTAGTGAACGTATAGCCGCCTCCACTGCATCGACTGCTCGTCCCTTGGACCTGAGTATTTTGTAACCAGTGAGAGCTGCTACCTTTACGCCCTCTACACTGGGTGCTGCTAGAACATCGGGTATTGCCCATGCTCCACCGTGAATCACTATAACTGGTTCTTGAGTCATTTCGAATTCTGGGTAAAATGTCCCTATGGAAATTCGTAAAATAAAAAGTGCGCATGTTTGATATAGACATCAATGGTAAATAACGACTGACTATACGATAAACATGATGACTCTTACTTGACTGTCTGTAGCTGGTGTGACCAGTTGCCATGGGATATTTAGCATTTCCATGGCACCTGATTCCGTTTTTTTATTTCTCTGGGGTCCATGTTTGTGGTCTGATTATTGAGGTGACTTTCAAGTGAGGGTCTGGGCTTCTTAAGAATGTATCGAGAATTTTAAGAGAATGTTAGGGGGTGTCCTAAAAAGATGGTTCCATTGTATATCTGAATGTTTTATATAGCCTATTACATTACATCTAGGTAGTGGAGTTCGTTGATCTACACCGTAGACTCTACTTAATTCGTCCTAAATATAACATTATCATTTTTTTTTCTAATTCAAAATGCATTCAGTGTCTATCCGGATGATATGGGAATTCATGAGATGTAATATGTGTCGTGTTATAAATTTTGTATTCACACCCACCCACTAATTTCAAAATTTACAACATGACATATGTTTAAGATTACGTATACAAATCACAGGTACTTATGAACAGGAATGTACATTTTGTCATTATTATCTGAAATAATTTGTTGTTGGTGTAATTTCACTTTAATGTTGTGGTTTCCCCTGTTGAGGTTATGTCCCTTTTTATCATCATAACTTTAACCCGGGAAAACCCCAAATTAAGTAAAATTCCACCAAAAACGTTGAGTATTGTTGCAAAGTATAATAATTGAATAAATTAAAAAAAAAAATACTTCACAAGTACTTGTGATACAAATATGGTTGAGAATTGAATATGCAATTTACATAACTATAGGGTTCAAGGTATGTGCATTTTACCAAATACAGGGATACGACTGAGTCTGAATTATTCATTGAATTTTGTGCAAAAGCGGCAACACAGATAACAAGATAAGCGACAACGAGAGATCAAAGTCGTCGATGCCGCCGCACTGGAGCTCAATGGCGTCGGAAACGCAATCATAGAAATATTCAAATACGTGTCATTGCTTAATATCAACCTTAAGCGTTGACACATTTCGATGAAGATATATATAAAGTTCACAAACTAAGATAAATGACACCAAATGCTACTGAAATTTCAATTTTGACAATTTACCTGCAGACAAATATACCGATAACTTGGCACAAGCAGGAAAATGTCACTGGACGACCAACACTGCAATTGACATAGATGTAAAATGCATTCAATACCGATCAAATCTTATCATACCTGAGTAACCTGGATATTACAACTGACCTTGTTAGATAGGAGTCTACGGTTTGATCTAAGCATTCTCGAAAGCACTGACTAAATGAAAGTTACCAGATATAGAAATAATCTTCAATACTATATTAAATATGAGGCGATAGGTTCGTTAAAGATTTTATTGAACATACTTTTCGGAATTAATGTTACTATGTACCTGTACAGCCCATTTTATGACGTCATTTCTGATATTTTATAATTTTTCATTTGTTTCAAATGTTATGAAATTGTATTGACTTTATGACATCTACTCCTTGTATTGAATAATAAATCTAGTTCACTAGGCTAACAGTTTGATTATTTATTACATGCAGCTGTAATCATACAGTTACAATACAGAGTTCAATACGCCCGTGTAAAGCGTAACTTCGTATTACACTGTAGTTGGATACGGAAATTTCGCCGGAACTACTTTTCTAAATGTGATTCATGTCATCCAAAAAAATTTATGGCGTCGTTAAAAGTGGAATAAGTTTTAAATTTGTGTATACATATATATAAATAAGGGACATATAGATAAATAAGGGACATGTAATAAATACAAAACCACTTAATCGTTGAACCCATCCGCTAAAACGATCGCGTGCAATCTGATGATACGGATAGAAACATTTGTGGTTTTGTCTATACATGTATGTCAAAGATCAAGACAATTTCAAACAGTACCTGATGATAGCTAGAAAAGAAAAAATCCATTAGTTTCTTGACTTCAATGTACTTGATTTTTTGATTTTTTTTTTTAAAAAAAAGCTTGTTTCGAAACAATGCTATTGACTAGTTCAATAACTTTTTTAAATAAATGATCTTTTTAAGATATCAAATACATGTAAATCGTATCTTCCATTGATTTTAGTAATCATATGGCTGGTTTGATGTAATGTTCATTTTGTGTCGTGACGTTTGAACGAAACCAGATATATTTTGTATTTTAGTATTATCATGTATCCATATATGATACCAAGTGTCAGACACACGATATTTAAATTTGATAATGCGGCAATTGATTTTTATTTAAATTCTAAGTGGCTTAGATTTAACATTAAAATTTCTATTAAACAAAGAAAAATTACATTACTTTGTTGAATCTAGTATCCCAAACGCAATTGTTACTCAATAAAACTCAATTATTCTTTCAACCAGTGAAAATGATCGAAGATAAGGATGCAAAATTTAAAACAACGAGTGACATTTTTACTAAAGAGAAAAGAAAATAGTGAATTTGGTAAAAATATCGAAATACAAGTTGCTTGTATAACCTTCCTGTTTCGCTTGAATAGCTTCTATAACGAAGCAGTACCATGTAATTTTGCTATCAAAGTGAGATGGGAGGCTCGTTGTTGTGTGGTTCTGTCTTTACATCAACATGATAGCATGAACACAACCTGCTTAGTTACCATTGGATCAATTGTCTATATAATTCTAACTTTTTAAAAAAAATTGCATATCAATTGCCAATTCAAATTACGTATTTGCAAAGTTATTTATTTCAATAATCAATTATATATTCTTCGACGTATTTTGTCAATATTGCGAACTTTAATACGATCCACAATGGTTTGGTTCGTCTATATTGTTAGTAAAACTGATATGTGACCACACCACGCCTCGAAATAAAAGAAAATAAACAACGCATAATTACACTTATTAATTGCACTAGTACAATAACATCAATTTATTTAATTATAAAGTGCATATCTTTACACGGTTTAGAAATCGTTCTAGTAAGACGATCGTTTTTATGTCAATTAGACTTCAATTTTAAATAAATTATCTAAAGAGAAACTGGTATCAGACAAGGCTAAATAATAAATCTAAACGTATAATCAAAATCCGTCTAAGAGTAACCACTGTAAAAAGATGGATATCCTAGCTTTAGAAGAATTTAGAAATTTAAATGTGCTATCAGTGCCAAATATTACTTAAGTATAATATTATTCATATGTATTTTCTATAAAATTAATAAACAGAAATTTTTTGAAATTATGACAATCTAAAATGAAATACATCATATCAATAAGTACATTATTGTTAATAAACGTCGATCATGTCGATATCTGAAAAACTATGTCTAATAATAGAAGTTTAAACCTTTATATGGCTTGATCCTTACATCTGACAAGAAAATGACAAATTTTGCTTTAAATTAAACTTTCTAAAAAGAGTGATATTTTCAGTGTTACATTAGAAACTAATGTATTTGTAGTCAATGTCATTTGAATGTTACTGAAGATGAATAGCACTTTTTGTTGTTATGTTCTGTCTACGCAAATATCTTATCACAATATATCAAGAGGTATTATTACAGGAATCCATAAATGTTGAAATTTTTCTACAACTTTTTTTCAACACAAAATTATCAGCAATTGTTTAATTTCTGTAGATATCTTAATCAAGCAGTGTCAATACGAAAAGTTTAATTGCAATGAAACCTTATTTTGCATATTATTGAGAACTGTATGTTTATATTTCGTATCTGTATAATTATGGTTTTACTTTATCTTTCCTCCATATATTTCATATGTATGATTTGTACTTAAAGGCTGTACAGCCTTAAGTTTGGTTTTCTTTCTACAATAAACTCACTGGAATAATAATTATCTCTTAGAAATATTTTAAATGTGGTGGTTCACATATTTTCGTCATAGGCGCTCGTGACATTGGATGGAGAGCCGTCGTGGCGTAGAGTGCTCGATTCGCAACCGGAGGGCCGCAGGTTCGAGCCTCGATGGAGGCGGTTGGCTTTTCCTGTTCTTCGGATGAGACAGTAAAAACCGAGGTCCCGTGTCACAGAAGGTGTCGGCATGTTAAAGAACCCTCTCTGCTCAACGGTCGTAAGTGACGAGCATAGGCCAAAATTTGTAGCCCTTCACCGGCATTTGGTGACGTCTCCACATGAGTGAAAGATTCTTGAGGGGTACGTTAAACGACAATACAACAACGGCATTGGATGTTATCTAATCAAAGTCAAAATTGATATCAGCAATGAAATTGAATTTGAGTGAAACATTATTTTATTGCAAAATACCATTCCGTCTATTCCTCAACTTATATATTACTCAACCTGACAGATTACCGACTTGGAACAGTCTTTGAGAGACTTGTCAATGTTTTACTACATGTAAATTGTGTATTCTCGAAATATATAAAAAGAAATATCGGGGATGCGGCACGTTAGTAGTTATAGGCAGCTCCATGGCGTGCCATTTGAATTTAACCGCCACTGATGACGTCATCAGAATGCTGGCTTCTGATTGGTCAATTCAAATGGCACGCCATGGAGCCGCCTGTGACGTCATAACCGGAAGTGCGTCATACCGGAAGTGAGGTCATACCGGAAGTGCGTCATACCGGAAGTGAGGTCATGTTGTCATGACAATAAGGAGAAAGAGCCAATCGTTGAGTTTGGGGGTGTGTCTATGACCGGAAGTGGAAGGTTGTGGAGGCGGCCATCTTGGCTAAGGAGCCAATGAGAGCCTTCGTTACAAGAGGTTGGGGTCACGAGAAGTCACGAGAGGTCACGTGAGTTCCCGAGAAGTCAACGGTAAGAGAGAGAAGTTGGGTTTTTCCAGTTTTGAGCTGAGAGTGAATCTATTTTTAGAACCGAAACTTTGTGTTTTCCAGGTTTGTGAAACCAGTAGTTGGTGGCGCCACCGTCGTTGAGAGTTGTGTATCATCAAGTGCGCAAGCGCGAGAAGTGGTAGGCCGAGCTCGACTCAAGCTTGTACTAAGACTTGTAGAGTATGTACTAAGGGAGATTACTCTGTATAGACTCTATAGGTGGAACAAAGGGAGATTACTCTGTATAGACTGTAGAGATGGGGCAAAGGGAGATCACTCTGTATAGCCTGTATAGGTGAAACAAAGGGAGATTACTCTGTATAGACTATAGGGGTGGAACAAAAGGGGCGATGACTATATGGACTGTATACACTAAACCAGAGAGGGTGGGTGGGTAGTGAAACAGGAAGGTTAGGAAGGGTAGCCATCTTTGGTATGGAATCATGGGATATCTAGTTTTTCAGGGACTGACTAATATCACGGCAGGAGTGAGAACTATAGAACATGAAAGTGTGTAACGTACTCAAAGTTTGTCAAAGTGATCAAGTGTGTACCGTTCTCATGTTTCAAAGTTTGTCAAAGTGATCAAGTGTTTGTGTCGTTCTCAAAGTTTGTCAAAGTGATCAAGTGTGTACCGTTCTCATGTTTCAAAGTTTGCAACGTGTGCAACGTTCTAAGTTATGAAGTCTCAAAGTGACAAAGTGACACAAGTAGCACAAGTGACAAAGTGACACAAGTGAGACAAGTGACAAAGTGACACAAGTGACAAAGTTGCGAAGTATGAAGTTGTTCACTTACATCGTTTCAACAAGTATCAAAGTTCAGATAGTGAAAATAGTATCTGTATTATTTTATATTATTTCTTGTACTACTGTATATAAAATAAAAAATTAAACACTCACCCAGAGAGAGTTTTTCTGACGATGTTGACTCTTCGAGCTTCGGCTGCCAAATGAGCTCTCAGTAGTCTAACTGAACTTATTCTCAAGTTTTTAATGTTACTATTTTTAGAATTGCCTCGTTTTGAATTTCTATCTTATAAAATTTGATCAATCAAGTAAAAGAAATAACTTACTTACTATAGGTTAGACTTACCACTATAGTATAACACATCACAAAAACTGCATAGTTACAGTTAAGGTTCCTTTTCGTGTAAGTTAGGTGGTCCTGAAAAGGGCCGTTTGTTTTCGGGTTGTTAAAACCCTATTCCCCGTCCAACAGTCGCTGCAGTCGACTGACTTGCACTTCTTTTTCTTCTATTAATCGCCTTATCTCTGCCTCCCGCAGTCTCAGTAACCTCAAATCTGCCTGAGCCATGGTATACTGCAGCTCAGGCAGCGGAGGTGCTGATGACACAGCCCTGGGCGGAGGAGATCTAGGGGGTGGTACCCTAGACCTGTAAGGTGCTGGTGGCGGCGGACGTGCTAGAAATGCTGGCCGACGGGGAGTAGGTCTTACCACAGCTACTTTTCGCTCCGATGGTACGTTCTGAAACCTGTCCATGGTGATGATGAACTGATACCGAGTCACACCAAATGTCAGGTTAATATAGAGACTATGAACGCGCACGCAATCAATGACGTCAGAGGTCTATTCGGAGTATGAGTTGTTTCATGACTCCTACTACTACTACTCGGAACGTTTTTGTCTTATACCTTAGATTTTTTATGCATACACTACTCAAGTGACTATGTATATAATACATACATGACTGAAGTGACCATGTATATAATACTACATCTCGCAGTTTCATTACTAGTATTAAAATGGCTTACTATCAGTCCATATCTCCCGATACGATACAATTAAAGCATGAATTTACCATGGTTGTGGCGGGACCTACCAAATCAGGGAAAACTGTATTTGTAAAACAGTTGATAGAATGGAAGGATCAATGGATTCATTTCCCTCCCGACAAAATTGTATGGTGTTATCGTGAATGGCAACCTGCTTATGAAATCTTACAACGGGAACATCAAGTTCACTTCGTTCAAAATATACCTGAGGATGACGAAGTCTTAGTTTCTGATCCAACTCGTCGTCACCTACTTGTCTTTGATGATATTGATGGGCAGTAAAGCTCTCGATTCTATCGTAGAATGGTTTACACGTAAAGCTCATCATCGAAACACAAGTGTGATCTACATCACTCAAAAACTTGTTTGATCGTGCTAAACAATATCGTACCATAAGTCTGAATGCTCATTATCTCGTCCTGTTTAAGAATCCTAGAGATAAATCTCAAGTGACCGGCTTATCACGTCAATTAGACCTACCAGGATTAAAACCATGCTTATCACGATGCTACAAATCGTCCTCATGGTTATCTCTTGATTGATCTCACATCGTCTACCTTCCCCTGATAATCTAAGATTAAGATCAGATCTGTTTCATCCTTGGTTTACGGGAGGAATAGTGTTGTATACACCTTATAAGTAGACAGTCACTTTCTCTAGGGTGTCATTTCTCGTATTCCTGTTAACGTAGAATCATGAATCCTTTACCTAAAGCCACCAGTAAACTGGTGACTACTCTAAGAAAATTACAATTAGAGAAAGATCCCGTCAGACGTCAAGAACTGTTAAAATTAGGTAGAGACGCTTTATTGAAATGGTTTGGTATGGGGGCTAAAAATCTTCTGTCTGGTACCATTCCAGTGACTAAACCTACAGCAACGTTAATACAGAGAAATGCTGATCATTTAAAAATCATTGCTGACCCAAAAGCTGATGAAGAAGCTAAGAAAACTGCTATCTTAAAACGAGGAGGGGCAGGGTTCTTAGGTGGGGTAATCATTCGATCCCTGTTACAGTGGGCTAGTCGTCTCAAGAAGAACACTGCACCTAAAAAGAAAAAAACACCCCCTCTTCCTAAGCAGAGAAATCAGAGCCCTAAAAAGAAGAAGAGTCCTAAGAAGAAGAAGAAGAGTCCTAAGAAGAAGAAGAACCCACCATTGGTTCTAAAACTAAATCTGAAACAGATTCGTGAAGCTAATACAATGAATACTCCTACACGAATACCGTCTCCACCAGTAACCAACAGTCCTGTAGCAGGAACTTCTGCTACTGCAAATCTATCTTTGGACAACCTATACGTCTTCCTGGTAGACCTAATATCAAAATTACACAACGGAAACAACCTTCTATTACTAAGACTTAAGCAGTCCTACAGGCACTGAATGTACCTAAGAAGTCTACTCTTACTAATACTCCCAAGCAGTCTTTGTTACTTCCCTTATTACCAAAACCTTTAACTGCTAAAGATGTATCATCTCAGCTGAACAAACATGTTACATCTACTCCAAAGTCTACTCGTTTACCTTCGTTTGCTTCTACCTTTGGATCTCCCATCACCAGTCAGCCTAAGACACAGGCTACTTCATATATGAATAGCTACAAATGTCTATGGTGTCGGGCTCTTTTTTACTACGAGTAAAGAACTTCAAGATCATAAACGACTTCAACATCCTATGTTGATATAGGTTTATAAAACTACCTCAGATCATGTATTGAGTCATTTGTATAGAATACTTAGTTGTAGTGACATCATGGCACCCACGAAAAAGTAAGCATGGGCTTGAATCTCATGCTGCTTTGATTAAAGTCTTAGGACAAAAGCAGTATCCTATTGAGTTTAAAAAGATGATCTTACGGTATGCCCCTGATGATACGATCATGAAAATTTGTGAAGTGGTGTATAACATCTTAAAAGGAGTGATTCCTTTAACAAAACGCCAGAAACAGCACTTGGGTTCAAAGAAACGGGTCTTAAGAAAACTAGTTCATCCTCAATTGACTGTCCCTCAACGACGTCGAATTCTAACGAATCAACAGGGTGGTGTGTTACCTATCTTACCCTTATTAGCGCCATTACTAGGAGCCATAGCTTCTCCTGTCTTAAAATCTATTCTATAACCATGAGCACACGAAAAATGATCTTAGTTCCCGAGAGGACCATGGAAGAACTCAAACAATGGAGAGAAAGAAGTTTAAATCCTTTGCCTCATACACCTGAAGTAGCATCTTCGGTGCGTTTAGGTAATGAATTAGATGCGATTGTAGATCGTGATGATTTGACTCCTGAAGCTAAGGTAGCCAAGTTTGGTCAAGAACTCCATCGATACCGTACGTATCTACAACAAGCTCGTCATCCTGTAGAAGAGAGACCTTGGTCTCTGAAAACAGATAAAGTCAAAGAAGTCAAAGATGATGTTAAAACTGAAATGTCTTCTGATGATCAAGATCTTATGACAGCTATTTCATCCAGTGTCACTGCTTCATTAAAACCAAAAGTCCCTCTGTTATTTAAACATCTCAAGAAACATTCTGATGTACTAACATGGGAAAAAAGACGGTCAAATACAATACAAAGGAAAGACCGTCCCTGGACCAATATGGTCGATCTCGTAACTGATGCTTTACGAACACAACCTAGAAAAGGGTATCAACCCTCGGGACTTGATAGTTTTGTAAAAGGATTAGTGGAATCGAATGTTCCTCGTGATTGGATACGTAACCCTAATTATATCAAAGTGATGAATCAACCTATTGTAAAACCAAAGGCTATGAGTACCCCTAAACCTCTGGATAATGATGATGAAGATGACACAGGGTTCAATGACGCTATGCCTTCTCTTCCTTCTACTGACATAAAAGATTCTGCAAAGACACCCCTTAGTCAGAAAATGGTGAAGGATTGGCAAAGATTGACTCCTACAGCCTGGTCTACCATTAAAAAATCTAAAAAGAGTTCTCATCTTCCAGAATGGATCAAAACTCAAAATCTTCGCAAAATGCCAAATTAGCATCCATCTATTATGATCCTTCTAATCGGGGTGGTTATGCAGGTGTACAACCTCTCTATCGAGAAGTGAAACGTCGAAAGTACCCCATTTCTCTAAATGAAGTCAAACAATGGTTGAAAGAACAAGACACGTATACGCTTCATAAATCTATCAAGAGAAAGTTTCCTCGTAACCAAACGAGAGTGACCGATATGGATGAACAATGGCAATTAGATTTAGCGGATGTATCCAACATCAAGACACACAATGATGGGTATACATTTCTCTTATGTGTCATTGATGTTCTATCTAAATATGCTTGGGTCATCCCTTTGAAAAATAAATCTGCCAAAGAAATGGTACGAGGGTTTCAATCAGTATTAAAACAAGCTAAAGGACGACGTCCTATTCGTATACAATCCGATAAAGGAAAAAGAGTTTTTGAAATCGTGAATTTTCGTCATACGTTTCATGATATTCATTTCTGTACGACAGACAATACAGAAACAAAAGCTAGTATTGTAGAACGCTTTCAAAGGACCCTAAAAGCTCGCATGTGGAGATATTTTACTCATACTCGTTCACGTCGTTATGTTTGACGTTCTACCTCAGATTGTTCAAGCTTATAATCAATCGTATCATCGTAGTATCGGTAGAAGTCCCATAGAAGTCAATCCTTCCAATGTGTTAGAAGTCTGGGAGACCTTATATGGTACCCCTTCTAAAAACCGTCCATTGCCCAAGTTTCATACAGGTGATCGCGTACGTATCAGTAAAGTAAAGCGTACATTTGATAAGGGATACTTACCTAACTGGACCACGGAACTGTTCACGGTCGAGAAACGAGTACCTGATCGTTATCCTTATGTGTATTACATCCAGGATGATCATCAAGAACGATTAGAAGGTACGTTTTACGAATCTGAATTACAACCCGTTGTGAAAACAGATGATGTCTATGAAGTCATCGAGATTCTCGATCATAGAAAAAGGCGTGTAGGGAAAAATCGAGTTATAGAAGAAGTGAATGTACATTGGAAAGGATATCCTTCTACGTTTGATTCATGGATCCCCAAATCCAACTTGATCGACCAGTAGACTCGGTAAGCCGAGTGTCTATCAGAGTTAACAATGAGCCCACCGAGCAACAACCCGATAGAGTGAGTCATACGCCTAGTACTACTTGGAAATGGTGCGGAGAAAACATACCTCGGAATGAAATTGTATTCTTTGTTCAAGTCATTCTTGCCTTTACTATCATCATAGCTTGTGTCGTTCATTTGGCTTTGAAAGATGACAATAGTCAGTTCTGGATGGTTATGTTAAGTGGATGTATGGGGTACATCATGCCTAATCCTAATATGAAACTGCCTTCCAAAGCAAATCATTGAATCTATAAAGACTTCAAGTTCCCACGTTTGAATCCATTCCTAAGGACTGTATTGATAGTGACACATTATGACACTCATCGTTCATAAAGGGGTACCCCGTCAGAAAGGCTATGGGCTTCTCTTCCCTAAACTGACTCAATCGTTAACGAGAACAACTCATGGTCTGATCTCTCCTCAGAGAGGTGGGATCATCAGCCCATTAAGACTTGCAGGGAGTATCGTCAATACACTCGTAGGAGCATTTAGTCCTAGAGCATCTGATATGCAATATGGCAAAGGTATTTGGTCAGACTTTCTCAAACCTACCATGACGAAAGCCATTCCTCATATAGCTAAATTTTGCTTGAATACGGGTATGGATGTGATACAAAATAAACGTTCATTGAAAAATGCTCTTGTTCAACGAGGAAAAGAAGCCGTGAGCAACTTAATGACGGGTCCTAAGAAAACATTAGCTCGTGCCCCCTCTCATGTCGCTTCTCGTTTAGCAGGCAAGAAACGAACAGGAACAACGAGTCATACGAACAGTAGTATAAAAAAGAAACGAACGAGCCGTCCCTTTCAGTCTACTTCTACAAGTAAATCTAAACAGGTCGGAAGAGAGCAAGATATCTTTGACTAACAAGATGATGATGCAAAAAGATTCCTGTGAGTGTAGTAGTGAAGCTTTAAAGTTGTTTAATGTCCCTCCCACCAATGTAACCTTAGAAGAAGGAAGATGGGTGGAATATTACCCCATCTCTAGTGTCAATACACAATCTGCTCCTATTGAGTTTTGAAATCAAAGGACAAGGCGATGAGTATTTGGATTTGAACCAGACCTATGTGTACGTAGAAGCTAAAATCGTCAAACAAGATGGAACTGATCTAGCAAATGATACTCAAATCACTCCCGTCAACAATTTGCTGCATAGTTTGTTTTCCGAGATCGATTGTAATCTAAATGGAAAAGTGATCACTCCTGGAACCGATACCTATCCCTATCGAGCTTATCTCGAAAAGTTGCTGTCCTTTTCTAACGAAACGCTAAAATATCAGATTAGTGCTACCAGTTTTATGGTACAAGGATCAACCTGGACGATTTGACAAGTTGAATCCTCATGCCACGATGATGTCGCCGAGAAAAACTCAGAATTAGCTGATCGTCATGAACGTATCAGTGAAAGTAAAACCTTTAATATGATGGATCGTCTCCATTTGGATCTGTTTGAACAGAAACGATTTCTACCTAATGGTATAGATGTACGTCTAAGGTTTAATAGAAGTCGTGAACCCTTTTACATGATGTGTGGAGGAGGTGAATTAGGTTATTTGAAGATATTACAAATGTATCTAGTGGTACGTAAAGTGAAACCCATTGCAACTTTACTGAATCAGATGAACGAACAGATGAATACCAGTACTGCAAAATTTCCCTTGAGACGTATAGAAGTGAAAACGTTTACCATTCCTGCTGGGACACGTTCAAAGATTACTGATCATTTGTATCAAGGTCAAATGCCAAAACGTATAGTAGTAGGTATGGTGAGCAATGCCGCTTTCAATGGGGATGCGACAAAGAATCCTTTTTATTTTCAACATTTTAATGTCAATAAAGTGGATGTTAGTATCAATGGAGAAAGTCTTTGCACTCGTCCTTTAGAAACTGACTTTGAAAACAACTTGTACTTGCGCTCATACTTGAGCTTATATCAAGGATTAGGTCGATTAGGAGAAGACTGGGCCCCTTCCGTGACCATTGACAACTATAGAAGAGGGTTTACCCTTGTGTGTTTTGATTTGACAGCTGATCAAGACAATGATAAGAGCAAGTTACACTGGATAAAAAACAGGAAATTTACGCATCGAACTTCAATTTGCTCAAGCTTTAGCAGAGAGTGTGAACTGCATTGTCTATGGAGAATTTGATAACGTATTAGAAATCAACAAACAGAGAGAAGTGGCTATAGACTATTGAAACCATGCAAAGTATTCAAGGCTTGAATGCTCATCAACTCAATAGTATTTTATCACGAGACCCTTATGTAGGACCTTCGTTCGGCAGAGTATACCCCAGAGACGTTTTACCGGACTATCTACCTTATGGCAAAAATTCATTTATCGTTAATACAGATCCTCACGATCAACCAGGAGAGCATTGGGTCGCCATTCATTTCATAGGTCAACAGACTGCTGAATATTTTGACTCTTACGGCCTACCTCCATGGATCTATCCTGATATCTATCAGTTTATGAAACGCCATGCAGATCGAGTGATTTATAATCAGCAGATGTATCAACACCCTCGCACCAAAGTTTGTGGACATTACTGTGTGTATTATTTACGTCAAAGACATCGAGGTGTCCCTAGTCATGTTTTATTTCAATCGTTAAGTCCTCAACCTAGACCAAGAAGAAGAAACATTGATCCTTTACTAAACGATCGTTTTGTTTGGAGATGGTTTAGAGAGCAATATCGCATACCTGTACCTAAATCAACCGTGTATCAGGCCTGTCAGTCACGACAAGTATGGGTTTAATAACGTCAAGGAATCCGAACCGACCTTTCTAGGACAAAAGCTGACGTTCTTTTGCTCCGCGCTGTATGGGCAAGATCAACCGTAGTAGTGAGACGTAATAAACTCTTTGTTGTTTTTTTATTTTTATTTTATTATTATTATTATTTTGTTTTTTGGTATCACTGTACGTAGTCTTAGAGGGACGGCCCTAATCCTCCAAGTACTACTTCTAGTTTGAGCGGGGTAATAAAATGTTGTGTGAATAGACTTGTTTATGAGTTATTTATGAGTTAAAAAAACAATATAAAGTAGAAAGAAAAGGTGGGGTGTGCATGAGAGAGAGAAAACAGAAATAAGAGAAAGGTGAACATGCGGAGAGAAGAAATGAGAGAGAGACAAAGAAATGAGAGAAAGGTGAACATGTGGAGAGAGAAAAAGAGAAGAAATGAGAGAAAAGAAATAAGAGAAAACATGGGAAATGCGGGGCGAGTACAGAGATACGATTCAGGGATCACGTGACCTGATGGGTATGACATAGGCTGACATCCCATCAGAGTGCACACAGAGAGAAATCATGATTGCAACTGTATGGATGATCTGCTGTTCTCTATTACGCAGAAGAATGAAACATCAGATACGATGTACTCCTGATTGGAATACTTATGTACGTGGTGTGAAAACACCTGCACATTTTATAGGGATTGTGTATCATATGTTTGATGATGAGATTTTTTACGACAGACCGCTTATGTGTATTAGAAACCTTTACAGAAGATGTAAGTGCATTACGTCAAAATCCTATCTATTGGGAGATCTACGGTATAACCCGTGACATGATCGAGAGACAACTAAAAATACATAGATGGGATGTCACGTGATTCACTCAGCTATTAAAACTGCAGTTCAGACTTGAAACGGACCAGATGAATTTTTGCTTGTGGACCACTACACTAATTATTTTCGTCAACATCAACTACAACATGGAGCAGAGCTACAATCAATCCATTGATAGTCAATGGCACATGGTGTACGCAGAAGCCATATTAAACAAGATGTACGAAGTAGCCAACACTCAATGTTACGGCTGTGAGATTGATCATCCGAGTCAAAAGCAACATTCCTGCCTGATGATGTATGATGACGGCACAATGATGTTTCACTACTTTGACGAGGCTCTAGACACGGTGAACGAAATGAACATTTTGGAAAAATTTGAAGAAAGTTTAGAGCAATCCAGCATTCCTAAAGCATTTAGAGACGTCTACAAACAGAAATTCTACTGCCAGATTGGAGAGCTACTGAATGGCGCAAAGAAACAGACCGAAACCGACTTTGGGATACGGTGTATCGTTTGATGGAACTGGCACCCCGTCTCCATAATGAAGTGACAGTTTAAGAATTGTTTATTTGTTCATTCAATTATTGTACATTTTCCAGAGGGATAAGCCCCTAACCTCTGCGAAAATACAGTTTGATTTCCTTTTTTCATGGGGAAAATTAAAACATTAAAACATTAAAACAAAATTATTTTTGTTGTTTATGTATTTTATCTGGGTATAAGGTGTACACCTATAGTGTAAACATAATACTAGTACACGGTAGACACAAAGGTACAAGAGTTATAGGGTGTAAAAACACCATTGAGAAACTATGAGAAAGAGTAGTAGTATCACAAACTCTATCAGACGTACGGGCTATAAAGATTCTAAGCAAGAGAAAATAAGGCTACAAAGTGTAATAGTGTGTGTAACACAACTCTATGAGACGTACACGAGATATAGAGATTCTAAGTAAAAGATTCAGAGAAAGAATAAGGCACTGGTGAAATAATAGTGACAGTAAAACAGGTGGCCAGATGTCTAGACACAGATGTCTAGACGTAGATGTCTAGACAGAAAAATCGTCAACAACAGGTGGCCCGATGGCAAGTGTCAAAAATGTCAAAAACAGGTGGCCAGATGCCAAGTGTCAAAAATGTCAAAAACAGGTGTTCAGATGCCAAGTGTCAACAACAGGTGTTCAGATGTTCAGACGGAAAAAAATCAATACGTGACGTCATTCACTCTATATAAGCTAATACTGCCTGAGTCTCGGTATTAGTTCATCATCATGGACAACTTAGAAGATGTACCATCGGAGAGTGATTTACGTAGAAGCATTCATCGGTGTTCGTCGACGAAGAGAAGATTGATAGTTGTGAGGGCTACTCCACGTAGGTCCGCGTTTACGAGCCGTCCATTGCCACCACCCACCACTTTATAGACCTAGGACACCACCACCTATACCTCCTCCGTCAAGAGCTGTGCCATCAGTACCACCGATGCCTGAGGTGGAGCATGCTATGGCACAGTGTGATTTGAGGGTTCACTGGCAACGCCAAATAAGACAGCTGATAGAAGAAAAGGAGATGGACCTCAGGTACTTGCGAAGTCTGCTGGATGACCAATAGACTTTTTCTCCAACGAGAAAAATTCAACGGCCCTTTTAAGGGCCACCCAACTTATTCGAAAAGAAACCTTCACTAAAGGTATGCAGGGTTTGTGTTTGTGTTAATTTGTAGTGACTACACACTATTTAGTCGCGTATATTCAACATTAAATTTTATTTGTGTTTTTTGTGTTTTTGTTATGATGTATTCACTTCATTAGATAAAAGTCTAAATATAGTAAGTCATGTGACTAGAGAGAGGTTCAGTTCAGCCTGTGAAAACTCATTTGAGATCCGAAGCTCGAGGTGTTAACATCATAAGAAAAATCCACTACTATCAGCATAGGGTGAGTGTTTCATTTTTTATTAGATAGGGCTAGATTATTTTCCATGCACTAAAAATAGAATTATCTCAAAAAAAGTCACATGACTAGAGTATAGGTTCAGTTAGACCTCTGAGAGCTCATTTGCGATCCGAAGCTCGAAGAGTCAACATCGTCAGAAAACCACTACCAGCATAGGGTGAGTGTTTGAATTTTTATTACCATAGGTTTAGTGTTTATCGTATGAAACATGTACAAACAATATCTCAGAAAAAAAAAATAGGTAACTTCATTACTTATCACTTAATTATGGTATCAGGGAAATACCCCATCATCTAATCAATGTTCATTCACTCTAGACCTTAAAGGCCCATCACTATACATTTACTCTACAAGTCTTAGTACAAGCTTGAGTCGAGCTCGGCCTACAGCTTCTCGCGCTTGCGCACTTGAAACAGGACTCTCGCCGACTAACTCAAAGTGACGAGCTCGGCCTACCACTTCTCGCGCATGCGCACTTGATGATACACAACTCTCAACGACGGTGGCGCCACCAACTACTAGTTTCACCGACGGTGGCGCCACCAACTACTGGTTTCACAAACCTGGAAAAACCCAGTTTCGGTTCTAAAAATAGATTCACTCTCAGCTCAAAACTGGAAAAACCCAAAGTTTCGGTTCTAAAAATAGATTCACTCTCAGCTCAAAACTGGAAAAACCCAACTTCTCTCTCTTACCGTTGACTTCTCGGGAACTCACGTGACCTCTCGTGACTTCTCGTGACCCCAACCTCTTGTAACGAAGGCTCTCATTGGCTCCTTAGCCAAGATGGCCGCCTCCACAACCTTCCACTTCCGGTCATAGACACACCCCCAAACTCAACGATTGGCTCTTTCTCCTTATTGTCATGACAACATGACCTCACTTCCGGTATGACGCACTTCCGGTATGACGCACTTCCGGTTATGACGTCACAGGTGGCTCCATGGCGTGCCATTTGAATTGACCAATCAGAAGCCAGCATTCTGATGACGTCATCAGTGGCGGTTAAATTCAAATGGCACACCATGGAGCTACCTATAACTACTCACGTTATTAAAACAAAGGTAAGTCTCACAAAGACTGCTACAAGTCGGTAATCTATGACCAGTCATCTGGTTAAAATGGGAAAGGTGAGATCACTGGTTTATCGTAAATATTGATTGTTATTGAAACTTATTTCATAAACTTTATATTGTATCAATACTGTTTCTTATCATATTTATAGTCAATGGTTATTCTTTTTAATTCATCCAGCGGAAGGAATTACTTTTGATTTCAAATATGGAGCAATTCATATAATTCACAATCCAGAGACGGAAAGGATTCACTTATATTTTTTCTTTGTTACAACCATGTCAAGTTTTTATCTATATATTATTTGTCAACACATTGTATAACAAAACTTATCTAAAATTCATAATTGTATGACTTCTGTTGTATGTCTTATGCCTTTTTAATGGCGCATTAATATACTGGTTATAAAGAATTATAACAAGATACTTTTCATAATCCGTTTTATCAACTACCTTATGATATTCGCTTCACTATCTCTAATAATTACCACATAAAATATATTTCATATTTTTCACTGTCTGGTGAATTAACTTGGAAAAGTAAATCTAGCATTTCCATATTTCCCGTCTCTTCTTTTCTGAATAAACAGATGTACTTTCTCACCTAGCGCTTTGTTCTGAATATATTGCAATTTTTACAGTGCAATGGAAAATAGGGAGAGAAGTTCAAATAAGGAGACTTGCTTTTTTTCAAATCCCTTATTGTATTGTACTCAACTTGTTTACATACAATGTAGTATCAATTTAATATTGAATAAATTTGCATAAGAGTGTATTTTCGTAATTTTCAAACAGTGTGTTTGATGTAAAATAACTGTACTTGTAAATTCCTCAATATCTAAATATTTCAATAATCTTTTAAGTAGATAATGCAAGTGCAACCTGTCAGGTTACTGACCTAGCTTTTGTGTTGGCCTATTTCATGCACATAATCAGTATTCACATGTATTTTACTAGTCCTATAAATAACAAGAGCTGTTTGTAAAACAGTTATGCCCCCCTCCTCCATAAAGGGAAACTGTGATTTGATAGTTTCAAAGTTCAAGAGGCATAACTCTGCCAAAAAGTGAATGATGGTAACCAGATAAAAACTTGACCTAGATACTGTCATGATGTATCTGTATGTCAAATTTCATTTCAGTATGTGCAGCCATTGCCGAGATATTGAACAGAAATTGTGAATTATTGGAAATTTTCTAAGTTCAAGGGTTGTTACTCTGTCAAAAATTGTTTGATGGTAACCAAATAAATACACGACATAGATATTTTCATGATGTATCTGTATGCCAAATTTCATTTCAATATGTGCATCTGGTGCAGAGATTTTGAACGGAAACTGAATTATTGGAAATTGTCCAAGTTCAAGGGGCATATCAAAATTGTTTGATGGTAATCAAATAAGAACTTGACCTAGATATTCTCATGATGTATCTGTATGCCAAATTTCATTTCAATATGTGAATCCCTGCTGCAGAGATAATGAACGGAACCTGTTGGTGTACAGACCGACCAATCTACCCACTGATAGCGGCAAAGCAATATATCCCTCCTTCTACGAAGGGGAGCATAATAATATAAGCCTTCATTGGTTCAAATCATTCAAATTCAATGGTTTTAAACAGATATACATTTATTTTTACAATCAATGCTGGTTCAGCATCATCCAATAAAAACACTGAAAGCAAACAATTTGAACCAACATAGGCTTATATTATAGGACTAGTATTTTACCTCTCTGATCACTTTGGGCTGGCTTTTAAGTAGGTTACATGAATATGTATACTAAACTGTACTTCTAAAATAAGATATACATTGTACAAAAGAATAACAAGTAATTTCTTTCACATGGTTTTAATATAAAGCAGTAAATTAAAAAGATGAGATATTAAATGACATATATATGCTCAATTTATTTAAAAGTCTTTGTTTTTCTTAGAATAAAATTATGTCTCAATGGTTATCATATCTTAGAATAAACTCTCAATGCTGATAAAATATTATATTCTGAATCATAAATGTCAGTTTGAGAGTGAGATTTACATCCTAACCAAAAGAAGGGAAGAGAGTGCTGATTTTTCTAAAGTCTTTATAGACATGTATGGTCATTGCACATTTTTATTTGGACATTCAACATTCATATATCATAGATTCTATACAAAGTATAATCCAAATTCTAAGTCTTCATTTTCTTTTCTGCTGGGCCATTACTTTGATCATTGTCATCATCTTCATCGTCATCATCATCTTCTTCATCATCTTCCTCCATAACTAAAATAATTTAAATGAGAAAAATAAAAATGTAAAACTAAAAGTAACATAGGAACAAATAAAACGTAAGTCAAAATTGCAATTTTCAGGCAAATACCAAGTAATGTTCTTATCGTACTTCGCTTTTATCATATTTACATCTGTAGCATAATGTTAATATGTTCAGGTGAGTAAACTCAGACTGTCATGGATGACTATTTGAATATTATAAGTTAGTTTGTATTGATTTCTTTTCACATGTAATGTTCAATAAAATTTAATTAAATTTATATTACAAATTTACAAGATATTTTCTGTTCACTGTAATGTCTAGATCTGTAGCCTATGATTTGTATCATTATGGCTATATAATGACAATACAGTGAGTTATATGATGGACATCAAGCATGAGCTTAAAGCAATTGTAGTGGTGCTGAGGGTATCAGCCGGGATATAACTCATCAGTTGGTAAGAGAGTCTTGCTAGTGTTAGGAAGGTCCTGGGTTCAATTCCCAGTCTGGCCACACATTTTTCCTCGCCTACTACATTTGGCGCCCAACTGGATGACCCACTGTGGTGTGGTGTTGGGAGTGCCGTTGATTTCTGGGGTCAGAGTTTTTGTTAAGGGGGGTGTAAAGGTGCAGAGGGTATTGGCCCAGATTCAGATTCCTGGATTAAATACCGGCCTGGCTGCATTTATTCTCTGTAGTAGAATTACGTTTTGAAAGAACACATCCCTTTTATGATTCTGTCATGTTGTCCCAAAGGGATTAAAAGAACACATGCCAAAAAGCTAATTTAATCTCGGTCCTGTTTATTGGACAGAACAGATCTGGTTTTTGTTTACGTTCAGATAATAACCGTATAATTTTACACTCACAAACTTTACACACCTTGTACTGTTGTAGAATTTGAAGACTTTTCTTGTTCTACAAGCTTTGTGAGAATGTCATTTACTTCAGTCTGAAGTGAAACACTCGACTCATGAATTTTTTTAAGGTCAATAGAACCTTCTGTGTACCCGCATGGTTTAGATATAGTCAAAACATCGCCATTTCTTTGTGTTAGTTTAAATGTTATCTCATTTCTTTTCAATATTTCCACATCGCACGACATGTTCGTTCTTCTAAACGTGGTTCTAACTGTTACAATAACATTATGTTGTAGCCGTATTACGTGAATTTTGATTGGATGATTTCTCTGGTCTTTTTGTATTCCTAAGAGTAATTGGCTAAATGAAAGAAAATGGCTGCGCCCATGTCGTATTGATATTTTCATATCGAAGTTTTGTTATAATATCATTCTCATGCATTATACTGTAGCCTTGCCCTTGGTTGCTGTTATTTTGATATTGTAAGGAAAATTTGGCTACATCAGTTTGAATTATGTTCAAAGCTCCGAAAGATGTAACCACTTATATATACCGTAGAGTCGAGAGACAAGATCGTAAACAGACAATAGGCCAAGGGAGATAATCACTGGTAACAATTTTATTTTATGCGATAACAAATCGAATTTGACCAACATAAATGAAGGAAAAACAAGCAAACGGAAGAACTTTATTTGTTGTAAAAATATTGTTACTATGGAGATATGTAAATCATGACCAGCTCATTTTAACAGACTTTTTTTAAATGATATTTTCAAGAATTTATTTTTATATCCTACTCCTAGTCCTACATGTAGGCCAATGCCACCTACATGTAGCAGTTTGGTAAACTGTGGACTAATAGGGAACTTTCAAGTTAGCCCAGATTACCGTTATGCTCCTGCATTTATTCATGCCTTTTCGATTTTGTTCATCATACATGTATGTTCTTCCGGTTTTCACATTTACCAGCAACGTATATGGAAATATCTTTATGTTTCAGCGCATTAATTTTATTTTATGTAAATAAATCCAGGAGACCCTTAAAACATACCACAGTGGGTTATTTACTTGAAGGCCAAATTACTGAAATGTAACAGGTGGGGAAAAATGTGCGGACAGACTGGGAATCAAACTCACAGCCTTCCGAACTGTAGCAGGGTGCTTTTAACAATTGCACTAATAGGGCTATCTATATATTACCGAAACTGGAAATAACATCGAGGAACATTTTTCTAGAATCACATAACTGGCGATAATAAAAGCAGGATTATAACAGTAATCGAGGCTAACTCGAAAATTCCCTGTTCAACAATGAATGAGCATCATATCAAAGTGGACTTGTTCCTCGGTCATATCAATCTCAAACTTTTATAGTCGTGTACCATAAAAGTAAATTTGTACCCAAGAGGCAGCATGTACCAATCTCAAACTTTTATAGTCGTGTACCATAAAAGTAAATTTGTACCCAAGAGGCAGTATGTACCAATCTCAAACTTTTATAGTCGTGTACCATAAAAGTAAATTTGTACCCAAGAGGCAGTATGTACCAATCTCAAACTTTTATAGTCGTGTACCATAAAAGTAAATTTGTACCCAAGAGGCAGTATGTACCAATCTCAAACTTTTATAGTCGTGTACCATAAAAGTAAATTTGTACCCAAGAGGCAGTATGTACCAATCTCAAACTTTTATAGTCGTGTACCATAAAAGTAAATTTGTACCCAAGAGGCAGTATGTACCAATCTCAAAACTTTTATAGTCATGTACCATAAAAGTAAATTTGTACCCAAGAGGCAGTATGTACCAATCTCAAACTTTTATAGTCGTGTACCATAAAAGTAAATTTGTACCCAAGAGGCAGTATGTACCAATCTCAAACTTTTATAGTCGTGTACCATAAAAGTAAATTTGTACCCAAGAGGCAGTATATACCAATCTCAGAAAATATTAGTAAAATACATCAATCCCAAAATAAATTCATTTATTTACTTTGCAGAGCCTAGCTTAAAATGCCAACTTATAAATTATTTGTGACACAGATTGTTACTTAATAAAATGTTAAGTTGTTCATAACAATAAAAAAAACCCATTTGGAACAAAAACGTGTAATAAATTTTTTTTTTTTTTTTTTGGACACCCTTTTAACGATGGAGCTAGAGTTGGGTTACTCTAGTGTAATCCATCTTACATGATTGTGCTGTTAAATTAACAATTTGGCAAAGAAAAAAGACCTATTCCTTACACTTGTTATATACTTGCATATACACTATATGAAAATTACAAATGCACATGTATACACCATATATAATATATGTAATTGATTGTCATTCAGAGGTGGATTTTAGGTATGTCATACCCCCATGCACCACATTCTCCAAAACTCTGTGACTTGTATTCATGGTCATCTGTAGATCCAAGTGTCATCATTTTACTTAATAAAATGTTTATCTAGAGTCTTTCCAATTTTGATTTTAATTGTTTTGGTTTTTAATTTTTTTTTTTTTTTTTTTTTTTTGTACTTTTACCTTTGAAATATCTGGTGTCCTTCAAAAGAACTGTCCAATTCAAAACATTAATTTTACCGTCTTTTTTGTATTCTTTAAAATACAGCTTTAGTGTTTTTATCAGTATTACAATTTCTGTAAAAGATACAACATTTAACTATCAGATTCACATCCCAATATTCTACAGAGGTTTAGTAATTACGTTGAACAGGCATTTATAATTATACAAATAAGTAAATCACTATCACTTTCCTTTTCATTAGTACATTGCACAACATACATGTACATGTACATATATGTACAGTAGAACCTGTCTTTGAGATACCACTCTCATGAAAAACCACCTGTCTTTTAAGACCACATTTTAAGAACACTCAGTTAAATATTTCAGGAAATAAACCCTCTTGAGAGACCACCAGGTTTGAGAGACCACATTTTTAAGTGGCAGATGGTGTGGTCTCACAAGGCAGGTTTCACTATACAACATACCTGTTTTAAAATGGACCAATGCTCTAACAATGTTTCAATCCTAATAACCAACACATATATAAGTATGCAAATCTTCTATTTTGAGTCTTATATATTTTATTTGTAACTTTGAACAGGTACTTATGACCACTTCTTCCATGTGCTACAGTAAGCAATGCAGAGGCTGGGTTGTCCATGGTTTACAGGTATTTCATTGATCTCAACTGTAAGTCTGTTATTGCTGAGGGATTTGACAGCTTGTATCCATGACTACATTCAAAAGAACGATGTACCAAGTCAAACAGTATCCTACACAACAATACCAACAGTGGTCAGTGGTAAATATGAAAATACACAAAGGAAGAGACGAGCCCTCACCAACGATTTTCAACCAATCAGAATTTCCATAAACTATGACAACTTCTACCAGACAGAATTGTTACCAGAGAAAATTACAACATTGCAAAGAGTTGTCAAAAGAGTTGTGTATAAAGTCAGCACTTTATTATCAGGTAATTACTTACACCACCTACACACAAACTAGCATAGTGTTATCAAGTAACATCTCATTACTAGGTATAACTTTGCTGTTCATATAGGTTGCCCATTGATATCAAGTGACTCTTTGTTATAAGGGTTCACAGTGTTATTTGTCAACACCTTGTTATCAGGTAACATCATGTAACAGCATGTTATCAGGTCACTCCATGTTATCAGTTAACATCATGTTATCAAGTCATACCATATTATCAGATAGCTGCAAATTATCAAGTAACAGCATGTTATCAGATAACAACATGTTATCAGGTCACACCATGTTATCAGGTCACAGCATGTTATTAGCATGTTATTACACATGTAGATATCACCATGTTATCAAATAACACCATGTTATCAGGTAATACCATGTTATAAGGTCACACCATGTTATCTGGTCACAGCATGTTATTACACATGTAGATATCACCATGTTATCAGGTCACACCATGTTATCTGGTCACACCATGTTATCAGGTCACACCATGTTATTACACATGTAGATATCACCATGTTATCAGGTCACACCATGTCATCAGGTCACAGCATGTTATTACACATGTAGATATCACCATGTTATCAGGTAACAACTTGTTATTAGGTATCAGTGTCTGATTGTGCTTCAGTGATATGCTAGGTATATGTACCCTCTAAGATGGAATTTCAAAAATTTAGACTCCCTACCATGATAAACATATATTTTTTTTTAAATCCTTACCGATGTTGTTTCACAAATGTTTAACATCAATGTTTGTTCAAGTTTTCTGTATACATTTCGGAAATAACAAGATATATTGTAAGTAGGTTCTTGAAATATGTTTTTGAAAAGATTCTGAAAGTACTCGACTAATTGTAAATTTATTTTGTATTGGAGTCGTATTAATCCTGGAGGTACAACATGTTTACTTTTTATTTCTCAGTTTATGTTATTTATATTTTTATGTATAATGTAGTTATGCCAGTCAATGGAAGTTTATTCTTGAAAAGAGCAGGTTCTTGCTTCAGTGAATGGACAGAAGGAAGAAATGTTGGAAAGTAAGCTGCTGTTTCTTTTTTCATCAGATGCATTCATTTGTATCTTTATCTACATGTATTAACATATTTTACAACCAGTCATATACTCAGAACTTTGTGTTGGTTTTTGCACTATACACAAAAAGGTGATAATTGAATTCCAAAATCATCACATAATACATTGAGTTTATTTAAACTATTACAGTACATATAGATGTAGGTGTAGTTGACTTATCATTCTAGGATCAAGTTGAATTATCACTCTTTTTCTGAGTACATTGTTACTGATCTTTTTTTCTTTCATCATTAAAAACAGGCAGACATTTACACCAAATTGTTGACAATACAACACTAGTCAAATTAAATTATATTTTAAGATTCAACACCCCACCCCACCCCCACCCCCCAGTGTGTTGTAAACTTGGTGTAATAACATTTCTTTGCTGGTCTATATTTAGATGTGCCACTTTCAACAGAAAATACAGAGAAGAAACATGTCTTAATGAGTTTAAGGTAAGTTTTTCACATGTTGTAATAGGTATATATTAAACATAACTTCAGTGTTGGGTGTTAGATAAGTCTAGGGGTGTTAGGCAAGGTGATCTGATATCTCCCTGACATGTGTTTTGCCAATTTACTGGCAGAAGGCCATTGGTCTCAGTTACATTGTAACCAAGTTCTCTCCTCGACCATCAAAAACTGGTCATCACCATATGACTGAAAAAAAAACCATTCAAACAAATAAAAAACATCTACTTTGTCACAAATAAATGCATATTTTTAACTCGGGTCTATAATAAAAAGATTGCATAAGACACCATTCAAACAAATAAAAAACATCTACTTTGTCACAAATAAATGCATATTTTTAACTCGGGTCTATATTAAAAAGATTCAGTAAGTATATGAATCAGATCTTTAGTATACAATGAAATCTTGTTATGTCAAAATCGGATGAGTCAAAATTCCGGTTTAGTCAAAATTGAATGGCTGGTCACACCTTTTTTGGTATATTTAGATGTAATAATTAAAATTTTGGTTATCTCCCGTTCTGGATGTCTTGAAGTAATAGGGGTGATGGGCCATGAATTTCGAGACAACAAGATTCCACTGTAGTTTGATCATGTTATACCAAACCAATTCAACTTTGTCGTTGTTCTGTAGTATTAATACTATTATTATTGATGTCTTTGTTTCTGTTACTTCATGTTGTATTGTAGTTCTAAGAAGCACTAACAAATCAATGTGTTCTCTGTGAGTTTGTCTGTACTTATTCCAGATCCCAGATAATCACTTGGATGGACTTTCCATATGGAATAAAACAGGTTCAGAACCTTTAACAGAGATATTTCCAGTGGGACAAGGAGTAAAGAACACAGATTATATTTTATACGTTTCAACAGTCATGACTGACTCATGTTATGTCAAAGAAGTAAGACAGTTTATTTAAATATTGTCGTCATTTTCTTATAATTACTTCATTGATTGTGATATTGATTTCTTTAATGTAACAATGAAATAAACAGTATGTGTAAGTTTGTCTGTCAGTTTTGAAGTAATATACAGAAGAAACTCTGATGGGTTGAAGTTAAAGGGGACACCTAGGAAAGTTTGAAACTTGGGGTTTTTGACTTATGATTGGTTATCAAAAACTGTATGACATGCTTGAAAACCAATTCTAGATATATAAGGTCATGATCTTACATATTTATTGATAAGAAAGAACTTAATTTTTGGTAATTGAATTAATATTGTAATTAGATATTTGCAGCATATGAAAAAAATTACTTTAAAGTGTAGAGTTTTGTAACACTGAGTTTTCCTAAAATGTGTGTGTGTGTGTGTGTGTGTGTGTCTGAAAACTGTAATAACAAATAATATATGATCATATTGAAAATTGTATATTGTTACGTATGACAAGATACATGAACAAAGATTAACTCCAATAATTCTACGTAAAAATAGAATATTTATTCGGCTATGTTTTTATCTGTCTAGGGAAGCCGACTACTAGCTTATGCTACTTATTGTCAAACAGACCAGTATGACAGACCTATAGCAGGATATATCAATGTTTGTCCAACACAACTCAAATCAGACCAGTTTACTGAGCATCATTTATTTAAGGTAATAGTTTATAATACAGTCATGTTTAAGCTATATAGGACACAAGTTTTGTCAGCTTCTCTTTTACATTTCAATTTTGTGTAAACAAACAACAGCCATATTTTGTGTCGCTTTCTATTCCATATTACAATTTTGTTTAAAATAAAAAAGCAGCCATATGTGCATTGGTTCTGTTTTATGTTTTAGTTTTCTGTCCAAAACAAGAGTCATATTTTTTTGTCAATTTCTGTTCCATATTAATTTTCTGTCACAAGCAACAGTTATATTTTGTGACAGTTTCTCTTTTATATCTCATATTTTAAGTGGCTTTCTGAGCCATTTCTAAATTTTGTGTAACAGCCAGCGCATGCTCAACTCTTAATCATGAGGTTGTGAGTTAGAGTCGGCAGGTTGGTTTCCTGTCTTTCGGATGAGACAGTAAAAACTGAGGTCCCGTGTCACAGTAGGTGCCGGCATGTTAAAGAACCCTCATTGCTGAATGGCCATAAGTGCTGAGCATAGGCCAAAATTTGAAGCCCTTCACCGGCATTTGGTGACTTCTCCATATGATTGAAAGATTCTAGAGTGGGACGTTACAACAACAATAAACAAACAGTGTAACAGCCAAATTTTGTGTAGCCCTTTTTCACCAATATTTAAAGTATTAAAAACATAAAAAAAAGTAATATTTTATGTAAGTTTTTGTTACAAATAATGGTAAATACTCATATTTTCTTTTATTTTCAGACTATGTTTCATGAAATACTCCATGCTCTAGGATTTTCAAATAAATTGTTCAGCAAGTTTCAGCAATGTAACCACCAAGGTACTTTATATATGTTGTATGTTTGGCTGATTTTTAACTGAATTGCACAAATGTGGCTTATAGATTGGTGAGTCCAGGCCATCTGTTGGACATCATTATTTTGGTTGACCATTACGTTTTTGTTTGTAACATCCTAATTATTAGACCTACAATGACCAGAGTTGAAAACATTACATGCCAGAGAAGTTGGCTTGTGGAGTTGTTATGTGATCAATGTTC
This sequence comes from Atrina japonica, assembly GCA_030159075.1. Lineage (NCBI taxonomy): Eukaryota > Metazoa > Mollusca > Bivalvia > Pterioida > Pinnidae > Atrina > Atrina japonica. The sequence continues at coordinate 1,147,335 of BROG01000127.1, read as the reverse complement.
CATGCCAAGGAAAACTAGGTCGCTATGATTTGAATTTTTTGCTTCATTTACTTAGAAAATTTTCTATTTTACCTTATAGTTTGTTATACCCAAAATAAAAGACCAACAGTAACCATTTGTTTATTTATCAATAGTAACAGGGTGATAATGCAGTACCCATAATCTAATTTTGCAATTGAAATATCAATGACTTATTATTGCCAGCACATTGTATCAAGAAAAAACAAAAGTGAATGCAGTCTGGCTATACAACCATTGAAGTTTTTTGTTGTAAATCCATACAAATGTACTACTTAACAAGTCTACACAAAAATTGGTTAAATCATTACACCGCAAGGTTGCATGTTAAACATGAGGGGTACATTTCAGGGCTACTTGGATCAGTGTGTGGTAAAAGCTTTGAATAGTCCCTTGGCACATTACATCAGTTCCCCCATAATTTTCCAGTATTGTAACTGATATCTAAAATATTCATGAACTCAGATTTTTTTTCCAATTTACATGATCATAGATAGTAGGATTGAGTGTAAACAAAGAAGTGAAACAATGTTCAGAAAAGTGGACAGCATATACAGAATGGTAACCCCCGCTGTTGTCAGGGAGACACAAAAACAATTTGGATGTTATACAAACTCCAGATATGGTGGGCCTATGCAAGTACAGGTTTGTGGTTGATATCCTTAGAAAATAACAAAATGAAATATATTGATCAGCTTCTATTAATTTGGAAGGTGAGGATGTTCATCTGAATTCTTCTGTATTTCACATACTGGGTGTTATGATACAAATTTATGATAGATATATAATGCTTCTTATGCAACCAGAAATAAAAATGTTGCTTATGTATGACAGAGTATTAAGGGGCTTGTAGAATGATGTAAAGTTAAGCCATGCTGGGCTGACCTTTACATTGACATTTTACATTTAAGCATAATTTAATCAAATCATAGTGAGAATAACTTCGTATCACATATTTAACTTTGTTGTATGATTTAATTATATCACCTTGGAATGACCTTCAAAACACATTTACTTTGTAAAATGATGTACTCAGGACGACCTTCATATTACTCTTTAATATTGTAAAATGATGTGATAAAGTCACCTTGTACAACCTTTATATTACACATTTACATAAAAAATGACATTTTCTTTTACACTTCTACATTGTAAAATGACCTTTTATATTGCACTTCTACAACTTGGATAACCTTCATTTTACACTTTACATTGTAGAATGATATACTTGGGTCACCTAGGACAACCCTCATTTTACACTTTACATTGCAGAATGATGTATTCAGGTCACCTTGGATGACCTTCATGTTACACTTTACATTGTAGAATGATGTACTCAGGTGACCTAGGACAACCCTCATTTTACACTTTACATTGCAGAATGATGTATTCAGGTCACCTTGGATGACATTCATGTTACACTTTACATTGTAGAATGATGTACTCAAGTCACCTTGGACGACCCTCATTTTACACATTACATTGCAGATTGATGTACTTGGGTCACCTTGGATGAACTTTCATCTTACACTTTTATATTATAGAATGGTGTAATCCAGTCACATTGGGATGAACTTCTGATGTATGGTTCTTTGATGACACCAAGCATTGGTCTGGTAAGTCAGTTATCTTTCTTTTCATCACATTCTCTATATTAGCTTCTCTTGGCTTTAAATTCCACATATGTAATCTTTAAAACATTGTATCTGCTTCAACCATTCTTTGTTATATTGGGTAGACTGAAATATCAAATCAAATTTGTACTTTCATATTTCCTTTGAATGTACTAATATCACTTTGAAATAAGAACATAAGTATATCATGTATATAACAGCTAATTGTCGATTTTTTCATGATGAACTGACTTTTCTTCAGCTGCACAAAATGGACTTTTTTTTTTGGTAATTTAGCATACTAAATTTAATATAAAAGGGCCTTCTCCAATTATGAAGCATACGTAAATATCTTTGTTTGACTGTAGCAAAACATTTAGCAGTTTTATGCATACACATAACATTCTGGTACAGTTTAACCTAATTTTTCAGTCCAAAATATTTCTGTGTGACAATTTGATATAAAATCCACATATAATTTTATCTTCTTTTTCATTCCAAAATATTTGTGGAAACCTCTGAAGTCTATATTTTCAGTGTGGTTCAAATTATAGTTTTCCTGATATTTTACAAACATTTTATTACATATTTTTATTACATATTTTGTATGTACCAACATTACAGCCAGAATTAGCTGTACTTGACCCAGTTACACTTGCTGTATTTGAAGACAGTGGATGGTACCGGGTTAATTACAAGAATGCTGAGATATATCATTGGGGAAAAGGTCGGAGAGAAGTAAAACTGTTATGCATGCAATAAACCTAGGTAGGATTACAGCTATTAACATCAAATGTGCATTAACTTTTGACTTGTGTAATTGACTTCTTTTTGTTACACTCAAACTTAATGCTTATGGAAACACTGTCACAATACTTTTTCTAACCAATCACTTATACAGAGTATCAGTTAAAACCATGGAATCTCATTATGTCGAAATCGGATGAGTTGAAATTCCGAATATGTCAAAGCAGGAACAACAGGTCCCAATTTTTGTGAATAGAAAAATATGTTTATCAAAATTTGGTTATCTCAAATTCTGAATATCTCAAAGTAAAAGGGGTGGTTCCATGAAATTTGAGATAACGAGATTCCACTCTAATTTTGTATTTTATTACTGGCATATACAGTCAAACTTGCATTAAAGGACACCTTTGTATATAGGGCACCTGCCTGTGAAGGTCATTTGAAACATAATCTTGGTTCAGTTTTTTATAATGACCACATTTCTTTAACAGTCACTTTTTTCATATCCCCTTGAGTGGCTTTTGTAGACAAGTTTGACTGCAGTGTTGGTTTTGTTCCTTATTTAACCTTACACTGACTGCTGTATATAACAGCCATGCTCATTCCTTAGAGATTGTATTGTTGTATCGAATTAGATCTTATAAAAAAAAAAGCACATCAGAAACGACTCATTAATTGACTTCACTTAAAATAATAACCAATGTTGTAAGTTGCAATTGATTGATAAAATAAAGTTTATTTGATTCTGGATAAACTCATAATTACCATTTATCAATTCCATTTAAACACATTTTTTTGAAGAAAACAAACTACCAATATTATCTTTGATGGGATATATTTGTGTTATTGTATCCCAAAATCCTGTCAGGTGGTGAAATTGTTGGAATAATAATGGTAGTCATTATAAGCAAACCAACAATTTTAAGGATGGTCTTACATAGAGTTGGTTTTGATCATCACTGACCCTACTGTTATCACAAATCACTAAATGTTACAACTTAAATCTGACACATTTTGTCTAATATGCCTAATGCTTGATATTTTGTGGTAATTTTTAGGCCCAATATAAGGCTATTTGGATAAAATTTGATTGCATGTACAGTGATGTGCCAGAAATGAGTATAATTTATATGACGTCATGCATAATTTGCACTATCACTAGATGCTTAGGAAGGTGTTTCTCCGTAACTAAGTAAGAGTTATTTTTTCTTTTTTTGCACATGCGTGGTTCAAGTGTCAATGTCAGATTTGGTTCAACAGGATGTTTACTATCGTCTGTTGTGTTGACATTTTCGTTTCCGTATGTATAATGGCTGCTCTAAGAAAAGAAATGTGTTTGGCTGAAAGAAAAGTAATTTATGCATTGTTTGAGGCCAGTATTTCTAAAAAAGAAATATTTCTGAGCAAACGGGACATCCTTTGCAAACAATGTACAGAGAATTAGGAACAGAAGAGAGGCCAGTTTTAAAAAGGGTGTTGTTCGAAAATCTATACGAATTTGTTAAGCTAACATAAAAAGAGATTGCAGTGGTGTCAAACCAAGAGATATTTCACTGTTGGTGAATACTGGAAAAATATAATATTCAGTGATGAATGTAAGATCGAAATTAGAATGGATAACAGAGTTATGGTGTGGAGACAGAGAAAATGGACCCTGGAATGTTTAAACCCAGGAAATGGTGTAGAGTTTGATGGTGTGGGGTTGCTAAAAAATATCACGGACCCAGACCTTTGACTGATTTTAAAGGTACTATAGACTCTGGAAAATATATTGATATCATTGATAATTTTCTATGGCCAGTTGTTAGTCGTCATTTCCCTGACAACATCTATGTTTATCAGGACGATAATGCACCAGCTCATCATGTGTCTGTGGTATTAAAATTTATGAATGAAAATAACATAAATGTGATGGAACTACCTCCCCAGAGTCCAGACATGAATATCATAGAAAATATTTGGAGATACATAAAGATTGAACTGACAAAACATGTCCATTACATCAAGACCTCTGTTTTACTTGAAGACACTATTAAAACCTTTTGGTCAGAAATTCTCGTGAATCTCATTGAAAAATTATATGATTCCATCCCAAATCCACTTTCAGCCATCATCAAGGCCAGAGGACGTATAACCAAGCATTAGGTAAATTATAACCTTACATTTCTAGATATGAACAAGCTCTAAATAGTCCATACAACAAACTGGTTAGTAAATGACGCCATGAAAATTAAACTCATTTCTGGCACGTCACTGTACATTTAAGTTCAGCCATTTTTGTTGACTTTACATGTACTTTAAGAAATAATTTTAAATTTCAGGTCAGGGGTGTCAATTTGGATTGAAGCCATCATGTCAAGAAAAAACAGGATATTTTTGTCATCCGAAGTTAGTAATTGTATAATAACATGTCAGTGTACAGAATTAGCCTCACAAACAAGTTCTCATTTCAGTTATTAGAATTTCAATAATTGTTTCACTCTTTGAATCATTATCTGGGAGCCAAGCTACAACATTGTGTATCAACATCACTCAAATTGTCACCTAGTGATGTAACTGAGTAACTGATCTGTTATGATACAGTTGTTTATTGGAACTGTATCCATGTTTGTTGACTGATGCATTTTTATGCCATATACATATAGTGCCTGTAGTACTCTGAAGTACACTTTGTTATTTTCTTGTTATTTCAAGAGCAGACCTGTCTCAGTCGGTAGCACGCTCGACTCTTGATTGTGAGGTCGTGAGTTCGAGTCCAGCCGGTGGCAGGTTGGTTTCCTGTCTTTCAGATGAGACAGTAAAAATTAAGGGCCCGTGTCACAGTCGGTGTCAGCACTTTAAAGAACCCTCACTGCTCAATGGCCATAAGTGCAGAGCATATGCCAAAATTTGAAGCCCTTCACCGGCATTTGGTGATGTCTCCATATGAGTGAAAGATTCTTGAGTGCGACATTAAACAACAATAAACAAAACAAAACAATAAAAAAGAAGAAATCTTGTTATTTCAAAATTTGGATGTCATTTTCTTATAATGTGAAATCTTGTTAATTTACAATACATTTGGATGTCATTGTCTGATAATGTGTCTATTCTTTTCTTTTACTTGTTAATTGTACAGTACATTCAGATGTCATTTTCTTATAATGTGTCTATTCTTTTCTTGTTAATTGTACAATACATTTACAGTCATTGTTGACAATTGTTAATTTTCTTACATTGTACATTTATTTAGATGTCATTGTCTGATAATGTGTCTATTCTTTTCTTGTTAATTGTACAGTTTTCTTGTTAATTGTACAGTACATTTAGATGTCATTGTCTGACAATGTGTCTATTCTTTTCTTGTTAATTGTACAATACATTTAGATGTCATTGTCTGATAATGTGTCTATTCTTTTCTTGTTAATTGTACAGTTTTCTTGTTAATTGTACAGTACATTTAGATGTCATTGTCTGACAATGTGTCTATTCTTTTCTTGTTAATTGTACAGTTTTCTTGTTAATTGTACAGTACATTTAGAAGTCATTGTCTGATAATGTGTCTATTCTTTTCTTGTTAATTGTACAGTATATTTAGATGTCATTGTCTGACAATGTGTCTATTCTTTTCTTGTTAATTGTACAGTACATTTAGATGTCATTGTCTGACAATGTGTCTATTCTTTTCTTGTTAATTGTACAGTTTTCTTGTTAATTGTACAGTACATTTAGATGTCATTGTCTGACAATGTGTCTATTCTTTTCTTGTTAATTGTACAGTTTTCTTGTTAATTGTACAGTACATTTAGATGTCATTGTCTGATAATGTGTCTATTCTTTTCTTGTTAATTGTACAGCACATCAGGATGTCATTTTCTTCATAGACACAGGGGTACATGTGATGTTCTTATAGGCAATAGCAATTGTCAAGTTTATGTAGCCAAACCAGGGGTGAGTCGTTTATGTGTTCACATGTCATTTAGTTTCCATTATACCAAATAATACAATAAAGGATAACTACACGGATGTAAAGTTTAAATATGAATGTTGTTTTATGCCACACTCAACAATTTTTCAGTCAATTGCTGGAGGCCAGTTTTGAATGTTGGAAGAGAGAACCTGTATATAATGTACCCAAGAAGAGACCTCTGGGCCCGAAATCACCAAATTTACTCCGTACTCAAGCTCAACTTTTATTTCGTTATTTTGACTGTATAATTGCTTGTAAAATTTTGGGTTTGAGTAATTCAGAAACATATTATTATTTTTCATCATTCACATATAAATTTTGGTGTCACACTTATGATTTTCATGTAAAAATTAATAAATACGTTGAGTACGGTACTCAAAATTTGAGTACGTACTCAAACTATTTTTTAATATTTCTGAAGTTTTCTTCAAATTAACAATAATTTTGATCACAATTTAAAATTGTATGCTGTCGATATACAAATATGTCTAGTTACAGAATTAATTTTTGCGTGTTTTTACCTTAAAATCATGAAAAAGATGGTTGAGCTTGAGTACTGAGTAAATTTGGTGACTTCGGGCCCTGCCCTTCCTCATGTAAACTGGCAAACTCTCTAACAAAATTGTATTGACCTTTGTCAGGCTCTCTATCAATAGATGGTGTATATACATTCTAAAAACTGAAAAATCATAATAAAAGCAATCTGGCTGCCCATATTTGGAAAGTTAAGTTCTGCCCAATGTAACAGTTAGCCAAACTGGCCAAAATTAAACCATGTCCAAAGTATTTCAATTTATCTGAAATTAGCCCTAAGAAAATGAGGGAACCTTTTTTAGGAATATAATTTTATAAAAATGTTTTGATCTTTGTTAGATTTGTTGGTAATAGCTTGTAATTAAAATATCTGTACATTAAATATATTTGTGTTAAATGTTTTATATTTATTTTTAATTTCAGGACATGTGTACCTTACCTAAGAATGATAAGTTTGGAGAAGACCGTACAGAAATATATAATATAAACAGCAGATGTTTCTTCTCAAACTTGACATTCAAAGTATGATTATACTTGAACTAAGGGCTATCTTTTGTGTCAGTCAATATTAACACAAAAACAGTGCTCTATAAGTTGATACATTAGATGTAATAATCAAGATTGTTTTGTCTGTTACTGATCTATGGACTGTTGTCTTCTGTATACATCTGTAATTGATCCTGAGACAGGTCTCTGTTCTGTTAGTGTCTGTAATTGATCCTGAGACAAGTGCCTGTTCTTTAAGTGTCTGTAATTGATCCTGAGAAAGTTTCTTGTTCTGTAAGTGTCTGTTATTGATCCTGAGAAGGTTCCTTGTTCTGTAAGTGTTTTAATTGATCCTGAGACAGGTCTCTATTCTGTAAGTGTCTGTGATTTATCCTGAGACAGTTCTCTGTACTGTAGTTGTCTGTAATTGATCCTGAGAAAGGTCCCTTTTCTGTAGTTGTCTGTCATTGATCCTGAGACACATCCCTGTTTTGTAAGTGTCTGTAATTGATCCTGAGACAAGTCCCTGTTCTGTAAGTGTCTGTAATTGATCCTGAGTCAAGTCTCTGTTGTGTAAGTGTCTGTAATTGATCCTGAGACAGGTCTCTATTATGTAAGTGTCTGTAATTTATCCTGAGACAAGTGCCTGTTTTGTAAGTGTCTGTAATTGATCCTGAGAAGTACCTTGTTCTTTAAGTGACTGTAATTTATCCTGAAACAGTTCCCTGTTCTTTAAGTGTCTGTAATTGGTCCCGAGACAGGTCTCTGTTCTGTAGGTGTCTGTTATTGATCCTGAAACTAGTGCTTGTTCTGTAAGTGTCTGTAATTGATCCTGAGAAAGTTCCTTGTTCTGTAAACGATTGGACTGTAATTGATCCCCAGACAGGTCTGTATTCTGTACATGTCTGTAATATATCCTGAGACAGTTCCCTGTTCTGTAAGTGTCTGTAATTGATCCAGAGACAGGTCTCTGTTCTGTAAGTGTTTGTAATTTATCCCGAAACAGGTCTCTATTCTGTAAGTGTCTGTAATTGATCCTGAGAAAGTTCCTTGTTCTGTAAATGACTGTAATTGATCCTCAGACAGGTGTCTGTTCTGTAAGTGTCTGTAATTGATCCTGAGACAGGTCTGTATTCTCTGAATGTCTGTAATTCAACCTGGTACAGATCTTTACAATGTAAATGTCTGTAATTGAACCTTGGACAGGTTTCTGATCTGCAAATGTCTGTAATTGAAACTGAGTAAGGACAGGTATCCATTCTGTAAATGTCTGTAATTGAACCTTGGACAGGTCTTTACACTGTAAATGTCTGTAATTGATCCTGATAGAGGTATCTATTCTGCAAATGTCTGTAACTGAATCTGGGACAGGACAGGTCCCTATTCTGTAAATGTCTGTAATTGATCCTGAGACAGGTCTCTATTCTGTAAATGCCTGTTATTGAACTTGGGACAGGTCTGTAATCGATCCCGAGAGAGGTCTCTGTTCTGTAAATGTCTAAACATTCCTGGTGCAGGTGTCTATACTGTAAACTGTTGTAACTGAGTGTCAAAGTGATAATATTTCTTAAACTTAAATGGTTTGTTAATAAATCTTATGCTTTTTTTCTTGTAGGAAAATGTAACAAAAGAACTTATGATTGGAAGATGTTATCTACATAGATGCCGACAAGACAGACAATCAGAGGTCAAAGTTGAGGGGTCATACTGGTACCTGTGTCCTTATGGTGAAATCATTAGTGTATGCATTTTATTAACTTTGAAAAAATGATGTAAGACACAGGAGAATTCATAGACAACATATAAAATGAAAATTGACCTAAGAATCCACTTAAGAATTTTTTTTCCTGCATCAACATGATTTAATTTGATAAACAGAATAAATTGAGACTGAACATGATAAGTTATACTAAATTAATAATATGCAGTATGTCTTATTATGTCATTAAATAGAAAGTAAAATTAATTAAAAGGTAAACATATATGATCAAGAATTTGTTTCAGATACAATATACTTAATATTAATTACAGTTCTCTTCCTTTTTTCTCATTGAGGACTTATTCGTGTGTATGTGCTTGTGCATGCATGTGTATTTTTGTGTGTGTGTGTGTGTGTACGTGCATGCATGTGTGTTTGTGTATGTGCTTGTGCATGTATGTGTGTGTGTGTGTGTATGTGTGTGTGCATGCATGCATTTTGTACATAGATACTCAGAAATTGACTTATTTCAGATCCCAGGCTATGAGGGAGTTATAAGTTGCCCTATGTATATGGATATCATGTGTCCTGTGGAGTTTTCGTCAGTAGAAGATAACGGTATGATGTACATTTTGTACTTTATATGATTTTATCAGTTTTCAGCCTTTTTAAATTTATCCGGTGCATCCAAGATTTTTTTGTATATAAGATTTGTTAATTTCCATAATCTGTAATATGATCTACTAGAATCAACAATTTATCTTTCAGATCAGCCAGTACTTTTGCATTTCGAGGATAAATGGTGTTGGAAAAGTCTAGATGTGGAATCTGTAAAGGAGAAGACTTTAGCTTATCTTGTGAATGTATTAAACATAGTTACCACGAGGCTGAAAGATTTCAAAGTCAATGGTGCTACAGGGAGTGCTACGTTCAGTATCATCCCACCATTCCAACCAGGTAAAACAATCCTTTTACCTGTGAACACCTTTGTGTCAGAAAAATGTGTTGTGATTAGTAGTGAAACCACTTTAAGCCCTTTCATCTAGTCCTCTTATCTGAAAATATTGCCACGTCAGAAGGCAGGTTGGAGTTCACATGTGTTTGTTGTCGTCTCCCTTTATTGATTTGTGTTATTGTAATTATAGTTCCAATGCAGTAATGATAGTGTCATAAAAATTCAACCACCATGAGAGACATTGCAAATCAATTACCATCTGGGAGGTTTCAGTTTTTATAGTTTAACCCATTCACCCCTAGAGACACATTTGGACTGGTCTAAGTCATTGTTCATTGTTTTTCAGGGGGTGATGAGTTAATTTCTCTTTAGCAACCATAAGGGAGGTTTCAGTAACTAAATTATATCCATTAAAATTCAACAAACATGAGGGAGGTTTTAGTATATATTGAGCCATATCACTTCAACAAATATGAAGGAGGCTTCAGTAATTATTGTTCCATTACAATTCAACAACCAGATTGGAGATTTATAGGTTGAGTGTTTTGTATGTGATTAGACTATTTTAAAATTGTCTCAATACTCTACATTAAGGGCTTTGACCTCTGCTACCTGCCCCTATCTGATATATTTCCATTATATAAAACTTGACAATTGTTGTATATCTTCATTCTTGAATAATTGACTTTTATTTTGCTATAAGCCATTGACAGAAGGATTATCAGTTATATCTGTTGAATTTGTAACTTTTATAGCAATGATTAAATATTCTATTTGTCAAATCAGTCTCTGGAAAATTGCCTTGGAACAACTTTGACTAAACTCAGAATTTGACCAGGATGCAGTCCCATATCAGAAGTCCTTTTTTTTCTTTGAAATAACACTGTTAATTTTCCCATATCAAAAGAACTATATCTCAACAACCTGATATTCTCACATACTTGAGAAGATTCCATAATCTATTTTTGTTTTTGTTTTAAAGATATCCCAGCATTACAAGAGCTTATATCATTTAACTGTCATTTAAGATTTTACGATAAATCAACAATTATGTCAGGTGAATCATCTAATAATAAATTACCAGGACTATCGTTATCAGACTCTGGGCCTTTTCATAAAATGTATCCTTGGATAATCAATTACAGAATATAAATATAAATATATATATATATATATATATATATATATATATATATATATATATGTGTGTGTGTGTATATATACACACATACAGTGGAATCTTGTTATCTCGAACCCAGAGGACAGCCCTACTATTTCAAGATATCCAGAATTTGAGATAAGCGAAATTTTTAATTGATATATTTTTCTATCCATTGAAATCAGGATCGGCCTTTCAACTTTAACATATCTGGAATTTCGACTCATCCAATTTAGACGTAACGAGATTCCACTGTGTGTGTGGTGTGTATGTGTGTGTGTGTGTATATATATATATGTGTATATATATATATATATATATATATATATATGTACACATATATATATATATATACATATACTGTACACCTCATAATTTTTGCCCTTTTATGACAAAAAGCATATTCACACACACACTCACACACACACACACATATTAAATTTGCCCTAAATCACCAGTCTCAACAATAGCATGCATGTCTTTGCTTCTATTATTTAATTTGAAAATATCACTTTCATTTGAAATTCGCTCTCTCATCTAAGGAGGAAAAGGCGAAAAATAAAATATCCAGGTATATAGTATACATATATATATATGGCCTTTATAGACAGGTGATCCTTATATAGAGGTGGCCGCTATAGCAGGTTTTACTGTATATATATTATCTTGCTGTTACTTGGTATAATTGTAGAAGATGAGCCAACAGAAGACATTTTAAAGCGATTACTTCAGCTGTCCCACAGTCAAAAGTTACTGGTCAAGCTTGGTCAAAACTGTATCACACTAATGCATATATCATCGTCACTGATAGAACAATCTTCTCCTTCATACACAGTGTAAGGTTTCCCATGTAATATTGAACATAGTTTTTCATACATCCTCAGTGTACACCAGATTTATCATTCGTGTAGGGTTTAACTAGGACCTAGTTTAAAGTCTTGGCTTAATGCAGATTGTGTTTATAATGCTTAAACTGTAATCGTTTTGAACTCTGTTTAAAGGCATACATGCTGTCATTGTGATAAAAAAAATATCCCGTGATTAGACCAAAACTTTGATCAAAAAAGCTAAAAAAATAAATTGTCGTAGAAATATTAACATATCATGCATATATTGCTTAGAATGAATGAAATATGCCGATATTTTATATTCCTGCCATCCACGTTAGTATACAAATGTTTGCTCCCCCATTGTTCACATTCGATTCCTTTTCACAAATACGACATTATAACACGTATTTTTTTTTCAACCCAGGATTTTTTGTAAAGATATTATTTGTATAAAACCTCCAGTACATATATTTGAAACTTGAATACAAAAAAAAAAAATCTATTTTGACAGCTTATGTGCCTTTAAATTAAAAATTCTCAATCTTTTATTTTCATGATCAGCAACTACTCTTTTACTGTTTTTTCTGCTCTTTGTAATCACATTCACTTATCTCAAATGAAACTGCACAAATATTGACAATGAATGGACACATGTTTAAGAAAATCAAGGTGAATCAAAGATTTTAATAACTAAAAGTATGTACATTGTATAACCATGCCTTGAGTCATTGTACAAAAATTAATCACTTAATGATATTGAACATCATATACTGTATGTGTGTTTAAATTAGCGCACTCATATTTGAGCACTCCAAGGGGTTTTAGACTTAGTTGCGCAATCTTGAATTTATGCAATTACGGCAAGAATGTTTTTAAATTAGTAGTGATATACTTTCCTGATACATACTATAGCTTTCCAGGTGTACTTAAACAGCGACCATGTACAGGTAAGATTATCTTAGAGTAGTGTTTAATATGAAATGGACTATACAATACAGGTAAAGAGATCATTCTAACTGACCAATTAAAGATATTACATTGTACTAGTAAATAGTATTCAAAACTGATTACTTGTACTATAAATACCATTAGATTTGTCGTGTATGCAAAATGACATGATGGAGAAATTTTAGAGCTGCACTAGAATTAGCGAAATGGCGTGAGTGCAAAAGGTGCTAATATTAGAATACCACTATAATAAGTACACATACAGTATGTAATATCATAAATAATTGACTGAATTATATTTCATAAGCATTATAAGCCCCTGTGGTCCATCACCCCTGGGGTATGAGCACAGGCAACATGAACTTCATATGCACCAATATATGTCCCTGGATGTGTGGTGACATGAAGGTTTGTTTGTCATCACCTCAGCAATCATATTCCCTTCAATTTACCAGGATGGCGACTGCTTGTATTGATTAAATGGTAAAGCATTCAACTTTTAAGTGGAAGTTCCTGGGATTCATTCCCATTACTAAGTCATAACAAAATTTTAAAAAATGGTAGTGACCGTGCAAGTGGTCTGTATACTTGCAACGAAGGAACAGTTGGTATGTAAATATAAACATTTGTTATTGCTGTGTTTAGCCATGTACTTTCTTTTGCAGATTGACCAGCCAGATGACCAAGGAAATGACAGAGTCACCCAAAAACTCATCTACCCATGACTTTAGAAATCAAACTCTAATGATTGTTATTCTATTTCTTGTTTGTGTATATGTAATCAAAATCTGAATCACATTTTGAGATTTACAAAAACAGTGGAGCAAGATGACATTGAGATTAGATATCATGTATGCTGATTTTATCATTCAAATCTAGAGATGATGAATTGTATATTCTGGTATCGATGTTCACATCTGGAGATAACACATTGTATACTCTGGTGTTAATATGCACATTTGGAGATGGTATATTGTATATTCTGGTGTTAACATTCACATCTGGAGATAACATTGAGATAAGATATTATGTATGCTGATTATAACAATCACATCTGGAGATAACATTGAGATAAGATATTATGTATGCTGATTATAACATTCACATCTGGAGATAACATTGAGATAAGATATTATGTATGCTGATTATAACATTCACATCTGGAGATAACATTGAGATAAGATATTATGTATGCTGATTATAACAATCACATCTGGAGATAACATTGAGATAAGATATTATGTATGCTGATTATAACAATCACATCTGGAGATAAACATTGAGATAAGATATTATGTATGCTGATTATAACATTCACATCTGGAGATAACATTGAGATAAGATATTATGTATGCTGATTATAACATTCACATCTGGAGATAACATTGAGATAAGATATTATGTATGCTGATTATAACATTCACATCTGGAGATAACATTGAGATAAGATATTATGTATGCTGATTATAACAATCACATCTGGAGATAACATTGAGATAAGATATTATGTATGCTGATTATAACAATCACATCTGGAGATAACATTGAGATAAGATATTATGTATGCTGATTATAACATTCAAATCTGGAGATACATTTGCAATATTTTGTATATTCTGGTATTAGTATTCATATCTGGAGATGGTATACTGTAAATTCAGAAAAATTCATTGTGGTTTTAATTTTGTTTAATTAGTTGTTTTCATTTATTTATGAAATTTAAACCAAGAAATTTTACGGAAATTGTACCAAGTAATAGTAATAGGTTCCTTTATAAACAGGTCATTTAAACCAAATTTAGTGCCGACAAATTTCGTAAGTTTACAAAACAGCGAAATTATAACCCCATGAAATTCAAATTCTACAGTATATTCTGGTATTCAGGTTCACATCTGGAGACGATAAATTGAATATCCTGGTGAAGATATTCACATCTAAAGATAAAACATTGTGTACACTGGTGTTAACATTCACACCTGGAGATAGTATATATTGTCACATCTGGAGATATTACATTATTTAGTGTGGTGTTAGCATTCCCATCTGAAGATAAAACATTGTATACCCTGGTGTTAACATGCACATCGGGAGATGGTATATATTGTCACATCTAGAGATATTACATTATTTACTGTGGTGTTAGCATTTACATCTGGAGATAAAACATTGTATACCCTGGTGTTAACATGCACATCTGGAGATGGTATATTGTATATTCTGGTATTGATATTCACATCTGGAGATAAAACATTGTATACCCTGGTGTTAACATGCACATCTGGAGATGGTATATTGTATATTCTGGTATTGATATTCACATCTGGAGATAAAACATTGTATACCCTGGTGTTAACATGCACATCTGGAGATGGTATATTGTATATTCTGGTATTGATATTCACATCTGGAGATAATACAGTGTATACCCTGGTGTTAACATGCACATCTGGAGATGGTATATTGAGAGAGAGCTTATACATTTACGTCTGGTAGATGGTATATTGTATGTTCTGGAGTTCACTCGAAATCTTGAAATTGATCCTTGATGTTCACATTTAGTTGAGATGGTATACAGTATACTGTTTTCACTGTTTTTTATGTTCATTTCCATAAGAAACATGATTTCACATTTTTGCAATTAAAAGTTCTAATTAATATGTATATTCATTTTTAGAGTATTCTGGAGCATTGTGGTAGGGTGCACTAATTCATTTCCTGTTGTACAATTCAGTAATTGAAAATCTAACCTGATTCATCCATAGCCTTGAAATATATTATGTATCTGATAATTCTAAGATTATGTTATGTCTCTGTCTTGTAATAAATATGTCGTTGAATTTACATTTACATTTCGTGATCAAAATAAACTAAATCTTGCATACTAAAATTTCTTTAGTTTGTAACTTATGGTTATGACTAGCAGTACATGTATACTGCGAACAGTTATAACCAATCTGTTTGTGTCTGTGTGTTTGTATATGTGTGTGTTGTGGTTTGTGTGTGTGTGTGTCAAATTGTTTATGTAAATGTCATAGTCCATTATTTGGATTGTTAGGTTGGATACTCAGTTAAAGGTTTACATAAATTTATTCACATTCTTTTGGGAACGGAGATAAAACTTACTCTAGGCACCAACACAATAAAGCTAAAACGTTTGCTGAAGTCTGAAATATTTTCTCAGTCTGCTAAGCAAATCAGATTGATTTTAGGACAGATTTGATTTTATGGTGTTGGGCCCAGATCACATTATTTATTATATAGTAATGTTGAGGGGTTTAGATACACGGATTGTAATTTTCATTTTTTTCTGACATGCTGTCTTTTTAATTCGCGGATTGGTGGTAGGATAGAAACAACGGGACCTGCAAAGACAGCGTGTAAAATATTACGCATGTCTTTTAAATTCACGAATTTATCAACACCATGGATAAAGCGAATATTAACACTACAAGACAGTTTCTCCCATATAGTAAGTCTGCATTAGATAGTTAAATTAATAGTAAAAATGTATTACTTCATGTGTCCTTGGCATGAACCTAATGGTTAACATGGAAGGTTTTTATTTTTTACTTCAGATTCTGTAAATAACTTATTGTGCACATGAAACACATAAATTGTGTATGATTATAACAAACTATGGTTATGATATAAATGTTACTAACTAATAATTATGATATACATGTGAATTTGTAAACCCAAATTTTGGCTGTGATAATCAAGTACCATACACATGACTAAAGAGCTCTTTGATGGTCTAATAAATGTTTATTAACATAAATGTTTATTACTGAATTCTTTTCTGGAAGGAAAAAGCAGTAATGAAATATAAACATCTAAAATTAATGTCTCCAGAGGGGAATCTACGATGATATGTACGACTCGATGATGATTGTTCCTAATATTTCAGAGTAAGATTGAGGCAATGAGTTCTTGGCCCCAGATTATAAAAATGGTTCATGCTTAACTCCACGCTCATTCTTATTCTCTACAAAAACATGGTTATAATTATAAAATCAGTTCCGATCGGTAAAGATGTAGTTATGTATGGGGTTGAACATGAGTAAAGGTTTACAATTTTTGGCCTCTCTGGAATGTGAACCAGCATAAGAGATAATCTGCGGTTGGGGCATCGTACAATTGTGCTATAAACGTCCTTTACATATGGATGGTATTTATCCTTTCTGCAAGATGGTTCCATAATGTTATACCCACACAAAACTCGGATTTCATATTATACGTTTAGGCCTACTGAAAATCGATGAGTACCGCGATAATATGAAGCAATGGGCTACAAAAATGACTACGAGTAAATATATACATAATACCAAAGTAGATAAAGATATTATTGTGCTCCAGGATAAGTTCCTGCACGCAAATCACTGCTGTTGTTTCTTCAGCAGCTTTGCTCAACTTTCAAGCTGTTCAAATCGTTCCTAAATTTATCTATGTAATGTGTGTATGATATTTTGCCAGTGATATTGACGTCATTGCAACTGTCGATATATATATTTTCAGTAGAACACGAAGAAAGAACATGGCCATGGACAAATTTGATAAAAATGTGGCAATTACAATAAAACCTGTATATAGGGGCCACCCAGGGGACCAGAAAATATTGGCCTTTATGGGCAGGTGAACATTATACACAAGTTTAATTTAGTTGAAGTATGCAGTCATGGTACTTTTCAAAACTGGCCTTTGTAGACAGGCAGTCCTTATATAGAGGTGACCGCTATATCATTTTTTAATGTATTTTTCTATCAATGTCGTATTTAATATATTGTAATTTCAATTCAATGCTGTGTTAATAATATTTTATTCTTCTCTGGTAGGTATACCGTTTTGTTATCTATGTAGAGATATAGACCTTGCTGTGATCTAGTGAGCTTGTCAATTATTGTCGTTGGATACCTTCAATCACCCAATGATTGACGCTACAGCTTAAGTTTGAATTCTCTCTTAATTTGATGTCAAATGTTTGGAACGGGTAACAGGACGATCAAGACTTAAAAAGTTCGATCGCAATTACATGGTTGTATTTAGTATATATATATATGTGCAGAGTCAGTTCAGCATAGAACATTATTTTCAAGTCAAATGTCGTTTATTTGATATACAACTGAACCTCGCCAAAAGACTACCAAATTAACTGACCTAGACTGGACTCAATATCCAGGTGGACTGAACTTATATTCGGCCTTAAATGCGAGGTGGCCTCCTAAGACGGATGGTGTTTTGGCGAAATTCCACTTTATTTTAATCAAAATATCGTTTAACAGCTGTTACTTTGATCTTACATGTAACTGTCAATTTTACAGATATCCATTCTCAATTCCTAACATATTTTGTATATTTCCGTTATTTTCACTGGTTTTATTAATTTTTTCGCATTATGCGTTTACCTGATATTGGTATAAAATTATGTGTTTTACTATCATCATTTTTGTAATTAAAATTATAGCAGAAACAGTGCCATACCGATGCTTACGCCATTACACCTGATCTCACCTCTGGGTTTTCAGGACCCCGTGTACACGTGTCTAATTTTCACATATAAACAAAATCTCAGATACCAAAGTATAAATATATAGGATGTTCAGGATATAGGTACAAATCTGATTTAAATAAGTATCGTGAACCTTTTTGGGGATAAATACTGTGTTTCTGTGATTTTTTAATATTGTTTATATAATGACTTAGAAGTGCATTTATCAGTATAAATACACAAGGATCAACTCGCACAAGATAAGAACTGTCTGTGTCTCACCTGAGATGTGTTAACAATACAGGCAATTCTTATCAAGTTTGAATGATAAAATGTATAGACAACATTATAAGTATATACGAAATATTACATAATTTAATTATTCGAAACCTGGGCATATATTGTGTATGTATTTGTAAAACATTTCGACAGGGGATGCTTACTCCTTCATGGCACCTAATCCCACCTCATGGTTTCCAGAGGTCCGTGTTTGTCCATTTTTACCGGATTTGTAGCTATGTCCTGGACATTCTATTGATTTATACTTTGGTATCTGAGATTTTTTATATATTGTATACGATACACGTGTACATTGTCCTCACTTAAATTTGGTTTCTTATCTGAAAATTTGGTGAAATAATTTCCAGAGTATCGTGAAGTATATGTGGTTATTATTGAATCATGAATGTTTGTATGTATTTTCAGGTCGAATATGCTAATTTTATGTTGGACAGCTATTGAAAGTATTTCAAATTGCAGTTACAATTAATATGTTTGTTGTATATTTTTGTTCTAAGCGGTATTACTTTTAAATTTCAGTGGCACTTCGTCAATAAATCCACCAAACTGACTGGTTCAAAGTTGTTTGATTAGCAAGGTAATCTTTATTAAAAAAATTTAAGAGTCTAAAAATTACGGTCTTTAATTGGTTTCTTAGTGGGGATGCCTTAGGCTAGGTTACACTGTTTTATGATTTTGCAAGCTAAATTCGAATAGCGTCACTGATATTTCTGTATTTCACTAAACTGGCATTTCCTTCCTCTTTATGATTAACAAATGACACGATAAATTATTTATGATATTTCGTTCAGGCATATGCAATCAGTCAGGTTTTCTTTTTTAATTTGCCTGGAAACCAGAGCTAAATAAATTTAAAATTACCATTTACAGGATTATATCTGCCAAATTAAGGTGGATTCATAATGCCGCTGTGCTACATATTGTAACTTTTCATCTGTTGCAGCCACAAGAAAGGAATGTTAAGAGCGTGGTTTTGTGGTGTCGTGGTTCTACTATGCTGCTTAAATGAAATTCAGTCAGCTGTCTTCTTAGGAGGAACAATGTCATCCCAAATCCTTTATTATGGCAACACTACTGTTAAGGTAATGCTATTTATCTGTTTAGTGTTAGTTTGTGTAACAAAGGGAATGAAAATTAGATAAAAAAAATTGTCTATATCCGAAATCGTAAACATAAACATACATTTGCCATTTCCAGTCAACATAGATACATTTGCATATCGGCTAGAGACCACCTCGAATTTCAGACCACAAGTTTTCAGTCTCTTGATAAATATTTAACAGGTACAGAACCTCACTTAAGAGGCCACCTCACTAATCAGACTACTTTAAGTCAATCAGTCAGTTGGTCTTAATAACGAGATTCCATTGTACATTGGAATTTTTTCTTTTTCTTTTTTTTATTATTTTCACTACAAGTATTTAAACATATAACATACGTACAAACGATCTACATAAGACAAAGACAACTTACCCACACAATTCACACCAATGTATAAGATCACCAATGTTTGCCACTTTATTATTCAGAATCACTCAATATGCCCCACTTTTTACGAAATTTTTTCCTTAATTTTTTTTATAATAATATTCTTCCGGTTTTCTTTAATGTACTATATCATTTTTGTAGGAAGCAGATTTCTAAGCCTTTGCTTTTGAATATAATATTTCACTAATAATATAATTAAATTTATGTCCCCGATACCTGTACAAGCTTAAAAATTGGTGTTGCCAAATATGATATCTTGTAATAAAAAATGAATGCCCAACACATAAAGAGTATTTACCCAGTTTTCTGTGCCATTCCATAGTATATCTATGTGTGCACATTCACCTAAAATATGGCAATTATTTTTTTTTTAAATAAATATGCATTTGTACTACTAATTCTATGAATAATTCTAAACTGTAATCATAACAGTTTTGTAACTTTTATTACATAGTGACATAGTGCATTGTGGTTTTTCCAGAAATTATTTACATGGATATTCAAAGTATTTTCCCATTGAATTTCTTTTTTTCAAACATACTAGGTGCAAATTTGCCATAAAGTCTTCTTGAACCTTTTTCTATACTGAAGCAGGAATTAAATATATTTTGGAAAAAATGGTTGGTTTCTGTATAGAAGCTGAATATCAGTTACATCTTGATTTTTTCTTTTGATTATGTACACACAGCCTTAGACCATAATATGTAGTAAATGGTATAAATGGATTATTACAGAAATCCGTATAATTTAATAATTCACTATTTTCTACGTCAACAATATCATATACAAATCTTATTCCTTTATTAAACAATCTCTTCAGAAATATATGATTACCATTAATTATAAAATTGTTACTATACCATGAAGGAGAAAAATTATATGGTCATCATCTTCTAATATTCTAAATTCCTTCAATGACATAGTCAGTAATTCAAAAAGGATTTTTTAAAATTATGTATTATTTCATTATTGTATGAGTTACCCAACTGTAAAATATTATTAAGGCTTGTATGTAAAATATCCTTCAATAAATTATCCCATGCCACTCATCAGCGGTAACAGTGTTCTCATCCATGTAAGTTTGAGGCTTTTCATAAAAGAAGGTACATCAATCATTCTCAGACCACCGTTTTTATAATCCTGAATTAGTGGGGTTTTTTCTGGCTATCCGGTCTGTTTTGGTTTTCCAAATAAACTTGAAAAACATGTCCTCTACAAGCTTCATAATTTTCGACTTTGGATCTGGTAGGCTTATAAATAAATGTGTTAATTTTAGTAAAACAAGTGTTTTTATAACAGTTATTTTCCATATATATAATATATAATATATATATATATATATATATATATATATATATATATATATATATATATATATATATATATATATATATATATATATTTATATATATAATGAAAAACAAAATTCAAATATTTTTTACGTTACACCAGCGATATTATGCAAAGCCTATCTCTGCCTACACAAAATCTTTGAAAGACTACATCAGTTACTATTTTCTATACTACATTTACACAATTTTATTATAATTCATTATAATCAAAGTTAAATGTCGAGTTGGTAAACTTGTTTCATAACACACATGTACATACCGCTATCATTGTCAGTAACTGTGATTTGAGTGTGCGAAATAGCGACTGGATCACGTGTGACGTCACATCATGGGCATTAAGCGCGCAAGCGAGACGCCGATAAGTAAACTTTGATGGCAAAATAAACAGGTATTCTGTCATTTTTCACCTGAGATAATATAGCTTTATAACATTTAGATGGTTATCTTTGGGAAATTTAAATAAACGCGAACTTATGTTTCCTTTAAGGTGAAAGTAGTGGCACAAATGGGGTGGCAGCTGGGCACAGGTCCATGTGGTGTAAATTGTTCCTCCGCCTCTATAGGTATGGATACTTTGGCGACAAGAAATGTTTTAATCCAGCGTCATGGGGTAGACTATTTTGGCACATGGCAGATGGAAGTTGGCGACGGACCTTCATTGTTCGTCACTAATATAAGCAAACAAGTAACAAGTATGATGCAGGAAACAGTGATTGATGTGAATGAAATTGAGGGTTGGGAACAGGATCGTATTGTGTTTACAATTGATATACCCATAGTTACGAAATATGTAGACATCATGTAAGTATGGTAATCTATACTTTGCGTCATCTCCATCATGAGTTATGAAGCAACTAAAGTTAGACATGTATATTGTAATTGTATTTTATATTATGTAATTGTAAGAGTTATCGTCCTTGAGGATGTAACTTCCTGTACGATGACTGAAGTTAATACAAACTGATACACACACTCTTTCGTACGTCATTGTCATATTTTATTCTAACGATCCGCTGGGTTGAACCCACTCATATATACATATCCATTCAAAAACAGAAAAATGTTACATGGTGTCAGCGGCATCCCCCAACCGAAGATGAACTGGGAGACGTAGAAACGATTCCAACTACACGATGAGTTAATATTTGAAGGCCCAGTGAAAGTGATAGACAAGGCATGAAGTGCACATATCTTGTACTATGGACAGGGGAAATAGCCGTGGTATATTCAACACAAGTCCTTGACTCAGGATATTAATACACAAATTGAAAAAAAGTAATGTACACCATTCTCTTTAGATGCAAATGCTTCCACCAATACGTCTACGGACGGACAATAAATGTTGAGTCTGACCATAAACCTATTGCTTCCATAATGCTAAAACCACTACATATGGGACCCCAAAGCTCCAGAGATTGCTCCTCCAGTTACAAAAATACGACCAAAATGTACAACATGTTTTAGCAAGAAGATTCCCTGGCTGACACCCTGAGTAGGATTTTCCTCTCAGACACTTACCCTAAACTATCAGCAGGTATTGACCTATATATACACACTGTACTCAATATGCTTACTGTCAGTGATAGGAAGTGAAGCCAAATTAAATTGGCCACACCTAATGATCCCGAGTTATGCAAACTCATACAGGTAATCCTGCTTGGTTGGCCTGATACCAGAAAAAAGTGTACCGCCTCTGTCCTCCAGTACTGGAATATGAGAGCCCAATTAACAGTAAATGATGATCTTATCATAATAAGCCGAACAAATAGTAATTCCTAAAGCCTTACGCCCAGAAATGCTAGATAAAGTCCACACTGGACACACCCTCCAAACCTGCCCGCGACCTAATTTACTGGCCATTGATTTTATCCGATATAACGATGCAAAACATTATGACTTCTGCCATGAAACTTCTAGTCCATATCACACTGTAGGAAATGGCTTGGCAGGAAAATATGTCCTAATTGTCAAGCGACTACTCTAAAAAAAATCCAAATTTGATAACAAAGACCCGCTTTAGCCCTACTTCCCCAGTTTGCAAGGAATACTCCACATCCCAACTACTCATGGGAAAGCGACTTCGTACCTGCCTACCCATCACAGCCCAGTGACTTTCTCCTCAAACCCAGCACTGATCCAAACTTAGTAAGAAAAGAGCTCCAATCAAGCAGAGCACTCCAGAAAAAATACCATGATACCAAGGCCGTAGGAGACACCGTTAGAATCCAGCTGTATGGTACATGGAAACCTGGTATAATTCAACAGAAACACAATAAAAGGTCTTATGTAGATTCTGCAAGTGATAGAAACAGGCAGAAACTCAAAAAATCTCGATGTTCCCACATATTCGGCCCTACAAGAGTCAGACAGAGCCAATTGAACAGATATCTGTTCACCCACCCGCAAGTCCATCTGACCCACCTTCTAATGATGGAAATCTGCCTCCACCTTCAATGTCAAGCCAATGTCATGTACAAGTTTCTACACCACAACAAACTAGTCCAGCTCCATACGTATCCAGATCAGGTCGTGTTGTAAAGCAAAAAGTAATCGAGTCAATATAATAGTGACATTCTGATGTTCTGCCAATGTGACTCTAGCTTTCATACATTGTCAAGTAACAATTTACGTGAGAGATGATCTAATGGACACATATTACATTTGTTATTACAATATTACCCTACAAGCATGGACATTCAAAAGTTGTGATGATAGACTCACCCTATGTGCTCATAGACACAAAATTATATGCTGTTTATTTCATTGAATGTGCTTTATTTCTTGTTAGATCAAATAATCTGTATGTTTGAAAAACTCTTTAGATAGTAAGATATATTTGATGTTAACTTTTGTAAATCATTCTTTTTTACAAAGTCAGTTATATGTCTTATTTTGGTTATATCTTACTTCTTATCATATGTTGTATATTATAACAGCTTTAGAGGGGATACATGGCTGAAGACAACATTACAACCATCTGTCAAATCTTTTCATATGCAAAACAAAATACAAATGTCAAGGAGTTGGATTGATAAACACAATATCGATAGGGTCCCAGTTGTCCTCATGAGACCATATTTTCGGTAAGGGTCTATGAAACGCTTGTTCCATATTTCTATTGTATCATCTATAAATGAACTCACGATTATATAAGGAATTTGCAATTCAAAGGTAATGTATACAGTAAAACTTTCCCAATTAGTCCACAGTATAGACCGACTCAAAGTTATTTGACGAAAGAAGTGGACTCGTAAGTGAAGATTTGAACTTTGAGGAGGAGTTTAGGCGAGTTTCCACTATATATATATATATATATATATATATATATATATATATATATATATATATATATATATATATATATATATATATATATATATATATATATATATATATATTCAACTTCAATTAAAGAGCATGGTGAATCTTATACGACTGCCGTGACAATAAACTTTGGTCAAGAACAGAAATAGAGATTATTGTTTATGTTTGCATATTTATGTAGCCAGTATACAAGAAATATCCCAAAAATGTAAATGAAAATATACACAAACACGAAACTATAGAAATATACAGGTGGCATCTGTGCCATCGATGAGTAGGCATTCCCTGCCGACCTGTGGCACTTCCCGTTATGCTAGCAGACGTTTTGTTTGAGCAATTGTGACAATGACTAAAACTGATATTGTTGATTATGTTTGTATAAATATAAAACATATATAACAAAGTGTTATTCCAAATGAAGGCCATATATCATCAAACAAAGGAAGTGGATATTTGACAATGATGGGCCTTCGGAAAGTTGATATAGATGGTATCAGGTGCCATGGAAGACTTAGCATACGTGAGAACCGTTGGTACTCACAGTAAATCATTGATCAAAATCTAGTGGGAATAACCCTAGTCAAAAACGTTTGTCTTCCTGATCATTTTAGTTAGCATTTTCAAGTATGAAGTACAAAATTGACTCTGTAGTATCTTTAATTTCTTGTTTAGTAGGATATATCGCGGTCACGTAAGTAGAAAAATTGTCATTTTCAATTGACAAAACATCGGCGATATATATAATTGTCAAAGTCCGAATTACAATCTTGTAACCGCTTTGAAGAATTTTTATTCAGTTTGTACTAATAATTATCTGTATTGCATACATAAACTTGAGAAAATTCCATATTCACAGACATATTTTGCTAAAACCGATCCAGGAAATCACCCAAATCTTACCAATATTATAATCAAAATCAAAGTTATGATTTGCAAAAAATGTCAAAACAAATGATCTAGACGATCGTTTCTGTCAACAAGACTTCAGTTTAAAACGAATTTAACATCGATGTAGAGTTCCGAAACAGAAAGTGGTGTCATACAAGGCCAAATAATAAACCTATATATATTGCCAGATCCGTCTAAGAGTAAGCAACGTAAAAAAAAATTACTATCTTTAACTTTCGGCAGTAAAGGACAATCTTTAGAGACACTGTATAATCACTCACACTAGAATCAGTAAAATTTGATGTTGATACCGAAAATTCCAACAAAAACCTTTCAGAAAATTCAAAGACAAACCCCTTTTCTAAAACATTCCAGCGTTTTACCGTCTCTGCACTTTGTACAATAATTCCACATGAAAATTGCCATAATTTGAAAGAGATGAATTTGTAGCACCAGAAACAGACATTTTTTCACTAAATGGACAAACGGTCTTACTTTTTAAATGATGTCCTCGACACATTGGCGACGCGACAATTTGTAAAGATGGGCAGTATATGTCCAGTGAGAAAAAATAAGTTTGCAATAATATGTGCGCCTAAATTACCTAGAATTAGAAATTAAATATGCCACATAGTTAAACAGATATGTTTTGTATTAGGACAATTCACCGCCTTTACATGACAGAGGAAACTTATAACTAGACTATACAGCAAGCATGATAATCTCAGCTTTGCATTTCCGCCATCAACTCGAGGGCATGGTTTTAGGACTCCCGAAATGATCCAATGAACCAAAACATGTTCAACGTATGAGTATATCATATACCTATGCACTGCTTAATGACAAGGTTATGAAGAATCGTGTTTCATATTTTCATTTTACAAGATGTGCAGTAGATGTAACTTCCTTTATCATGAACTATTATCTGAAATGTAGAATTGTCTGTTCTGGATCCTGATTTGCCTATACTGATTATTACAAGGACTATACCTTATGCTTTTAACCCTTTCAACCCTAAGTATTTAGATTTTGATGCTTAATCGTCCATGGCGCCTGATGCCATCATGGCTTTATATTTTTATTCACTACATTTGTAAATTGTCCTACGGGCATCCCAACGCTAAAACGCTAGTGTCTGTATTTTTAATGCCCCTGCAAAAATTACCCGGGGCATATTGTTGTATGCCGTCTGTCCATGGGGTAAATGTTTTTGTCCCTGCCTCTCCTCATACAGTACACAATTTTTCTGTTACAACATTTCCATTCAAAGTCTATGATTTGATTATATCTGGTGGAATTTCAGTTAAGGGTGTCTGCTTTGTTCGTAGAACTCCTACTTCAGTATTTGAGTTACAACATTTCATCTTCACCGAATGTATATATATATAATAGAGGTATTCCTACAAGATTTTGGCTTCCGTCAATTTCTCACAAACTTACAGGACCTTGAACGTTTGCTTAAATGTCAGTATGATTTGGCATACAGGGCACCTGTTATGTCTGTTTAACTGTTCCTACAGTTATTGAGTTACGTGTACACTCAAATATGCTATCATCACACATTGACTAGTTCGAAATATACTTTTAATATACTTTTAATTTGTGTCTTACAAACACTCTGCATTTTGATCCTGTAATCCTGTTGAACAGTCCAATTCTGTAAACGCTGGACCTCAATTTTGTCGATGAAACAATATAGGTCGGATATAAATAAATGTTTTTAGGAAATTGTTGTTTGTATTAAAAATACTGAAAAGTATCGATCCATTTTTTTAATTTATATTATCGAGACTACACATTTCGAAGATCTCTGGACACAAAATTACAGATCATTTCTTTCGTCTGCATTTTAATGTTTATGTATACAGTATACATGTATTCCAAAAACAATTTCATATTTATTACTTCAGGCTGATGCGCAACAGAACTTACAAAACCAGTGACTTTTTCTGTGCAATAGATGACGATGGTGACTATCTTCGAAGCCGAAAAATGATGTTCATTGAAGGTGGAGGTATATTACCCTTCCCTGGAATTAAAACCAACGAGACAGTATGTGAATTCTCTCTCTCTCTCTCTCTCTCTCTCTCTCTCTCTCTCTCTCTATATATCTCTCTCTATCTATATATATATATATATATATAGTTTATATATATATATATATATATATATATAGTTTCTATATATATATATATATATATATATATATATATATATATATATATATATATATATATATTCTCACAAGAATTCTGATTACAAACGATAAATAACACGCGAAATGATTTTTATCATATACTTTATAACCGTAAGTTTAATCTTACTTCTTGTTACAATGTATTCACAATTAGATTCTTCCAGTAATTATGATGGTATTCACAATACCAAAGATATGGATTAACAAAAGACGACAAAACAAATACTCCTGAAGATCATTTCTGTTACTAAGACTTCATTATTTGAACTCATGTATATTTCCGAAAGAAAAAGTGGTATCATACAGTGCCATATAATAAATGTATTACCAAATGCGTGCAAGATTACCCGCTGTAAGATGAACATGAGAAGTTTAGAATTTAAATGATGTTTTCTGTGCGAATTATTACTTTATTATAAAACAATCGGTTGGTACCGAAATGCTAGGTACTGGGTTTATGTATACCCTCGGGGACTCACGCGGTCCACCAACAGTGGCAACAACAAAATGGATATTGTGGCTGGATTTTAGCGACGATATCGGAAAACCTCTTGGATGAAGCCGTTTTTGTCTGTTTACAAACGTGAAGATGAAAACGTACCTATACTGGCTACAGAAAAATAAATCACCGAGTAAAATGAAACGTCATGCCAATGAAAATGACAACATGATACTAATTCTAACAAATCACGTATATCAATAATAGCCAGTAAGTAGGTGATGTATTGTTTCATAGTGTGAGTTTAAATATAAGCAAAACGAATTTCATAACTATAATAGAAATGGAAACTCGTGATAGATTTTTATCGTATATTCGAAACTTCAAGTCCATTAGAATACGACACATTAAATATTAATAGAGTCGGCATCCTCTGCCAGTAGCCACACCCATCGCAAACGCTCATTGGAAACTCTCGAGTTCGGTCAAACCCATGCCACACCCACCGATGGGAAATTGGCAACTAAGCTATACGGCAAACGCGACGATTTCGGCTTTCCCATCGTAAATATTCCACATTTAAGTAGTAATATCCCACAGTTACCCGCACATGGGGTTTATATTTCACAAATGATCCGAAATGCCAACGTGTTCAACATATTAGCATTTCATATACAGATGTAAACTACTCACTGAGAAATTATTGACACAGGTATATCGAAAACCGCGTTTGATGTCAACATTCCGCAAATTTTACGGTCGGTATAATAGTCTTGTTTGCGATTACTCTGTTTCACTGGGTGAAATGTTGGGTTGCCTTTTCGTTGGCGGTTGTTGAGATGTCTGTACCAATTGTGACAAGGATTCGTTCCTCTCGTATTTCATTTGGACTTGACTGTGGACTCACGGCGGGCGTGACCGGTCGACAGGTGATGTTTACTGCACCATGGCACCTGATCCGACCTCTTGGTTTCCATAGGTCCGTGTTTGTCCATTTTTGCCGGATTTCTAACTGTGTCCTGGACATCTTGGGGATATATACTTTGGTATATATATATATATATATATATATATATATATATATATATATATATATATATATATATATATATATCTGTGTGTGTGTGTGTGTGTGTGTGTGTGTGTGTGTGTGTGTGTGTGTGTGTGTGTGTGTGTGCAAACCCACTTATATTGTTATATCCGCGTTTGACTGCAATCTAATTAAAAACCGATCTCTCACCGCTCCCGTTTTCTGTTGTGTCACGTAGAGGATCTAACGCAATCCGCTATTGGGTCACGTGCAGGTGACCTCGTAGGTGTGTCATTTTCGACCAATAAAAAGCGACTTACAGAATCTTGTAAGCGATCAAATAGCAAAGAGATGTAAACATTTTAACATTATAAACAACACGAGCACGCAAATAAGGCAGTACAGAATTATGTTTCTAACCTTGGATGGGTTCGAATCACAAAACATATTCTGATGGGATTTTGCGGACTGACGGTTTCCTTTTTTATAAGATAAATAACATCTCTGTGCCATTAATTTTTGTAAATCGCATTTTTATTGGTTGAACATTACATATCTACGAGAGGACACCCGCACTTAATTAGTGATCCGTTTTTAATGAGATTGGTTCGACTGTAGACACATAGATACATTTATATTGCAGAGTACTTTGATATCCACAAGTGATTTGCAATCGAACAACACGGGCATCATTGGACTAATGGTACTGTCCTATAGTACGATCGCAAATCATTCATCGCTCGCGCTTGCAGCTATTCCAGTTGAAGTAAGTTTAGTTTTATATGAAAAGAAAATTCTTAAACATTGACATTAATCAACATAAGTATATTTCTAAGAAAATGAATTTAGTTTCTGTTTGTAAGATTGGATTTTGTCGTTATATATAATTCCAATTAATTATATTCAATTAATACCATAAATGGATAAAGTATACCTTTACTTTTTCTTTTTTTAAGTTTGTTGTCGAAATCGTTGATGCAGATCCCTCACCTATGTTTGTCTCTCCGTACAAACAGCGATATCGTCTTTTTAATGGAGTATCCTTCAATACCACATTTACTGCGACATCATCAAATATACTGCGGTAACCTGTTTTTCATTTGATTAACCTGATAGAGCTAAATATTTTCCGTTTTAAATTAATTTTTCATAAAAATGCGCTGTAATGCAATATGATACAAATGCTTCATGATCTTTGTCAGTTTAAATATGGAACAATATCGTAAGTTTTTTTTTAAAATAAGACTTCCGTGAGTCAAAATAATATTATGCACAATTAAAACTATTTTCAAATTTAAAGGGGCATTAGCTGTGCTTCTTTTTCAAAAATATTTTTTTCCATTTTCACTTTTTAGATTGATAGACAAGAACAAAAATGAGATATACACAGGCATACGAATTCTTAAATTCCTATATAGTCTGTGAAAACTGCTTGAGAAACCCATGTGTGGCATTTTTTCACTTGCAATTGATAAACTCAACCTTACATTTTGTATATGAATACCACACTTGACCTGACCTTATTTTCACAAAATAAATAGGAATATTGTTTATGCCTGTGTATAACTCTTCTTTGTTATTGTACATAAGTACATAAGTAGTGAAAGTAGAAAAATGGAATAATGTCGCTTTAATCACACTACCACCTTTAATCAATATCGTGTAAGAACATGCTCGTTTTTCAATACTTTATATCACAACTGTGTCTACAAATGATACTATTCCTTGAATTTCATATAAAGTTGTCATATTTTCCATTTTTGCAGCAACATATCTAAGTTCCATTTCATATTAGATGGAATGCCTTTTACCAGCGTATCACAAATAACATATTCGTCAACATACGCAAGTACTACTGTCACGTGGGTGCCAAAAGATAATGATGACCATCTTCTGTGTGCCACTGTCGAGGATAATAAGGGGTGAGTATTTGCATTATACTACATGTCCTGATAAACCATCTATATGACTTGAATATAAATACTTTATTCCTGCAAAATTTCATCAAAATCTTTTCATTGACATTGAAAACATGCTAAAATGTTTTAAAATGCCCCTCCCACCTTTTTGCGGTTTTGAAGAATTCATATCAAATCAAGAGAAATAAATCAAGATTTCACATACAATTTTATGAAAATGAGAAAATCTAAAAAGATGTAAACCGACCCATGACTAAACCGATCTTGCCGAGAAGAATGGACCTGGTAACGGAGTTTTGCCTTCCGGTAAGATAACATGCACCAACTTTAAAACATGACCTGGTAACAGTAATCCAACCCCAACCTTCGCTTGCAAGTCCAAAACCCTGCCAAAAGTCCACCAAAAGCGGTCACTGCATTGGTAAAAGTCCATAACACGAGTACAATGTTTTGACACTCTATCTAAAGCCATTGACCTGAAAAACTTTTGTCGGAAAGTTAAACCAATATAACATAGCAACCGAAAAACAGATTATGATTTATTATTTTGTGTCTAAATGCATATCAAGTTTACCTAGGCATCACTCCATTTTTATCGCCATGCATTTGTATTGTTTGATTTTGGAGAAGGGAGTGGATATAAGGCTGGCTTGGAATAAATCCTAATGAAATTTTATTTTTTGTTTTTCAGATATAGATCATCTCTAATGCACTGTCATACCATACTTACTTTGAGTAGGTTTACAAAAATAATTGTAATATACAATTTAGAGTGTAAACGTTCATATATCCTTACGTAAGATTGATTTGACGTCATAATGTTTATTTTTTAACAGGGGACGCTGATCCCTTCTGGACACCTGGTCCCATTCCGTTTAGGGATACGTAATTGTTCAACGTGTTGAAACTGTTTTAATATCTTATTTGTTATATTATAATGGAGATTCGGATATCCATTGTTACTTCTTTGTTATATTTTAATCACTCTTATCACAAAAATAAGATTATAGTGATGATAGTTTACATTCATAATGTTCCAAGAAATTTCTCGATTTTGAAGTGAAAAATAAAAAAACTCTTATAGATGTTTAATATAAAATCTCTGTCAAACGACTCTGTCAAGTATGATATATACTCTAAAGAATTTTTTTCCAGATTTCCAAACCGATCAGCTGACGGAAAATGAAATCTTAAATTCTGTAAGTAACAACATATCTTGTTTCCTCTATCTTTACGTATGTGTGTGTGTCTACCGTTGAGTTTCATCGTCTCTCCCTTTCTTTCTCTTTGCTTCAAAATTTCATCTCTTTATCACAAACATCACTCAACAAATATTATTTATTTTACTATATTTATCGTCTACTGGCACTGACATTATATAATCATTGTAAAAAATTATATCTCGTAACTCCCAGTGGCTGTTCCAGGAATTGTACGTACAAGAACGGGTGCACGAGAAATATGAATTCAAATAAAAATGAAGAAAGCAAAGTCGGGTATCATAAGAAATAAGTAAATATAAGTACTGCACAGCTAGAACAAAGCATTATAACGTCATAACAACCGTTGACGCCAGAAGCTGTGTAAATCAAATGAAGATACTAAAAACTTCTTCAGAAAATTACAAAATTACATATTTTACTTATCGTACTTATGTAAATGTAAGATCAAATAGGGATCTGATCATATTTATCTTTTACATTGTAAATCTGTATAAGACTCATTTAAATGGTTAAAGGTAAATCGAATCTGGCTTGACAAAGATAATGTTATGTAAATTTGTCGGCGATTCCCATCATGTTCAAATCTAAAAAACATACGCATGTATGAAAGTTTTGTAAATGTTTAGGTGGCAGACATTTTCGCTGATTTTTTATATGAAATATATGGATCAAATCTGTCAAAAATATGAAAAATATCACAAAGCAGCCATACCAGGTCTTTACATGGGGGTTGTCTCAAAATGTAGGTCAGACACTCAGAAAATACTATACAGAATGTTACGTGAAATAAACCCTCTTACGCCTTTAGATGTATTTTTAAAGATTTTGACATATTTTGTGAAAGGAAGTAACTGGTTTATCAATGTAATTAAAATATCCAGTTACTACAAACCATTTTTCTGCGGTCATGTAAAAGTAAAGTGTGCTATATTCATCCTATTATGTCCTCACACATTGTTAATTAGTATGATAAATACAATGCAGATTATGTCAATTTATTTAATTTCAAGCTTTCATTTATATATGTCAATTTGTTGATTTTAAACGTCACCCCTGATATTTATAATTTTGAATTACGTTCGTCATGTAATGATGCATTCATTGGCCTATATTCTGACACGATATCTACTTTATTTCACAGAATTCAAGTTTGCGGTTTAGGAATCTTCCAATTGATCCAATAGTTTGTGAAGTTGGAGATATTTGCAAATTTATGGTGTATGCAACTTCTAAGGCTTCTGGGTAAGTTGCATTTTTTAAGTCATTGGTGTGTTTTTGTGAAATAAAAAAACTATATAAAGTAACTACGAAACAACATGCCACGTCAACACCATTTTATATATTAATTTTATATCTCTTCAATTCCAGTGGAGTTTTGGCTATCAACATACAATCATTTGATACCACGTCAGCAATAATTGCCAGTAAATTGAAAACCATATCTCTACATACGAAGGCGATTGAAGTCGAATTTCGTGATATACATTATGGAAGAAAGTCAATTTGTTTTGAAGCCAGGACTGGGTAAGTGAATATCACGCTTTTTAACATATACCGAATACCTTATAAGGTGATTAGCTGTGTTTACCAAAGAATTATTTCGATTTTTTCTACTTTTACTACTTGCGCATGATGTACAATAACACATAGGATATGTGCACAGGCAAAAAAAATCTTATATTCCTATATATTTTACGGAAATAAAGTCAGTTCCAGTGTGGTATCCAGTATCAAAAGTATCGATTTGGTCATTTTGAAAAGTACTGGAGCACTAACATTCTAAACAGTATGGGACATACCTCATAAATACCCGGGTGAATTCCTAGGATGCCATCTTGTTTATTGACTTGATTGAAACCATTTGAATTCCTTCTACTAAACACTTGAGATGATAATATTTGGCCCATACTCTCGGCTAATCCCGCTTCAAACGAGATTATATTCGGCATAAGGCTGACCAGAATGCGATATATTATTAATTTCATATAAATTTGTATAACTTGTGTCATGTTTATTGGATTTTATTATTATCATTTTGTTTGCGTTATGAAATTTGAAAATCTTTACAGCGTCATGGGGGTTGTGAGATGTGTGTCTGTGAAAATTCAAAGAAAAGGTAAAAAAAAAATAATATTAAAAAAATAATAAGTGCGTAATGTTTTGTCTTGTTTAACACGCTTACGCTGCTAGATAATGTCTTTCACAAATGTAAATTGTTTGTATCCAAAAACCAGAACCTTTTGTTCACTTGAGATATATTTTGAATTTTAAATTCTATTCTAAACCTCTAAACATGTATTTTTCAGATCCATGCGCAAGTTCTCCATGTGAGCATTTAGGAACATGTGTACCGTTGGAGTATAATAGAGACTTCATATGTCAATGTCATAATAATTTTGAGGGTACTTTATGTGAAAAAGGTTCGTTTTTCTCCACACTTGTGTTCGACATTTAATCATACTGTATCATTCATCAACAAGAAAAAAGAAAAGGAATAACAATAAAATCAATATTGAGTCACTGTCAAACAAAATGATTGATTGGTCATTTATGATGATTGTCAATTTCACGATGAATTGAAAAAAGATTTAAAGAATTGTGTTAAACCAGTTAGAAAAATCAAACAAAGTAATATATAAAACTTTATTTTAAAGAAGGAATATGAAAATGGAAAGAAAACTTTAGTGAAATTGACCCTGAATTATGTTAAAGATCTGCACCAATCTGCCAAAAAATAATTAAACTGCTACAACAACGAAACCTCAATTGATATGCCATGTTATTACATTCCTCAGTGATCTATAGCTAGTAGAAGAGTATTTGAATGCAAGCGGAAGGTGCCGGGTTCGATTTCCGGTGCGGAACCTACCAAAGACTTCAGCTCGGCAAAACAAGTTACACGTGACAGGCCTTTTGAATGAGACTTTTAAAACAGAGGTCCTATACGGCAAGCAGGACACGTAAACGATCCATCACTGCTTTGGCGTCAGTCTATAACACAGATCACAATTTTGTGGCATACCACTTAAACCCAATGACATCTCCATATAAGTGAAAAATTCTTGGGGAGTATGTCAAACAACAATAACACCAAAAAACTGTTCTTGACTTTGGTTTCAGATTGGTGTCAACAACTTGTTTTAATGCTTAATATAGCAAACCTTAATATTTAGATTTATTTCTGTTGTCACTTAACACCTCAAAATTATTTCTTATTTTAGTTGCAGATTTATGCCATAGACATGGATGTAAAAACAATGCAACCTGCATTCAGCTTGGAGCGCAAATGTATTGCTTATGTACTCCGTCAACAACAGGAAATTTTTGTGAACAAGGTATGGTTAACCCGTCAGCCCTGTGATCACATTTATACTCGCCTAAATCAATAAATAGCACAGTCAACTATAATGTTGTATAGTTTATTTTATTCGCGGGGATTTGATTTCGCTATATTCACAGCCAAAGACAACACCGCGAAATTTAATACCTGTGAATATAATACCTTGCACTTATAAAGTACCAGAGAGACAATTCGCAAGTAATCTTGCGCGAAATTTAATACCAGTGAATAAATTCCATTCAGGAAAACGCGAAATTTTCTCTCCGTGAAATTAAACAACTATTCAGTAACTCAGGAATGAACAATATTGCATGTCAAAATTATACTAAATCATAAACTCCTGAATTCTGACATTGGATTTTACTTTTCTTTTAAATCAGTGAGTCCAAATGGGGATTGATGAGTTTATGGCGAGGAAAAGCTATACATTTAACTAATTTGTACAGAATACTGGGATATATTCACATAATTGTTCAACTTTAATAAAAACAAGAAATAAATGCCATATGTATTTCTAATTATCCATATCAATGTGATTAGTAATTTTAATTAGATATTCATGTTCACGTCTTTTATCATTAGTAATCAGGGATAGGTCAATCAACATTTCTGCATTGGTAGGCACATTCTATATGAATCGTTTAGTTGAATGGTGTATAGATAAAGATTCTACATCAACTGTTAGTTGATCATCATGAGTTAGATACTTTTCAAAATTTGAAAAGACACGAGGTTAACCGCGTGTTTTTTTTCAAATTTTGAAAATTATCTAACTCGAGTTAGATAAACATGATAATCAACTTACACGAGTTGTTGAATATGTTTCTACCATAACTGAAAATTGCGTAGTATCGTTTAACATGAACCTACATCACGTCTAACCACAATCGGGTTCGGGAAAACTTTAAACTACCGTGAAAAATGTTAATAATAATATCAATAACGGTAAGGGAAACTAATTATATGTAAAATGTCACAAGCATATTGTAATATTTACTATTTGAAATACAATATAGAATATTCTATTCATTTTTTAAAGATGTAGTCCCTTGTGAAGACGAAGCACCCAGTGATTGTCGGGACCCTAGTGCATTGGCAAACATATGTAGAGATCCAGATGCCGCAATCTATTGTAGAAAGTCTTGTAGACTTTGTAGTGAGTTGACATTTTCCTAGATTCATTAAATTCCCGGTTTACATATATCTTATGATGTTATTGTTATCTACTCTGATTGTGCGTTACCATGGTGGCTGATTTGTGCAATCTCGAGTTTTAGACTTTTCGCCCGAAAACTCGCTAATTAGCGACTTTTCGTTTGACAAGGCGAAAAGTCG
Source organism: Atrina japonica (assembly GCA_030159075.1). Taxonomy (NCBI): domain Eukaryota; kingdom Metazoa; phylum Mollusca; class Bivalvia; order Pterioida; family Pinnidae; genus Atrina; species Atrina japonica. The sequence continues at coordinate 1,110,077 of BROG01000127.1, read as the reverse complement.
AAAACTCGTTAATTAGCGACTTTTCGCCCCAAAAAGTAGTTCTTGAGGAGAAGGCGTTAAAAGGTCAAGTTTATTGATGAACAAAGGGTAACGTATGATGGATAATTTTAGCCATCTCGATTTTTCGTCTTTCCGCCCCAAAAAACTCGCTAATTAAAAACTTTTCGGACCGAAAGTCCGTAATTATCGACTTATCTACTTTTCGCCCCTTACCGGGGGGAAAAGTCGAAAACTCGCTAATTAGTTTTGGGCTGAAAAGTCGAGATAGCACAAATTACCCACCATTCGTTACCCTTTGCCCATCCATAAACTACTGGACGATTTTAAACATATAAGTATGCTGTCTGGAAGGGGCCTCAGCTATGCGCACGAAAATGATCTAGAATCCATGGGGCATGAAACAATGCTCAGATTTCATTAAAATTTAATATACATGATTATAAAATCATTATTAAAAAAATTGTCCAAAAACTAGCTAAAGAAGCGCTTCAGATGACGTGTTACATATTTATACAAATGGTTGATTAACAGTATGTTTATAAAGATATATGAGGGAGTTGTTGGGACTTACCTATGGATAATTGTTTCAAGGTAACGGAGACAAAGTTCAAGGTCACTGACACCTTAATGAACAGAAAATACCATAATTTGTCAGGTGAGCTCGACCCACGGGCATCTTGTATTTGATAAAATTTATGTATACATGTAATTATCTACTAAGCATGAACATTAACCCTAGGACTTTCAAAATAGTACGGAAGTCGAGTACTGGAATTCCTATACCTAGCAGCTTACGAGGGGTTCTTTCACTGATCCTAACAATGGTTTACCGAAAATACACTTAAGGTTTTGTTTCATACTTTTGTGCAATCCACAGTAACCTTATTCATACGGCAATAATACACAACTAACTACAGGATATGTGACACTGTGTAGGTGTGTGTGTGTGTGTGTGTGTGTGTGTGTGTGTGTGTGTGTGTGTGTGTGTGTGTGTGTGTGTGTGTGTGTGTGTGTGTGTGTGTGTGTGTGTGTGTGTGTGTGTGTGTGTGTGTGTGTGTGTGTGTGTGTGTGTGTGTGTGTGTGTGTGTGTGTGTGTGTTAAGAATTTCTTAAACAACCGAGTACTTCTGAAAGCAAACACTTTCATTTTTTTTCTTTTTTTCAGATTCGCTAACACCATCTACAGGTTTGGGGTAACAAGAAAAGGAATCGCATCACAGCGTATATGCATTACGTAAATTAAATATGAAAATAATTCTGTGAAATGTTGTCTTATTTATAGCATTCATACAATGCTACCATCCTTTAAAATTAGTACTATGAAATCAAAAAATTATTTTATTATATAATCAAATTAAAGCCAAATTTTTGTTTTAGATGACCGAGATATAAAAATCTTTACATTTCTAGTAAATTAAAAATCTTCCTAAATCTGAACAAAGAACTTCAGTACAACAATATACATGTATATAGAACGCTTTCTTGATAAACGGCGAGATAAATAGTGAATCCATTGCTCATAGTTTAAAACTAACATCCTCGAAATCTCTTTTACGAAAACGGAGGTGGTCATCAGGGGGGCTCTCCTCTTCTACGTTTTAAAATTACATGTACTATCCGAAACTATAGGTTCAGTAATGAGTTTCATTTTATACACTTGTTTAATTATGTAACGAGTTGTTTTCAAGTATTTTCTAGAATATATATATGATGATTATATGTATATATCCCACAAAAAGAAAACTGAAATGTTATATACTTTCTCATTCAATCGGAATTCAAATTAAAATCGATTCATACGAACAGCCACAAAATGACTTTAACAAATATAAAAAAAAATATCAAATACCAAAGTATAAATCTATAGGATGTCCAGGATATAGGTACAAATCTGGTAAAAAATGGACAAACACGGACTTCTGAAAATCAAGAGGTGGGATCAGGTGCCATGGAGGAGTAAGCATCCCCTATCGACCGTAAAAAATTGATATGGCAAACGTCTGGTCATGTAAAGAAGGTTATCCCGGACTATAGTGAAATCAAGAGAGACGTGTGAAACCCGTAACGTTACAGGATTATCTTTCAAATATCTAAGTTCCAGGAGTCCATGTTTTTCATTTTATAGTAACGTGTGTATTGATAAAAAAACCATCAAGCAGTTTTGATTTTATTGTGGAAAAGGGCAAAATATAAAATTAATATATAATGCACTTTCTATCATTGGTAATTTATTTTTGATTTTGCACACATTTTGGCAGTGATATACATATCTATGTTATTATATATCATGCGTATGATGTTTATGGCTATCACCTGAAACCTGCATAGCGTACGATCATTATGTTTACAGAGACATTACTTAGTAATGATTTGTGGTCAATATTTTGAGAACGTAATGGTCGATTGATGACCTTGTTTAGTGCTGTCATGTGCTACTATCTAGAATTTTTAAATTTTCAATAACGCCTGTAAAACCGTCTTTACCAATTTGTAACGAGCCGAGCTGGCTCAGTCGGTCACTTTTGATCGTGAGGTCGTGAGTTCGAGTCCAGCCTGGTTCCTTGTCCATCGGATGAAACCGAGGTCCCGTGTCACAGTAGGTTTGGGCATGTTAAAGAATCCTCACTGCTCAATGGCCGTGCCGAGCATAGGCCAAAATTTGAAGCCCTTCACTGGCATTTGGTGACGTCTCCAAATGAATGAAAAATTCTTTAGTGGGACGTTAAACAACAATAAACAAACAAAAATACAAATTTGTAACCAGGAGTTACATCCCCTGGATATAATGCGCATTTGACTGTGGATTCACGGTGTACGTATGATTGACCGGGGATGTTCATTCGTGTCTGGAATTTTTAAAGAATGAAGTGTTAGTCCAGTAGACTGGATTCAGGTTGTATATGTGGCTGATTGACAAGGAATCACAAGTTAACTGGATTTTTTAAGAAGGAAGCGTTAGTCTACTTCTAGTCACTGTATTTGTATATTTTGCGGACATAGCTGCTGTTAACATTTTGGTTTCTTTGGATCATATATTCGTATTTAATTCTAATGTCTAATGTAAATACTCAGAATAGGGCGGGAAGATGATTCACATTTCTTTGATGACTGGCTCAATTGTCCGAGTGACTTTCTCTTATGCCTCAGGCTTGAGTGAAGATATCCTCAGCTAAATTTACCTCCCTTTACATCCCTTTGATTAGTAGTGCCATGTTAATTCCGGGCCAATGAATTTCTATGCGTGGGTGTAACACATGGTTATTAATTTTGAACATTTTAATACATAACAAAGTATCTTATCACAGATAAAATTTTCCAAAAACTGTTTTATCCCATATGATGAATGATATGTATAGTTCTACCAAGGTAAATTGGTACATGTTTACAAGCACAATTATTCTGAAATAAATAATAACAGGAATAACAGGCTACGTTTCGACACCAAAATGTCACAGCTCCAGTAATGCATAGAATCCGTGCAAGGCGATGTGTTTTATCTGTACAACCTATTTTTGGAAACTAAACAGGTTTTTTTTTATTAAAAAAAATAGGATGTGCCACTTTACTTTGGCAGACCGGTAATTATAACAACGTTTATAACAACAATTGTGTTGATGTATTGATAAAAACGTATAATGAATTTAAATATAAAGATCTACGTTCCCCTAACTTTTTTATTTGACATTTTTTTCTCAGATGGAATGTGCGTTTTATGTACAATCACAACCAAATAACAATAACAAAGATTGGTTTATTGCATCATAACAGTTACGCAGTACAATTAACGTGCACTAAACTGTGATATAACGATGCCACGATATAAGATGCCATGGCCTGGCTACTTCTATTTACACTATATATATATATATATATATATACAATAAGTTAGTTCCAAGGTTATTTCCGAACAACATGAGGAACTGTCGTCTCTAAATTTTATCATGATAAATTTTACCGGTAACTATACATTAATTAGTGGTATTTGTTGAAAATGTTAACACTATAATATACTTTATCTTTACTTTCTAAGATTAAAATATGTTTCCTAACTAGTTTTAAACTCGGATAATACGGTTATTTCAAGTTATTTCTTATTCATTCAATATTGCGATATTCAGATCATTAAAACGAATAATTTTCTTATTTGGCGGCGTCATCTATCGGTTACCTCAGACCACTGTTTGATTTTATGTTGCAATATGTAATTTATCATTAACTCGGTAGATTGATTGTTCGTAATATCGGCTTTGGCGACAAGGCAAGTTTAAGCTGTTCGTAACACACAAACATTATGACATTCCAGGTACCAAGTCGAGTCAGTGAGGGTACAAATCTGAAAATACAACAAAATGTGAATGAGATAGATAGGACATGAAACTTTGCATACAACTGCAGAAGAAAAATATAACTGTTGTCCAATTTTAGTCAACAAGTTAAAAACAGCGTAGATTTAAAAGATAAATTGGTTTCCATAGTCTGTTTTTTCAATCTAAATAATTTGGGTTTCTGTAAAAAACTGGGCAAATTATTTTCAAGACAATGAGACTAGTTTGCAAAGAAAATGGAGTTAAAGTAAATACGAATCTCTTAGAATGATATTTTACCCTTTATAAAATGCTCTTGCTCCGCCTTCCCGGAATACGGACAAAGCACATTGTAAAGCTCCAGAGTATTGACCCTGGGTAGAGTTCATAAAGCGAGTTTTCACGACATCAACAGGTGACGCCACAATAGTTGCACAAAAGCCAGCTCCAAATGCTGACATTAGGTGACACGGAATACCGTCAGACAAGATGTTTCTTGTTATCAGGGAATCTTTGATGACGTCATAAGTAACCAATTCGCCAACGGTTACAATAGCATTTCTCGTTACATTTGGAATACATCCTGTAAAAAGCGAAAACCAGTTCAATACTGCTAGATAATATTGAGATATAACTAGATTTTTTAAAAAATGTAACAAAATAATTTGATATATAATTTTATGTATTTATCTTTTGCGTTTTCGGGTTAATAAATTATTTCTTTTTAATAGTAGATCAAGAAACAAGAATATATTCTAAATATTTTGCAAATTTAAAAAATAAATGTATGAAACCTTTCCAAAGTCCTCTAAATCCTTCGTTTACAGCAATGGTTTTGTAGGCCTGAAGAGTCCCTGTATATAGTCTTGGTCCTGCACCAGATTGTGCTTGCATTCTAACCTTAACAACGTCAGTTGGATGTGCAAGGCAAACGGATAGTGCACCCGTCGTGATTCCAGATATTACACGTACCCCAATTGTCATGTCTTTAGTTTTACTTTCTGTAAGAGAATGAAAATTATCTTTAATGTTATGGATATGTAAAACTGATGGGAAAAGGGTGTGCTAATAAAAGAGTTCTTGTCCTTGCAATAGCGTCGTGTTTCCAAACTCCTTGGTGATCTTGAAATAACGAGACAATACTAAACAGGAACGGTTTGAGTAATAAAATCTGAGGTGGTAGTGTATTGATATTTATATCCAATTTTTTTCTCACCATTACAGTTCATAGATATCATTTAAACGGGGCTAAAACAATTGCTTAAGACCATCGTTTCTGTCAATTAGACTTCATCAGTCTTCCGAAACAGACAGTGGTATCAATCAAGGCCAAAAATAAACTTAAATGTATTGCCGAATCCGTCTAGGAGTAAACACTTAAAAAGATGACTATCTTAGCTATTGGGGAGTTAAGAATTCCACCGATGCTAAATAAAATAGTACCTTTGTAAAATAATTTCATGTAGATTTTCTTGACTTCGTCGTAACAACCGAGCCTGACGACGGAAAAGCATAATTGTCTTTGTAATCCTGGCACTATTCCATTATAAAGACCTTTAACTCCCTCCTCTTGTGCTATAACTCTCAAAGTTCCAAATACCCCTCGGTATTTTGATTTTGGTTTGTGTGCTTGTAATCTCGAACGAGAAACTTTAGGAGTATTCTTTTCACCTTGAATCTAGTATGAAAAATATTGCATTGTGGATATATTATATATAAACACATGCATTACGTTACCGAGAAAGTGATATATTACGCCTAAGGAATGTTATATTCGTTATATTATACCGGTTCACCTTATTCAAGAATGTATATTGTTTTGATAGATAATTCAAAATATTATAACATCTTCGATGATATAATGTAAATTTCAGCATGCACATTTCTGTCGGCATAAAAATCGAATCGTGCACGCTACACAATATCACCCTTGAAATCTCGTGTCAGTTGAAAATACTCAATACTTATTGACCAATGAAATCACAAGGATATATGAAGAGGTATTATATAAAAAACAAGCCTATACACACAATCCGCCATTGCTTTAGTTTATTTTGTTGCGTTTGGTCATTATATTTTCAATATCAGGCGAAGTGAGATAGGATTGGTAGTTCATCAGTAAAATGTTTTGAATTTTCAACCGAATTTTTATCGACAAATAATAATATTATCACTTAAACTTATCAATTTTCGTTGACAAATTATAATAAACTTGTTCAAATCATCAGTATCATCATAAACAATAATAATATCGCTATCACGATTGATATTATCAAAAGATGTTGTAATATTAAACATGTGTCAGGTTTAAAATATGTTTGGATTCATTCATGGTTGCACATACTCAATCTTACAGTTTAAAGAATCAGTTGTGGTTTTATTTTCGTGTACTTTGTTGTTTTCTTATATAAACGAAATTTAAACCATGACGAAATTTGACTACGTTATACCAAGTGAGAGTTAAAGGTTCATTTACAAACAGGTTTTTCTATTTCAACGAAATTTAATGTATTTTTTTTTCAAAAGAATGGAATTTTAACCCTACGAAATTTTCTGATTTTACGGTATTATTAACAATGCACAGATTATGATTTTTACACAAATGCTCAAGAAATATATTACCTGTAGTCTAACTTTTGCAGTGTCTAATGGAAACGTCATAAAATCTGCAATACACGCAGCAGTCCCTGCACTTACAAGTTTGGCAGCCAGTGGTGGGTCTGGGCCTCTGCAAGGCTTAACTAATTTAACTCCCGTTGCGGGATCGGTTTTGATTCTTGAATCGCCAACCATTTTTCTTCTTGATTTCGTGTAACTTTACGTTATATATATTTCGAACCGATGATATTTGTAATTCTCAGGGGGAAGCAGAGTACTCTCCTTTACGATGTTTTGTACTGGTAGAATCGGGGATTCTAAAACATTCTATTCTGAAAATGAAAATTCACAATTCATTATAAATAATTGAGTCAATCGTATTATTATTATTATTATTATTATTATTATTATAAGATATTATTATCTATTGACCGCTTGCCATGGTCTGGTGGAAGAACGTTCGACTCGCAAGCGGAAAGTCCAGGGTTCGATTCCCTGTACCGGGTCATACCAAAAGCTTTTAAAATGTTGACTTCGCCAACTGCTCGGCATACCTAGTGAAACTCGCGGGTCTTTAGCCAAAATTTGTAGCACTTCGCCCAAAGCTGGTGATATATCTATATATTAAGTGGAAAATACTTGGAGGGATATACATCATCAGTCAATATCTATTATAATCATTGTTATTACATTAAGTTATTGATTTTAAGCTTTTCCAGATATATTAGTAGTCTTCTTTCATTTCCAAAGCCAAAAATCTCTATTTCGACATTTCAAATGCAATACGATTTATATTGATAAAGTGCCTACGTCTTTCCAAATCAGTACATTACGTCTTTAATATCTCATCTTTGTACGTCTGAATTTTGTACAACACGGATATCAACTAATGATTCATTGGTATGATGATACACACATAGTACGTTACCATACAGTACCATACAGCACAATATTTACCTTGTAGTCTTTACGAAAGTTATAGCTTTACAGAATAGGCCAAAACAAATGCTAAAATGATCGATCTGTCACTAAGAAATAATACATGTAGGAGAGTTACATAATACACACTCGAAACTACCGTCTCTGTTGGTAATTAAATGATCTGTTCTTAAATATTATCTTAACTAATTGATATACATTGTATCTTCTTCACCTTACTTTTTGGGCTTCTAGCCATTTAATTTTATAGAAACTAATTTGTCGCATTTCATCACATACAAAACACATTCATTTACCCTGGTATTGGGAGAATAAACAATTAACAGTTTATAAATTTATGTTCAAGTTCAATTTCAAGTTCTTTATTCCTTTTAAGACTTTCGGTTTATCAGACAGAACAAAACATTACATACATTTACATGTACAATGAATGCAGCGAGAGTATATGAATGTAACTGTTTACGTTTCAATACGTGGCCACAAATAAATACCTATACTTAACATAATGTGCGTATATCATTCTATTTACAACAATACATTAGACAAACGTGTAGGTAAACTTAAACATGTATTAAAATTAACGTTGCAGTACCTCGATGGCAATACGTAATATTTATGTAAAATCAAAATGATATATCATCTTATCAGAGAACAAATGATTTCTTCAGAATATTTTAGTGGTCTTACCATAGTTATTAATTCATGACCGACGAAATCAATATCAAATATGTGATGTTATTCGTGTCCTTTACACCATAGTCATTGGTCTGTATCTCGGGAAATTTATCCAAACAAATTATCCTCATATTTGCCGCAGTCTGAGAGTGAGAAACAAATATGTAAAATACTGCAATACAAAATTTTTTCATACAGATAGGATAATAAAAATACTTATGTTCAAATGATTTTTAAACTAATATATATATATATATATATATATATATATATATATATATATATATATATATATATATATATATATATATATATATATATATATATATATATATCGCGTCTTGTTATATTACGTTTTAGCATTAAATGTCTTACCTGTTATTTTCTTGATCAGCTGGATATGAGAGATCGCGCACTGAAATTTGTATAAAAAGGTAAGTGTGACCAATCATGAAGACAAATCTGAAGGTGTGTCTGTTTTCTCTACGTTGATTGGTTTCTATTTATTAAACAAAGGTGAAGGTCATATAATCATTCGGAGGTGTGTCGATTTTACTGTATTTGATTGGATTTCCTGAGTCTCGCAACTTGCGTTGCATCAGCTGGTCAAAGTTCGATTTCTTCTTATTCAACGTAAACAAAGGAATGACGAAAGATGTAGCTGCAGATCGAATGTTTTAACGGAGAATAGGAAAACATGTTGCAGCTATACAAAAATAGATAAAATATACTGATTCAGATTTTCTAAAATGATGTTCACATTTCGTACTCAATTAATCACAATAAAAACCATCTTTTTCGAATCTCTGAAGTACTTTATAAAGTTTTACATTGTTATCATTATTATTTTCATTTTTTTATTGATATGCTTCAGTTGTTATTTTTGTTATATTTATCCTGCAAAAAACATTAATGGTGATGACTGACCCAGTTACAGGGACAAACAAGCTGGCATTAGATATATTTTTACAAAGAAGAAAAAGTTATTGTGGACTTTGTACCTAGATAAACAGCTGGTTGACACTAATTATATCACAGATATGAACGAAAGTAAATTTAAAACGGAGATTCTAACGTAAAATATATAATGAAGTCAGTAGTTTACTAGGATAGATTCAGCCATTGATAATGCATCGGAAATTGAAACTAACAATCTCTCACTGGTACACGTCTCTGTACTGCAATATGTAATATATGAATTAGAAATAAATTAGTCTTAATGTGTGTTAGAAGTATCGATCATATAGCCCATGTATATGTACAATGGTGTTATAATTCTGTGAATATTTCAAATAATTAATTATTAATAATAATACAGAGATAGACATACACACACACACACACACACACATATATATATATATATATATATATATATATATATATATATATATATCACAAATAGCGTGACTGTAAATTTGCAGTTATATATACTATATCAGTGCTACATCAGTACATTTTACTTATAATTGTGTACTTCAATGATGCAATGATTAACATCAATAACTTTTACCGGATCAATGATATAGACGCCTCCGTGAGCGCTTGTACTGACGATATAGTCATACTGATGTCAATATTGCATCATACAGAATGTTAATCTACATCGTCTTCTGGTATCACTTTGATAACAAAGACACGACCACTGATCAGACATTGTCAATATGACATAATTCGGTGAATGTACCTTTTATATTCCTTACTCTATTTAGACATACAACATGGACTTTCAACTGTTCCAATTTGTAGCACTTTGTAATACGGAATTACTTGGGTACAAAGTCCAGGTGATCTCAGACCATTGATTTATTGTTTGTCAAACATCAGATGATTTGGTACATCTACAGGTCAAACGAAAATAAAATGCTTCGCTCACCGAGTTCCAAGGATGTTTAACCGCACACATACACACTAACTAGATGGATGGATAGACAGACAGGCAGGCACATACATACATACATACATACATACATATACATACATACATACATACATACATACATACATATACATACATACATACATATACATACATACATACAGACAGACATACAGACAGACATACATACATACATACATACATACATACATACATATATACAGACAGACAGACAGACAGACATACATACATACATACATACATACATACATACATAACATACATACATACATACATACATACATACATACATACATACATACAACATACATACATACATACATACATACATACATATACATACATACATACATACATACATACATACATACATACATACATACATAACATACTTGTGGCCGAGTGGTTAGAGCATTGAAGACCCTTAAGCCATGAAGTATCTCTTAGCCAGCACGGTTTCGAGTCCCACTGGAACCTACGCTGAATGTTTATTTGCGGATGACCAGTGGTCTCTTCTCACAACTAAAATCTAACCGTCACCATATGATTGAAAAAGTGCTGAGTGACGTAAAGGAACATTCAAAATTCAAATCCATTACATTGTTTTCTCCCCCACTGCTGCGTTTGATACGCAATTTTATTTGGATATATTAAGCAGTGGAAATAAGAAGTAACTGAAAAACTTGTTAGTTTGAAATTGAATACTAGTGAATGTCGCTATGTGTCATGTTTGAGATTTTATTTTATCTACTCAAACATTTACATAACAAGTTTAACAAACGACATATATAAAGGTTTCCTAGTACAGTGTTATAAAACAAACTTTTTCTTCCATTTTCGGTTTTAATGAATTTTTTAAAAGAAGTGATATATCGATTATTCTGTGGCCTCTCACTAATGATTAAAACCTCTGCCTTAGAGGACATGATCAGCGTAGTTAGAACCTCTAGATGTTATATGAACTACTTTATTCGCGTACTTGTCTAATTCCCATATTTAACGGAGAGGATAAAAAATAATTCCATTGATTTAGTATTGCTGTAAATCATAGCTATAGTAAGTGTGGTTGAAATGTTAAAGGAGACAAAAAAGGCATTCGTGACCCTTGATGACACGTCATGGTTTTACTAAGGAGCTGTATATATAGCCTACTAACGCATTTATTCGTCGTTAATATCGGTGATACTGTCAACACCTGAAACAAACATTTTGAAGGCAGACAAATTGATATTGCTAGGTCTACGGTTTTATACTTTCAATACAATTGATCCTTTTCCCAAATAGCTGAAAATAAATGGACAAGACCTTTCCAAAAGCATTTGTAAATCATGTTTTTAATGTTGAAACTGTACACTATTACATGTATCAATGTTTGATACATGTTGGAAATGCATTGAACTACGAATCGACAGTGTGGAGATTTCACAATGCTGCATATATTGGAAAAGGCATACAGACTTCTGTAAAAAGTACGTAAAGGTACACCTCATTGTATTTGTTTATTTTGAACTAGGGGCATCCCTATACATGTTGTAAGATACTAATATTGAAATCAATAGAAATACCCGCAAAACATAGACGTCGTTATAGTAACTGATTGTTTCTTTATGTCATTTTCCGGGAATCGGTATCATTTTGCCAACCGGAGGACTGGCCAAGTCTAAGGACCACAGTTACTGCCAAAGGGTCTATATTTCGTACTGATAACACCAATTAAAAATTTTTATTTTTCAAAAGCTAAGATATTAATCTTTTAACAGTAGTTATTATTTGGCCTTGAATGATACCGCTTCTCTTTAGAAAATATGCATATTTTATTAATTGAAGCCCAACTGATGAAGTCTAATTGACAGAAACGATCGCTTTTAGCATAATAACTTTGGTATTACATATATTGATATACAGTGTCGTGTCAGCAAAAGAACTCTTCATAATGTGTTCTGTATAAACATAGTTGACAATCTTGAACAGTATTACCTATGTGTACCCAAAATACTGACTCAATATCGCTCTGTCAAAATGTTGGAAGCAGAAGAGATATACTGACACCTAAAGACAAAATCGTCTCTATATTTTTTAGAAGTAAAAGTACAAATTTACTAGCTAAATTGAATACGAGCTCTATTTTATATTACCGTGGTTTTAATTTTCAGTTTTATATATCGCTCTATACACTGATTATGATTACGTTTTATTCAGCCTTATTGTTGCAGTTGTCCGTGTGTATCCAACATTAATCAGATGGTGTGAACTATACTTTGCACTTTAATTATGTGTAGTACAGTATGTAGATCCTAATGATATCTTATAGAAAATATCACAGCTACTTATATTATTGCGTAACTCAATCAGTCATTGATATATGTATATATACAGCAGCATTTTTTTTACAGTTTCTTTAGGTTAATAAAACGAAACGCATGACTGGTCAGTGTCTGTAATAGTTTATTATGATGTGTAATGATTTAACATAAATATATATTTTTCATACTTAAAAGTTTATGCCGACCACAAGGCTTTGGTCAGTGTCAGGTTTTAATTTTTCATCTTACTAGATTGGTGGTAATACAAAAGTTAAAATAAGATAGTCAGCCTCTGGTCAAAACTACTTTTACACAGACGGGAAATTAGCAACTAAGCTATACGATAAACGCGACGATTTCGGCTTTCCCATCGTAAATTTTCCACATTTAAGTAGTAATATCCCTCAGTCACCTGCATATGGAGTTTATATTTCACAAATGATCCGATATGCCAGGGCGTGCACAACATATGAAGATTTCATATACAGAGGTAAACTACTCACTGACAAATTATTGACACAGGGATATCGCGTTTAATGTCAACGTTCCGCAAATTTTATGGTCGGTATAATAGTCTTGTTTGCGACTACTCTGTTTCACTAAGTGAAATGTTGAGCTGCCTTTTCGTTGGCGGTTGTTGAGACGTCTGTACCAATTGTGACGAGGATACACTCCTCACGTGTTTCATTGGACTTGACTGTGGACTCACGGCGGGTGTGACCGGTCGACAGGGGATGCTTACTCCTCCATGGCACCTGATCCCACCTCTTGGTTTCCATAGATCCGTGTTTGTCCATTTTTACCGGATTTGTATCTACATGTATGTCCTGGACATCCTATTGATTTATACTTTGGTATCTGAGATTTTTATATTTATTGTATTTTTGTTCTTCTACACATGTTCGTATACACACACACACAGATATATATATATATATATATATATATATATATATATATATATATATATATATATATATATATATATATATATATATATATATATATATATATATATATATATATATTGTGCATTGTCAATGCCAATAACTGCCTCCATAAATATAATGAAATGTGTATCCTGAAACTGTATTCGAAGCCAGGCCATGTTGTCAACTTCAAAGAAAATAAAGAATATTATAAAAGCCTTCGTAACCTTTTTTGTGTTGGATAAAACCATTGGAAGCATAGTCTTTATACATTTAAAGGTTTGAATTTCCGGGTGATGTTCTAAAACACAAAACGTTATCATTTATCAATTATATGTAGTATTCTGTGTGTTTTCTTTACTCCCGGACTAGGAACGAATATCATAAGTTTACAGACTTCTAACAAACTTACAAGACCGCTGACTGTGGGTTTTTAATGGGCAACAATAAATTAAAGTTTGACTGGATTACGAACACTTAAAAACCATTTGTAATATACCTTAACACAACAAGACCCTTTTCAATGTGTTATGGGTATTACTAATATTTTGTGTAAGAGATAGTTTGGTTCTGTAGTTTCTAATTCCCCATATTTGTAAATTAACTGATAATGACAATGCACTATTTTCATGATTTTATCGCAGAAACTTCTTTAACCTTCACTGAACTGAATTTAAAAATGCGCACCAACTCGTAACTATAACAACACTTTTATCGCATCTTTTTATCAACATCATTATGAGGCTGTCTCGGATTAGTGATTCGGAGATCAAGCATGAAGAACCACATACCATCCTCATCCTTTCTAACTTTAATGCGTGTAAACTATATATATATATATATATATATATATATATATATATATATATATATATATATATATATATATATATATATATAGTGTTTATTTTAAACTTTCAACCTGACAAATATCTAGTGAGATGAACAGTTTATGGCCTTAACCTGAACTCCAACAATTGTCTGCAGTCTTACATAATGATTTACTGTGACCGGGTGGATAGCTTTTTATATTTACATAAGATACACCGGGTTTTCTTCACCTGTTACAAATCGTTACGATTACATCTGAAAACATTCTATAAAAATGCGAAAGTGTTGGAAATGGACTTTGAGCCGGCTGATCTGCTTTGTCGTCAAAACTAGAATATACATAGCGAGTTCTCTCTGATACTCTGTTTATAATTCTTAATTTTTGCAAAATGCAATTTAGCGCCACAAAACTTTAGATATCACTATAAAGAAGAATGAGAATACTTTTAACGTCTTAGATTTGATGAAGTCGGTTCTTGATTTTTAAAAAGTAACCATCTTGTCTACGTGACTGTCTGCATGTAGATGAAATAACTAGGTAGTCACAAACTTCAAGAAAATCGTTACTTGAGATTAGAAAGTTCCCTGTGTGTAATTAGATTCCGTTTAATATGCATAATTGTAATTCCACCGACACATAGTAGTGAAATAAGTGTTCTGTTAACATCCAATCAGATCCAGAAATATTGATAATATTATCTAGATGTTTGTATTATTAATTATATTGAGGTTTGCCTTCATGTTCATTGTGGTATTCATATTGAATAATTGAAACTATCATAACCCGAATTTTAATTTTACCAAGTATGTAAGATCAGGAAAGTAATGTCTGTATTTCCGTTATGTTATTTTTAAGATCTAGATTATATAGAGAAAATTATTATGTTTGATGAAAACACGCCGTATATACGTTTGTGTAACCAGAGAAGGAAACGTACATAACACTTCTACAAACTTCTCTGGTGTAGCTACTATGGTCAATTACTGAAAGTATTGGAAATGTGTGAAGAATGATTTGCCTACATCTTAGGTATACTTTTGGATTTGACAAAATAAAAAAAAAACACTGTCTCAGCCCTACAAGAATTCATAAAAACATCGTAAATAAATTGTGCACCACTCTATTGTAAAGATATATATCTAAAATAAATTATTACTTTTCCGCATTAATTGTATTTAAGAATGTATGGATATGGTTAAAGTGAACAAATCAAGTAGATCACAGATCAAATATTTTCGACCCTATTTTGCAGTTAATCTTACAGTTGTAAATCCCATATCAGATCGCAGTGCATGATGTTGTTTTTCTTGTTTAATGACAGATATTTTGTAGGATTCATTATAAACGGTGAAATCAAAAAGACACTTATCAGGAGGACAGCCATCTTGATTGAAGTTCCGGACTAAACGAGATTAACTAGGTCACTTCGTAAAAAACGTCATATCATGCGACTATAAATAAAGTGTTCTTTCAAAGAATTCCATCAAAATTTATCATCTTCTTTTTATCTATCATAAAATGAAATAAATTTATTTCTGGGATTGTTAAAACAAACAAAGACCTGAAAATTAATTACATAGTCTAAAGTGCTTTGTTAGTTTCTTATAGAAATTATATAAAATCCAATCAGAAAAATGTCACATTATAGGCTTTGGGTTTATTTATATCAACTGCTTGTAACTGATGTAATTATATTAAACTGATCAAGTAAGACCCCCCGAAAACAAAAAAATAATAAAAAAAAATTACCATATACAAAACAATCTGTGGTCTGACCTTACACAAGACAATCTGGTTTTTGTTTTTGCCTTACACAAGACAATCTGTGATTTGACCTTTCACAAGACAATCTGGGTTTTTTTTGCCTTACACAAGACAATCTGTGATTTGACCTTTCACAAGACAATCTGGTTTTTTTTTGCCTTATACAAGACAATCTGTGATTTGACCTTTCACAAGACAATCTGGTTTTTTTTTTTTGGCCTTACACAAGACAATCTGTGGTTTGACCTTACACAAGACAATCTGTGATTTGACCTTACACAAGACAATCTGGGTTTTTTTTGCCTTACACAAGACAATCTGTGGTTTGACCATACACAAGACAATCTGTGATTTGACCTTACACAAGCCAATCTGTGGTTTGACCTTACACAAGAAAATCTGGGTTTTTTTGGCCTTACACAAGACAATCTGTTATTTGACCTTACACAAGACAATCTGGTTTTTTTGGTTTGTTTTTTGTTTTTTTGCCTTACACAATACAATCTGTGGTTTGACCTTACACAAGACAATCTAGGTTTTTTTGGCCTTACACAAGACAATCTGTGGTTTGAACTTACACAAGACAATCTGTGGGACCTTTCTGTTTTTGACCTTACACAAGACAATCTATGATTTGACCATACACAAGACAATCTGTGATTTGACCTTACACAAGCCAATCTGTGGTTTGACTTTACACAAGACAATCTGTTCTTTGACTTCACACAAGACAATCTGTGGTTTGACCTTACACAAGACAATCTGTTCTTTGACTTTACACAAGACAATCTGTGGTTTGACCATACTCAAAACAATCTGTGGTGTGGCTTTACAAAAGACAATCTGTGGTGTGGCCTTACAGCAGACAATCTTTGGTGTGACCTTACACAAGACAATCTCTGGTTTGACCTTACACAAGACATCTGTGGTGTGGCCTTACACAAGACAATCTCTGGTTTGACCTTACACAAGACAGTCTGTGGTTTGACCTTACAAAAGACAATTTGTGGTGTGGCCTTACAGCAGACAATCTTTGGTGTGACCTTATACAGGACAATATGTGATGTGGCCTTACAAAAGACAATTTGTAGTGTGGCCTTACAGCAGACAGTCTTTGGTGTGACCTTACACAAGACAATCTGTGGTTTGACCTTACACAAGACATCTGTGGTGTGGCCTTATACAAGACAATCTCTGGTTTGACCTTACACAAGACAGTCTGTGGTTTGACTTTACAAAAGACAATTTGTGGTGTGGCCTTACAGCAGACAGTCTTTGGTGTGACCTTATACAGGACAATATGGGATGTGGCCTTACACAAGACAATCTGTGGTTTGACCTTACACAAGACAATCTCTGGTTTGACCATACACAAGACAATCTGTGGTGTGGCCTTACACAAGACAGTCTGTGGTTTGACTTTACACAAGACAACCTGTGGTTTGACCTTACACAAGACACTCATATTTTACAGTAAATTTCACATAATTTACCGGAAAATGATATGCAAAACTACTGTTTCAGTCATTGAAAAGTATTGTTGTATTTTACTATGGTATTAAAAAGAGGGCTATAATTTACGGAATATGAGATTAGGACAACTATTTCAGTCACTGAATAATGGAGTTGTATTTTACTGGGGTATTCAGAAGAGGGTTATAATTTACTGGTAATGAAAAATGGGAATACAGATTTAACCATTAAAAGTAGGATTGTAATGTACCAAGAAACATAAGGGGGGGGGGGGGCTCTTATTTACTTGGCCATAGAATGCAGGACTAGGCTATTGAAATGTTGACTCTAATCTAACGGAAAAGTATTACTACTGCTATAGCCATGAAAGTATGGATGTGTGTAACTTACTAGAATATTTTAAAAGGGTTGTAATTTTACTGGAAACTGACAAGTCGAATTATCGCAGTGTCATGTCGTAAATTTTGAATTTACTGGGTGGTGTAAATTCAAAATTTACAACATGCATGACAACTTTACGCAGTAAATTTAAAATTTACAACATGACAGTAGCCCAGCCTATTTATCATTGACATTAGGATGTCAGTTTATAAACCATCTGCTTTAGGACTGTAACTTGATACAACCTAAAATATAGGACTGGAATTAACGGAATCTTTATATTGGAAAGACTGTCATTTTTAAGAATTGGGACTGAAGGCGTAATTAACCAAATAATTGAATTAACCTACCAAAGAAATAAACGTTTGAATTTACTGGTTAGGTCATTGGACTTTTAAACTAGTTTATGCACCTCATTATATACATTTATATTATCTGATAAATATAGATAGTTAGATGAACATACATAATCTAACCAATTCACAACTAGGCTACTATTGCCGTTATTTTATTCATTTATTTTAGATAGATGTATTTTACTTATCATGTGGGGGTATTATTATTTTGTCAGAGTTATGCGTTTGTTTATGTTTGTTTATCGTCCCACTCAAGAATCTTTCACTCATGGAGACGTCACCAAATGCCGGTAAAGGGCTTCAAATTTTGGCCTATGCTCGGTACTTACGAGCCATTGAGCAGTGAGGGTTCTTTAACATGCCGACATCAATTGCGACCCGGGACCTCGAGTTTTACTCTCTCATCCGAAGGACAGGAAACCAACCTGCCGCCGGCTGGACTCGGACTCACGACCCCACGGTCAAGAGTCAAGCGCGCGACCGACTGAACCAGGTCGGCTCTCAGTTATGCGTAATATTTTGTCCTCTGATAAAGTCCATATAGGTCTATGACGTGTTGGTATGCTTTTATTTATCGTTATCAGGGACGTCTATAACACTTATGTCCCTGAGTCCTATCACTATGCTGTGTCGTCATTAACCTAAGAGTAAGACAGGTATAGCCTGACTATTGCTGTGGACAGAGGCCTATGTGACCCTTGAATGCAGTGAGGGTCTTCGGGCTCTTAAGGTGCCACACCCACTGTATTATACTCGTATGATTGGATGTTATCTAATGTAATGAAAATTAATATAAACTAAATAAAATTAATTTATCTACAACTTTCTGTCTCTTCTCGCCGCTGACTTTTATGTGACGTCACCGACTTTGAACAATCTCGTAAAAACCACAGACCTGTACATGTGGACAGGACCATCTAGGTGTGACTTGCCTATAACCCCTTGCTTTTTTAGTCTATTTCATTTATTCTTTTCACCAAAACATGGTAATTTAGGGATATACCAAGAAATATGGCAAACCAGCAGACTTGAGACAAATGTTGTTACACCCTTTATGTAACTATATATAGGGTGTAACCACATTTGGCTTAAGTCTTTTGTCTGGCCATATTTCCTGGTATATCCCAAAATTACCATGTTTTGATGAACAGAATAAATAAAAAAGACTAAAAATCAAGCGATTATGGGCAAGGCACATTTAGATAGTCCTGTCCACAAATACCTGCGGTAAAAACTGCTCAAAGTCGGTGACCTGTGTAGAGACAAAAAGTTATCTATGTGAATTTGATTTAGTTTAAATTAATTTTCATTTTATTAGACATCATCCAATGCTTCGAGCGCCTGTGTATCTGACCTAATTTTCTTAAATGCAAGTCTTGCAAAAAGCGTGATTTGTATTTATAATGCCGAGTAGAAAAAAGGAAATATTCATGTATTTCTAAAAACAACCATTTACATTCTACGGTCAAAACCACGCGGCACGGTCGGGATAGAATCCGAATCATGCTCTATCGAAAAGAACGCACTTGTGTTGAGCCACAGTTCGAGGAAATAAATTATCCATGATCAAAAATCGCGTCAAATTATGATTATCTGAGACAAATTTGGATTGTTATGCCAGAAATGTAATGGGATTGTGTACATTAATCGGGTTCGGCATATCATCAATAGTTAACGTAAACCGGAAGTTTTATCAGCATTCCAAAATGGTGGAAATGTAATTGACTAAGGAACGCACAAAGTACTTAAACTCAGTGAAATGATATGTTTAAACAAAGTGTGTGGTAAAATAAATTAACAGAAAAGATAATCATGATGGAAGTAAGTTTTCAAAAGAATTTGTGATCAAATAACTTTTTAAAGCATTTGCTGTAAAATGTGCTATCTTGATCTCCATGGAAATTGTGTAAACTAAAATTTTCATTTTTTCGGATGTTATGTTTATCCTATATTTTGTATGGTTTCAGTTATATGATCTTGTACAGTAATTAACATATAAGATTTTCACTTTCGAAAGTTGCTGTTTTTACTTCTAAGAGTTTAGATTTTGAGGAAGAGAGTGAGGTGAGATTTGACACCACTTACAATAAATAAATAATCCCTTTTGGTTTGGAGATTCTGTCGTGTTGCCTCCGCCAGAATCCCTTGTGAAGCCTTCATAGTTTTATTCGGGAAAATCTGGGCCTTTGTGACAGGCTCACCAAGAGAACTTTTAATATTAAATAACTGGGTGGCATTCGATCAGTAAGTCATCTATTGTTTCTAGACAGAATCTCCAAAGGGATTACACCTACATGAAAATTCTGTCACGTTTTTTAAGATAACTTGTTTTGGTAAAAACTTCCCATATACTTTCTTGGTAGCAAGATGCTGTGACATTTTCACAGCAACATGTCGATCTGATTAACTATCTATGGTATCTATAATTTGGTGATTTACTTACTTTATCTGTTATTTTCACAAATTAATAGGTATATAACACTTCCTTTTGCATCCCCACTCAAATATAAGGTTCCAAAACATAAAAATATATACTTTTCCATCCATGAATTTATTTCTGGATATCTATCATTGATGCCATTCAAAAAATTCTTAAACAAATGTTTATTTTTTAATGGTCTCCACATTTGTAATATGTTTTTACACATGTATTTTTGTTTTTGCAATATTTCAGTATGGGTGCAAAAGGAAATCTTTCCCTTTTGTTTACATGTCCTTCTGTCCCCATTTTAAACTAAAAAAAATCTTATATGCTCACTATTTGTTTATTGTTATTTAACGTCCCACTCAAGAATATTGCACTCATATTGAGACGTCACCAAATGCCATTGAAGGGCTTCAAATTTTGGCCTATGCTCGGCACTTACGGCCAATAAGCAGTGAGGGTTCTTTAACATGCCGACACCTACTGTGACATGGGACCTCCAGTTTTTACTGTCTCATCCGAAAGACAGGAAACCAACCTGCCATCGACAGGACTCGAACTCACAACCTCACGATCCAGAGTCGAGCGTGCTACCGACTTTCACTGAAGTGTTCACTGATTGGCTGATGATAAAGTGTCAAAGGATGTACATAACAATGCCCCTGTAAATAGTGATGTCATGTTTACATCAGAGAAGAATACTTATTTCCCATAACTCTTTTTTTTTACATAAGGAAGCTCTAAATATTTAATTAAAGAATATATCTTGGCAGGATAAAGCATTGATTTTTAGTCAAACATCCATTCTGCCAAGGAGTGATATTCATAAATGAACTTTTCTGCACTCTCTTAATGCATATTCACATGAACTTTTGTCATATTTTTAAAGTCCTGTTCCAGTTAATTAGTTAATTAATCATGGGAAACACCTAACACATTGATCTATTTATAAATGGCAAGTTGCATGCAGTCACATGGTGACGCTCTACTAAGCATATCCGTTTCACTGTCAATGACAATCCAGACAAGTGAAACACCAATCAAATGCTCTGGAACACCGTCCTGGGCAAGCAATTTAGCCATAAACTTACATGAATTATGTAAATTTTATCGATATCTTTGAAATAACTACTTCCTGCCCTGGTATATTCGATTGCAACATGTTCTGAAACTGTGCTGGAACAGTACTCTCGCGATGAGTCGAGAACACCCTTTGTATCACTCGTAAACCAGGTTAAATTTAAGAATTCCTATGGAATCCCCCCTAATAACTCCATTAATACATCCAATTTTTTTTATCATTTTCATCAGTTAGGAGTGGTTTTCTAATGAAATTATCAAATATTAAAATTACGTCCAGAAAATTACAATAACGTCCCCGGAATGTGATTTTAATGTTCATCTGGCTGTCTTTCCTTTGCTTTATCTTGGTAATATCTTTCTCATTTTTCTACTAGTCTTCCCATCATCTTAGAAAGACCAAATGTTAGAAAAACAATTACACTCATATATACCACCTGTATTACATTGTATTAGAGTTTTTTTGTTTTTGTTTTTTGCCTGGGCCATATCTAACCCCCCCCAACCCCCCCCCCATATTTGACGTAGATATACATCTTAACTCTTAAAAGAAGTAAGAACATTGTAAACAATAAATGCTGTTCTGCCTCTCTCATTTCTATAGATATTCTCCTTAGTTTTATTTGTCCAGGCCATATCTATTTCATTTCTTTACCAATTAAGGCTTTCCGTTTTTGGTGCAGGTAAACATCGTAGCTGGAGTGATTTTGTCATGTCTTATTTATCGTCAATATGTTTTCTTAAGGGACGACAAATTCTTTGAAATAGCCTTAATAAAAACAGACATGTGTATACATTAAAATTTATTGGAATAGACAACTAAACATAGCTACAAATGTACATGTGATTTCCAGGTGCACATGTGACTATCAAAATGAGTAACAGAGGATTGAGACAAAACAACAATCAATTTCTTCAGGATCACTTTCAGAAATCTCCTAAACCACCACAAAAACCTAAATTTTCTACAAATGGAGATGAAGTAGACATGAAGGAGAGAAACGGATCTCATCTTCCACTGATGGAGGTTTGTTTTTGTATCTAATTTTAGTGAAAACCATATTTTTTATATAAAACTGGTAATACAACACCTCAAGCACACACACATACATGTGCACACATACTCAGTTACCTGGACTTCACAAACACACACACACACAAATACATGTGGATACACTAATACATATGCACATACATGCACAAATATATGTGCCTGCATACTTAGATACATTTCCACACACTTGCATACTGCAAATGTTTGGAAGAGAAACTTAAAATTGTGTTTACAGTAATTTATGTTTTCAGTGTTTATTTGTTGACATAAGTGTATGTTTAGTCAATTTTTTTTCAGGACTTTGATCTCCATTTGGATCTAGAACATTTAGATGATGCAGATACATTCTCAGACTCGGATTCTGATGATTTATACAGTGAGAATGAAGATCAGGGTGAAGATTGGGAGAGCGTAGATGCGTCAGACGATGAACTTCAGATGCTAGCTCAAAGTAATGATAAGGCAGTGTTGAAGTTAAACAAGAAAGCTGCCCAACCCAAGAAGGTAGCTGAGAAACAATATCAAACTAATGGTGCAACTGCTGGTCCGGCTCCAGCAAAAACTGGTGCTCTTGTTCCTTTTGGTAAGTCCTTTGATGTTTTGGCGTTTTTTGTTTATCCATCCATCCTATGCCCCCTCCCAACAATAACAAATACAATATAATGAAATTTCGTCTTGAATTATCTTGTATTTTAATTCACAGACAGATTATTTAATTTGGAAATGAACAAAACAAGTCATAAAATAGTAAGAATAAGATATAACTATATTATGGGGGGAAATTTCTTGTAAAAATACAGTTTTGAAAAGAAGTTATTGCCAAAAATATTGTGACTTTTAACCACCTATTGGTCCAGAATATAAAGGTCTATAAAGGTAAATTGGCACATGTTTACAAACACAACGAGTCTAAATTAAATCAATTACAGGGGTGGCAGGCTACCTATCACAGTGCTCCAGATAAGCTGCGTATTTGTGCATTTCACGTATAAAAAATAAATGGATATGCAAGCAATATGCAAATCAAAACTGAAGCGTAAAATTAAACACATTGGATCTGAAACCTGCTGAGAGATAAAATATTAAGTTCACTTGTTCTGAATGGATATTGGTCGTATTGTGTGTTAAAGCTCTGTAGTGATATTGCAGTTAAGCTGACCCAAAATCAGATGTTTAAATTGTGGACTTACATTGTACAGACAGTTAAATACAGATTAATTAATGGTAATTTAGCAACCAAACCTTTATAGTAAAATCAATGGCAATCGTAATATGGCAACAAAATTGGAATGAACCCACTTGACAGAAATTTATCTGGAGCACTGCTATCAGCACAAAAATATCACAGATTCAGTAATGCATGGAATCTGTGCAGGGCAATATGTTTTATTTATACAACCTTGAAATGAATCTTGATAAATGATATGATATTATTTCTGTTCAGATGATGGCATTGATGTGGACAGTGATGAAGAAAAGGAAATTATGAAAGAAATCAAGTTTGAAATTCAGAAACAAATAAGAGCAGAGATGAAATCCGAACTTGATGTGTATAAGTCAAAAATAGAACTTTTAGATAAAGGACAAATTCCTGGTGATGGTGATAAGAATCAAACCAAAAGATTGGATGAGAATCTGGAGAACTTAGAGCCAAAACTGAGAGATGCTTTTATTAAAATGCAGAAATTAGACAGAATCCTTTCAAAGAAAATGAAAAAAGAAAAGGAAGTGAAAAGAGATAGGATTTTGTTAGAAAGAAGGTATGCATTACAATGTATTTTTTATATACAACGTGTATCATTTTATCATAAACATATGGCAAAATTTCATTGAATCAGATAACATGAATCTCTGAAGTAACGTAAATCAGGATATTTTGGCCGTTGTTTAATTTTGGCCAATTTGGTCACCCACTTAAAATGGCCAAAATTAAATTGTCCGAAATATGGACACAATGTTTCTACCGGTCTTTTTAAAAATATTTGTGTTTTAATATTAACAAAGTTTTTTTTTTAAATAACACTGTGTGGACTTTAATCTTAATTAAGTACCATGTGATGCATCAATTCTAGTTATTCTTCCAGCACTTTTTAATATTCTGATATTTTAAACACCTGGAATGTTCGACACAACAAGATCGAGATCTGATGGTAGACCAACTTTAAACATGATATAGACACAAACGGCGAAAATTTAACTTACCGAAAAATAGCCCTTCATTTTATGACCAAAGTGATTAAATTTTAGCGACGCCAAAATATCCCAATTTACGGTATCATTATTATCCCATTATACACTTTACATTTCAACACAAGTTTTAATTGACAAGGCTCAGAAGAATATATGTATAGGTAAATATATAGTTGAACCGGTCTCACCATTCCCATTTTCTGATATGTTGCATAGAGGATCTGCTATGAAGTCACATGTGGATGACCTCTTGAATGTGTGTAATGTTCGACCAGTGAAAATGTGACTTACAAAATTGAATGGCAAAGAGATGTAATTTATTTTATAAAAAGGAAACTGTCAGTCCGCAAAATTCCATCAGAATATATTTGTTGATTTGAACAACCGGGTATCCAGTTTTATGAAAATAATTCTTTATTTCCAGATGTTGTGTGCTTAGTGTTGTTTTTGATTTAAAATGTTAACATCTCTTTTACATTTAAAAAAAAAAGATTACAGTGGAACCTCGCCTAAAGACCTCCACATTTCAGACCAGAAATTATCAGTCTTGTGCACGTGATAAATATTTTAAAATAAGTACAGAATTCAAACCTCACTTACATGTAAGAGACCACCTCACGAATCAGACCACTTTGATCATAGCATTGATCAGTATCAAGTTTAGTTACTAAGATATCCAATCTTAATTGGAATTAGTATTTACACATCTTTTGTATGCAAATTTAATTACTGAATTGCTCAGTCCCTGGAAAATAATAATTTGAGGCATTTGATGATTTCAAAACAGGATTATATTTTTCCTACAACATTTCAATATACAATGTTTGGACATATTGGAAAGATGTATAACTCATTAGCTGTTTCCTTTTTTGTAGAATAAAAGAAGAGATAGAGAATATGAAGCCAGAAGGCAAGGATCAAAACCGAGAAGAAAAAAATAACACAGACAAATATTTGGCTTTAGTTTTGCCACCTAGTCATAATGAAGGTATTAATTCGGTTGTTGTTCTGTCATAGCATTTGTATATATCAGTTTTTGTATTTCTTGTTTTAATGAAGTGTAAATAATGTACATAATATGTGCAATTTTCACTCTGTCAATATCGTATATAAACAATTGGAATTTAAACTGTAACGGTAAATCATGTCAGATGTAATATAATTGTCATGGAACCATATTGGTTGGTGACCGGTTCACAACAAAAACCAATTCTCACCCAGAGTTCCCCATGCATGCTTGTGTCAGGGAGTATTTCATACCCCCAGTTCAAATTTCATGGGAGTATAATATAAAATTAAGGGGTACCATTCAAAGTGATTTAAAAAGATTTTAATCCTTTAGAGTTGCATGTTTGTTTTATTTCATATTGCTTGTATTTACTGACTATGTACACATGCATACATTGCTAAACTAAGTTTTTCTTGAGAAAACCTAGGTTTAACTCATTTTTATGATTTTGGCACAGTGAAACTTAGTTTTCTCAGTTTAACGTAGTTTTTCTCAAGTTAATGTGGTTACTGAGGAAATCTAGGTTTAACTGGAGAAAAAAGCTAGGTTTAACTCAGAAAATCTAGGTTTAACTGATAAAGTATGCCGAAATTATATTAATGAGTTGATCCTAGTTTTTCTTGAGATAAACCTAGTTTTTCTCAGTTAAACCTAGTTTTTCTCCCGTTAAAGTGGGTTACAAGTTAAACCTAATTTTTCTCCAGTTAATCCTTCTGTTTCTCATTACCAACATTAAGTGGAGAAAATTAGATTTAACTGAGAAAAACTACCATTAACTGCGCTAAAGTCATACTATTACTCATAAATCAGTCTCGATCTCCTGAGCATCTTGCATGTTTTATATTGGATCACTTGAGCAGTCTTATTGTAGACTTTAGCATTTCATACATTTATAACCAGTTTGGCATATTGTGTTTAAAAGTTCATCGTTATCGATAAAATCAAAACTGGTCCATTACAGACCTCCAGGGCATATGGACAGGGCCATTACGGATTAATCTAAAAAATAAATGACGGCCAAATTTTGACAAGTCTGTTTCAAGTATTGCATTGGGAGAATTTTGACAAGTCTGCTTCAAGCATTTGCTTGGGCCAATATAACCATCCTCAGGCTATTATTACAAACCTCTGATATATTACAGGGCCAATATGGAAACAGTCCCATTCAATGATTCATTAATACTATAATATTACATGATAAACATATGTTACATCAATAATGTTGATGAATTTAAGTAAAAATTAGTTAATACCTAGCTTAATCATCAAATCAACACATGTTCTGTGTTTCAGGTGTAGATATTTCGGAAACTCCAGCCCCAGATGTATTTACCACCCAGTTAAAAGAACAAGACTACCCTGGATTGAATGGACAGGACGATGGAAATAAAAAATCCTCAAAATCCAAATCTAGTCACGGTAAGTACAGTAATTTATTGTTGTGTTTTGTAAGAGGATTTCCATGGTCTGTAACAGCCATTAATATGAGACAAAAATGTATGAGTACTATGACTCCAGGTAACAAAACTTGAGACTTTCATGATCTGTAACAGCCATTAATACAAGATAACAGAAGTTACTGATATACACTTCTCTAATGCAATGTCTCAACAATATCATTGCCTCCACACATCAAACTTCAAATTGATAATAAATTGACCCAGCTGTGATTAAAAATGAACAAATAAACAAATTAATACAAAAGAAACTGATTACCGTATTCGGTCGTGTATAATCCGCATTTACGTATTATCCGCACCCCCCATTTCAGCATCAGAACTCGGAGAAAAAAGGACTTCGTGCGTATAATCCGCGTTGACTATTTTCCACGGCCGTATGGCCGAAAATCGTCGGCGAGATTGATTATTATTGTGTATAAGTGCAGTATGACGATCGGAAATATTTTCAAAATTCGCAGATCGGTATTTGGAAGAAATAGATAAATATTTATTATAGATATATATATTCGAGATATTAGATAAGGGATATGATAAGCAAATTAATGATTTGAAATAAATAACAAAAGAAATATCAAAACATCAGTCGAAGTCTTTGTAAAATTACATTCCGTTAATTACAGCGCAATCATTTGCTTTTGCTGACGTGGTAGCCTATATATTTAATTAATAGTATGTATTAGAACAACATTTGAAATAGATATTATATTTGCGGAAATCGGCGACATAAAAGTTTGTAACAATTTTAATTAGCGGAGAGCACTTGTACACAAGCGATCTATATATCCAGAATACGCGTGTATAGCGTAATTATTGAAACAAAGGGATATATATACAGATCCAAGTATACTGTTGTCTGTTACACGCGCATCATTGATTATGAATGGAGACATATACTACAAACATTAATTACCTTGGTGTGGGCATTGTGTTATTTTACACCTTTTATCATATTTTCAATTTAAAATTAACTCATCGTACTTACCTGTATAATTAGCATGTTCCATAACTTAGTACTACACTGTAGATGTACGGTAGTAAGAGAGTTACTGGTATATACCTTTTGTACGAAATGTGTAAAATAACATTCCTCCACAGAACAAAACACCCAGAAAACATTGTTTTATTTATTAATGTATAGTCATCGTCGTCTCAAAACAAACAACGCAAAACTACATAAAATACGAAACTACAAGATACTACATATTTGCTCTTCCATTTAGCCCCCTCATTTACAGTTACAACATGGCTGTTCGCTTCGTCGTTCACCAGCGTGAAATAATTATTAGAATTCTTGTTGAGATTGTTTTATTTTTCAATAATAACAAAACTTCATGATGAAGATAAGCAACAGGTACTGTACTATTCTGTTTCCTCGCCAAACATCGCAACTAGGCTAGCCTTGCACAGGCACTTGCGTTATGCAATCCACCGATCACAACACCCTCAATCAAGGGATTGCATTACACAAGTGCCTGTGTAGTCTAGCCTATTAGTAAACTGAAACACACAAAAATAAAAGACAACAAGATTCATTTATTGATTTATTCACCGTCACTGTAGACATAAATGATGATATACATTGACTCGTACATCGTTATTACGAAAAAACTTTGTCAGGCTTACCACCCACATCGAATCTCATGCAGTAGTTCCTGCGGAAAAAATGTCCTAAGATTCTGTAGTACTGTATTATCCGCACCCCCATGCCTGAGACAAATTTTAGAGTGAAAAGAGTGCGGATTATACACGGCCGAATACGGTAAGAATGTTGTGTTTGAGAGTCCTATCTTCAGTCAATATAGTCAAGTTGCAGGATATCTCCAAAAAATTCACATTATATTAAAATATATTCTACATGTATTTAGTGGTGAAAGAAATTTTCCTCGGTGGATGTAACAATTAATGCAGATTTGAAATTTCATTCATTTATTATATTAATAACGATAATAATAGAAATAATGATATTGATTTTATGTCATTAGCTATTATTTTTATTTTAACTTTTTTTTATTTATATAGCTGACGGATCCAATGAAGATAATGAAAGCCAACAAGACACACAATCTGAATTTGGAAGTGAAGTATCTTCAGAACAGAATCATAGGGGAAGACGCAGGAAAAAGAAAAAGGATTTTATTAAACGAAATAAAGAGGTTTCTATTTGATTTAATTACACCAATTTCATTTCTAAACAATAAAATGATGAGGTCAGAGATTAAATAGAATAAATCAAAATCTCAACACCAATGTTCACCATGTTAACTAATACACAAATTTTTATGATGCCCAGAAAGCATATGGTGATATTTTCAGAATTAAACTTTTTTTTAAAAATGATACTAAAAATAGAATTGTTTGAAATCATATCAATGTACACAGGAATTAATTTTTTAATAAAACAAATGCTAGTGAGAAAAAAGAATTTTACAATTCAAATTATGTACATGTATACTGAAACTTCAATATTGCTTTTCACAATTTTAAAGCTTGCAAAGGATGCTGCCAGTGAAATAGCCATGACAGAAGAGGAAAAACTACGAGTTCAAGATCTACTGAAAGATTTAGATGAGCTTCCAGAGCCACTTGAGGAAGAACAAGTAATCTTAAATATTTGCATAAATGCTTGCATTGTTGTTTATAAACACTTTCATTTGACAAGGCATTATTATATGACCTTGATACTAAAAACGGTGCAATTTAAAATTATCATATATATATAGATTTATATGTAAGAATTCAGAATTGCCATAAGTAAGCTGTCAAGTAAACAGTAAATTAAGTAGTCTCAATACTGCCACACCTGGAACATAATACTTCCTCAAACACATCATACTAATACTGGTGCTGAGCATGGGGATTTTTACATACCTGTAGCACAGCCAAATTGTACAGGTGCTCAGGTACCCTGTTTCCTTGCACACATCATACTAATACTGGTGCTTGAGCTTGAGGATTTTTACATACCTGTAGCACAGCCAAATTGTACAGGTGCTCAGGTACCCTGTTTCCTTGCACACATCATGCTTATTCTGTTGCTTGAGCTTGGTGGTTTCTACATACCCATAACATACATGTATCTAACATGTACAAGGACTGGGCTACCCTGTTTCCTTAAACTCATTATGATGCTACTGGTACTTGAGCTAGGCATTTTCAAAATACCAATAACACATCTTAAAAGTACAGGTGTTGGGGTACTATATATCCTGAAACACATATTTGCTACTGGTGTTTGAACTCAGTGATGTTTATATAACACATCTACAGGTGCTTGGACATGATTGATCTTTAAACACATCATATTGCTACTGGTGCTGGAACTCGGTGATATCTATATAACACAAATACAGGTGTTGGGACATGATGGATCTTTAAACACATCATGTTGCTACTGGTGCTGGAGCTCAGTGATTTCAACATCTTACTAAAGCTGTAACGCATCTTAACTCTACAGGTGCTAGGACATACTGTTTTTCTCAGTCACATGTTAAGAGAGAAGTTTATCAATATCAGATTGTTCTAAGAGTAGAAGATCTAACTTGCAGTTTTGTGTCTTTTTATTCTAAACTAAAAGTTGTCACACACACACACACACACACACACATATATATACATAGTTTACTACCGATATACTACCACCTTTTGTTGTCTTTAATTTTGGCAGTATAATGGGTTTGGCAATATACAGAGGTTTACCATTTTCGAGTTGTGTTGTTTTCAATCCCTGCTGTATATCATATCCTGTTTACAACTCACTACTGTGGATACCAGTTTATGACACTCAATGTTCGATAGCGGTATGCAAGTTTTGGCGTTATAATAGAGGAATTATATGGAAGTAAATTTGTTCTTCAAGAAATAGAGGCGTTATGCAGGTTTGGCGTTATACGGAGGGGATGAGGTGATATATGGACAGAGAACTGTATATACATATGTATATATATGTCACTCCTTTATACATCAGTGATTTATACGTGATACATTGTGTTATATTTATTCTTTCCAGGATGATGCTAATCCTTTTCAAATGGTGTTGAAACCAGGTGAAGGATTTTGTCCGGACCCAGATGAGATGGTGTCACTCGTGAGAATTGACAGCCGATTAAAGCAGCTAATGCCAGTGGAAGAGTTTGAAAGTATTTCAAGAACTAGCAGTATACCAAAGGTAATTTATACATTACAGAATTTCAACTTTTTAATTAAAACATTCTCCTGTCAATGAGTTTACAGGAGAATGTTTTAGTCATGAAAATATATAGCTTTTTCATAAGAATTAGATTTCTGTCATGAAAAGTAAGATTGACTCATTTAGTTCAATTACTACATCACGTTTTAATTCAGTAATATTGAAAGTCATTTTTGGACATTTTTAAAGCAAAAAAATACACTTCAATTGAAATACTATTTGATGACAATAATGAAGTGCTTTTATGGTTCTTGATCTAAATCCTGGCTGGATTAGACATTGTGAGACAATGACTTTTCCTTCGCCAAACATTTTGACAGGATAAATGTCACAGTTGTTTTGAAAGGGACTCAAAACATGTTACATGTCATGTTGATCACATGTTCTGGAACCCACAGTATGTTGAACCTGCAATATGTTGAACCCACAATATGTTGAACCTCCGATACATTATCAGCTTAATTCATAAAATCATGTGTACACCACTGCATGACCATTGTTTATCATCATTGTATCATAGTTATCATGTTTATTGGTGTAAAAATATTCATTCAACAAGATTGCTATTACAAAGCATTTTCTGACTTCAGTCTTATATTTATAACACATTCTTATTTCACTGATGCAGTACTGGTGATTTTTCTTTTTTTACTTTTGGCTTTTGTGTTACACAGTGTTTAATATTTAAATGATGTGTGCTATAGTTCACTGGAAAGATACAGTTTCTGATTGGTTTGCACAGGAATACCCTGAACTGTTCACATTCACAAATTATAAAGAGATTCACTGATTTTACTACCCACTCTATGGTGGTATTGATGCATACCTGAATTAGGTATTCAAGATTCTACAATGCCATTCATAAAAAAATTTTAAGATCTAGGATGATATACATCAGGGTTTCTGAAATCTAGGATGACATTCATCAGGTTTTTTTTTAACTTCTAGTATGATATTCATTACGGTTTCTAAAATCTAGAATGATATTTATTAGGGTTTCTCAGTTCTAGGAAGACATTCATTAGGGTTTCTTAGTTTTAGGAAGACATTCACTAGGGTTTCTAATATAAGTTCTAGGAAGACATTCATTAGGATTTCTAAGATTAAGGATGATGTCCATCAGGAATTCATATTCTAAGATGACATTCATAAGCCTTCCAAATTTCTTTGATATTATTCATAAATATTTTAATGTTGTAGTATTGTATCTATTGGTTTTCAAAATACTAATATGATATTGAAAATCCCTTTGAAGTTCTAGAATGATTCCATCAAAGATAAAATTCTTATATTTTGAGTGATACGTCGTTATAATTACAGGGTGTTTCAAAAAACATGTCCCGACTTTACTGTTCAATAGAATATGTTACAAGCTAAATATCAATCTAAGGGATATACCATATTAAAGAGTGTCTCTGTACAATTATTTGGTATATATAACTTTTGATGCATACACATTGAATATTATTTAAAGTGAGCCACATTCTAAACTATACACATTTTGGAAATTTACCAGTTAAAAGTCAATTTTTATTATATATTCCAAATGTCCACTGTTTTCTCTACCACTAACAATAATCTGTCCAGGAAGTTTTGGGTCACATTTTCACATCTATCCAATGAAATCCTATAAATTTTATCCTTATTGTCTGTTTTAAGTCATCAAGATCATTTGGGCATGTTGGGTATACTCCAAATAAAGTTTGAAATGAAGGTTCTTCTTCAAATTCTTGTCATCCATTTTGGTAGTAAAACCAAATTTATGATGATGTCATTGATGACATCATTAAATAAGTTTTGACCTCATAGGATTTGGGTTTAATTAATCATAAATTTTCAATTAAATTCACTTTCTAATGAACTTTTTAATTATCATTTTTTAATTATCACCTAGCCTGTCTGCACAAGGTTTAGGACATTTGAAGTGGGACATTTTTGAAACACCCTGTATTTGAATTTGTCATCACATTTTGAGCTTTGACTGTTGCACATTTTGATATAATATATTATCGTTGTTGTATATATTTGTTTGAGATTTTGCATGCTCACAGTAATTCTATATGTTTGTTGTCACAAAAAGCTTCCAAAACTTTTCACACCTATTGGATTAAGAACTGCAGCCGATATTGAGCATTATGGGGAGAGAGCGTTGTTGGAGAATAAAGAAGAACGTGAAATGAAAGCCAGATTACAAAGAATTGAAGATGAATTATCAAAACTACACAATCCTGAAGAAATTGAGGTATAACTTGGTGTAGAATAACAAGGTTTTATGATTGGGTGTTAAATACTATATGCTTTCAGTGATGTGGTTATTCTTATTATATACACTTTGCACCTGTGCACTGACTGTGGAATGATTTTGATGCAGCTATCACAGGTGGTGTGATTAGCTGTAGGTAAAACTAGGTTTTACTTAAATTTAAGAGGACACTTTGATTTGACCTGTACCACAGGTACAAATAGAAAATCCAATATACCTTCAGCGGTGTGCAGTGTTATACATGTTTTATCTTAATTAAAGATAGGTAGAAATTGGTGCGGGCAAGTAAGATTTTAAATGTGATTGTCCACCAGATAAGTCATTTCTCTTTTTTGTGTATGTCCTATTCATTCCTATACATTGATTTTCCACTGATTCTAAACAGACACACAGGCAATCAGGACTGATTAAAGGTTAAATAAAACTTTCTGTCATATGCTCTTATCAATTGGTTAAATTCATAACACACAACCAATCACAATCGATCATCTAAAACCGCTTCGAGATTAGCAATGTTTACAAAAGGCAGAGTGTGAAGTTGGCCTACAGCCCTAATTATGCATGATCAGGAATACCAAAATGAATGTTAGGATGAATTTGAAGAAAAAATGGATTATAAATCCAGAATAATATTTGCAACAGATTTTTCTCTGAGTTTGAATTCTGCCCAAGTCTTTTTTTTTTTTTTTTTTTAGGGACATGTGAAATTCTTGGGGGGGGGGGGGGGGCGCAACAATACCCAAATATTTTCAAAAGAAATTGGCCCCTGGTCAAATAAACTTTTAGCTGTAAAGAAAAACACTGGTGTGATGAAGATCTGTGTTAATGACTGACAGGTTGTGACATTCAATATCAACAATTGTACATGTTATATGATAGAAATGTTGACTTACACCTGATAACTGAAATACGATGTGACATGATATCAGGGTGTTATACAGCTGACAATCTTAAAATTTGTTGGCATACAAGTGATGATAAAAGGTGTGGAAGTTAATGAAATGTACATATATGTCAACCTACAACTTTTGATAGTTTAAAGAAGACATGACTACGATAAACAAGTGATGACATACTAGAATTACGACAGTTGTGGAAGTTGATAAGGTGAAATATATTTGTTGACCTAAATATGATGACATTTGTATATGACATTCCAATGTTTTACATGTGATTACATACTTAACTTACTACACATGGAAATGAATGAGATGAAATATATTTGTTGACCTGTGTACATGCTATATATGACATGATATGCAGCTGTAACTACATTTAAAGATGTTTTTAAAATAAATGTCATGAAATACTTTTAGTTGACATGTTGATAATTGCATTCTAATGGTTACTACTATATGAATGTGTAATTTGTGTGTGATAACATATACTGGATATTTTAAGACTGTATATCGATAGCGTACATAATGTCAAAGTTTATTTTCAGTAATGACATAAATTATGTTGTACATGTGTATTTGTGGTGTATGTGTACATTTGCAAGTGTTATTTATGTACACATATGTGTATTATTTGTGTATGTTGTACATGTATGTACTTGTCTGCATTTGTTACAGTACGTGTATTTGGTTTGTGAGTGTGTTTGTGTTTTGATCACATATAAACTATTGATCATTTATGTAAATATTCAGTGCTTATGATAAAAACAATTCATTGAAATTTTTATTTTTGCAACAGATTGAAACCCCATCACTAGAAGAGGATCAGCTGAATGACCTTCTTGACCAGTGTGCTCGGTCATTTTCAAGATCTTCATATATGGGCAGTGATTCAAGAGTGTCCTTTAACTGGCCAGAGTCTCGGGATTCTGCGAGATCTGAAGACCCTGCATCTCGAGCCTCTCGGGATGATGATGGAAGTTTATCTGTAACTGACACTGAATCTTCATTAAATCCTTCTGTTGACAATACTCCTAGGTAATTTTCATTTCATGTTGTAAGAAATTGAAAGAGAGAAAATAATTTGTATGCACTTGTATGCTTATTAAAGATATACATGTAAGATTTTTGTTCAATTTTTTGGCTCTTTTTTGTATCGCCTGTAAATGTGGATGACACTTACATGTAGGCTTCGCTATGTCCATTGTCATGACTTTGCATTATTGATGTCATGCATTTGCACTTAGAGTTTCTGTTATGTAATTGTAGTTTTTCCTAGCGAATTTCAACAGAATTTTGTATATTGCTTTTACATCTCTAAGATCATAGATGCGTTTTATAATGGCCAAATTATATGGGTCAATATTTGCTGTAGTTATCATTTTGAACATTTAAAGTGTCAAGATATGACATTTTGACATTTCTATACAAAAATAAACTTTAGGGATGTTTTCGCAGTTGATTTAAACAAAATGACAATATATATTGATGTTTGTTGTTGATATTGCCTTGTTTTTTTTTCATTCACACAATCAGATTTCTAGTATGCTAAAGTTTATGATATGAATGACAATTGTCTAATTCTAAAACATTTTGTCTGTTATTTTAGTAACTCTTGTTGCCTAACAAATCGGACAGTTATAGTTCTGGTATCATTTTTTTGTTAGATCGCCAAAGTCTGCAAGGGAAGCTTTGATGGAAAATCCACCACGACTTCCTCCTGAGGTATTACAAAAACTTTTATCTGAGGCTAGTTGCCCCATGTTTGGTCGCCTGTCAACGTTAATGGAAGAAGAAGAGGGTGAAAGTGAGTTTTTTTTCTACATACATTGTACTACATAATATTAGAATTGACATAAATAACCTAATCATTATAAGATGAACAAGAATTGTACGGGACCCTTATTATAATTGAACTATTTATGGACAAATCTCGTCATATACAGGTATACAGCTGAACGAACCTGTCTTATGAAACCACTGTCATAGAATACAACCTGTCTTGTGAAATCACTGTCATAGAATACAACCTGTCTTGTGAAACCACTGTCATAGAAGACAACTTGTCTTGTGAGACCACTGTCATAAAAGACCACCAGTCTTGTGAGATCACTGTCAAACTTGTATATAAAGACCCCCTTATGAACAAACTTGTATATAAAGACCCTCTTAGGGACACAACCTCTTTATAGGGAGGGGGTCTTTATATAAAGGTTGATTTGTACACAAATGGCACTATTGGGGACAGCAAAAAACAGTTTTTACGAACAAGTGGTCTTTATACACAGATGGTCACTAAAGCAGGTTTTACTGGACAAATATAAAGTGTAGATATGTCCCATTAAAAAAGAAAGCCATAAATTATTCAATTTTTTTTTCCACAAAATGTTACATGTACATATTTTTGTATATATTGTCATTAATTTTTTGTTTTCAGTATCAGATGTAGAGACACCTGTACAACGTATAACAGCAGAGACATGGCAACTCATATCACAAGAAAATACAGAATTAGGTGAGGAGGAAGAAGAAAATAGTTATTCAAATCATCAACAAAATGGAAACATTTCAACAAGAAGTTCACTTCGTTCTAGTCTTCAGTCCAGTTTAACAGAAAGAGACACAAACAGTCGTATTGATTCTCAGATTCCTATGTTGCCAGAGATTAATCGCTCAGGTAGTTTAGTATCGCAAGATCTATGGAACAATAAGTCATCTCGGCCGTCTAGCAACCAGACTGGCCGTAGCTCTGTTTTGACGATAAGAAACAGTTTATCAGACTCATATGTAAATGCACAAGATGGATTAGAAATAATGTCAATTGATGGAGATATCAATAGTGCTGCTTCAACTCCCGTCCCCAGACCGCCCCCAGATGGTGAAAAACGATCAAATTCTGGTCAGAATAAATCAAGAATGATAACTCCTGCTAATCGAACATCTTCATAATCCAAGTAATGTGTAAATTGCCAGCCAGTATTTGGAATATAGTAAATTACAAGTGAAACATTCCAGATTATTAACATTATTGATTTTTTTTTTCTTATCTGTCAGTCTTGACAAAAAACATCTAGAAGATGAGTCTGTGATAATGTTATGTGTATAATTGCTTTGTTTGAATGGAAAATGTGTTAGAGAATTGAACACTGATGCATGTGAAAATTGACAGTTGAATTCTCTGATTTTAACCGTCCACAGATTTGTCTAACATAGAAGTATCCTTGTATGCAGAACTACCTTTGATGAAAAATCAAATAGATGAATCAATTTGTTATTATCCGTCCAATATTTTGTCAAATACTGTATGCTTTGATGATAAATTTGTCAAATACTGTATGCTTTGATGATAAATCTGTCACTTTTGGATAGTGAGATGAAAATAGGCTTCACAATTAATTATACTCCTTGTCTTTCATTTGCATTTCACAGTTGTTAATTTAATGAAGCAAATGCTAGAATCTTTTAGACAGGGACTTAAGATTTACAATTTCTTCACAGTTTCAGTTTGTGTGAAATGCTGAACTTTTAATGCCTGCAGTGACTTATAGGCTATATTGTTAGAAAAAAATACACAAACAAAAAGCAAGGCAAACCAAAAGTCATGTTGTACCCATGAAGGAAATAAATATCATGTTGTACCCATGACAGGAAATAAATGTCATGTTGTACCCATGACAGGAAATAAATGTCATGTTGTACCCATGACAGGAAATAAATGTCATGTTATACCCATGACAGGAAATACATGTCATGTTATACCCATGACAGGAAATAAATGTCATGTTATACTCATGACAGAAAATAAATGTCATGTTGTACCCATGACAGGAAATAAATGTCATGTTGTACCCATGACAGGAAATAAATGTCATGTTATACCCATGACAGGAAATAAATGTCTGTCTTTTATAACTGAAATGTGATGACTCACCATCAGTATGAATAACAGCACAATTATTGTGTCTAGTATATAGGCCTATAGTAGCAACATTTACATGTCATTTTAATATTCAGTGTAGGCTTATAGGTACAGGTATAACAGAACTTCCATTCTTAAGTAACTAAGATGCTTCCGTCTACTAAACAATAAGAAACCTCACGTCACATCTGAACCAAACCACTCAATGTCTAAGTAAACAGAAATAAAATCAGCCTATGCTGCTTTTGCCAGATATTCAGTAAGCTATGTCTACACTAGATATTTATTCTTAAAATATGCAAAATAATTGTCTTTCAAGTATTTATTTAATGAGTTTTGAAAATGTGACTGGTAAGAAATGTACATTAGATTAACAGTAAACAGTGTTACCTCGGCAATCACTGGTATTTGTGTGTATAGTAAATGTGGAAATTTAAACCTTTTTTTGGACTTCTATTTTTGTTGACATTTCTTTTTTTCACATACATTATATCCATGTTCAATTACATTCAGTCAGATAGACACTCTGAATAAAATGTTTCTTTAGCAAGCAGGTCATTGTTAAGTTTTACAAAATTTTCATATGTTCTAGATCAAAGATCTGAGAGTGTATTGTTTTGTGTCCATTTCTCTGTCTGCAACATTTTCATGTCGGTCAAGTAACTAAATCTTCTCAAACTCTAACCAAATTTGGTATGGTGCTTTATATCAACCAGATCTAGGACGAGTTCAATAATTTTCAGATTTGAAAAATCACAGGTATTGTACGAATTTGAGATTTTATATTGGTCATTCCTTTGCGAAATATCAAAAAAAAAAAAAAAACCATGTCAATAGATATTTAGGGTCTTTTGAATTCTCTCTTGTTTTGACGTTTTATTGTCTCTTCTGCAAAGCAGAAGGGAGACATCACGATCACTAATTCCTTCCGGCTGCGACGGCGTCATCAACATTTCGTTTCTGGAGCAGAACTCATAAACTACTGGATGGATTGGAACCATACTTCACACAAATGATCCTCATGAACCCTAGATGTGCCTTTTAGGGTACTAAGGTCGGTCTGACCTACTTTCTGGAAACTAGGTCACAGTTACTGAAAATCATTTCTGGAGCAGAACTCCTAAAGTACTGAGTGGATTGGAACCATACTTCACACAAATGATCCTCATGTACCCTAGATGTGCCTTTTAGGGTACTAAGGTCAGTCTGACCTACTTTCTGGAAACTAGGTCACAGTTACTGAAAATAGTATCTGGAGTAGAACTCCTAAACTTTTGGGTGGATTGGAACCATACTCCACACAAATGATCCTCATGTACCCTAGATGTGCCTTTTGAGATGTTAATGTCGATCTGACCTACTTTCTGGAAACTAGGTCACTAACTGAAAATCGTTTCTGGAGCAGAACTCCTAAATTACTGGGTGTATTGGAACCATACTTCATACAAATGATCCTCAGGTACCCTAGATGTGCCTTTTGGGGTAGGCCTATTGATGTCGGTCTGACCTACTTTCTGAAGCCTGGGTCATAGGCACTGAAAATCATTTCTGGAGCAAAACTTCTACACTACTGAGTGAATTGGGACTGTTCTTCACACAAATGTTCCCCATGTACCCTAGAGGTACTGAAGCTGGTCTGACCTGATTTCTGGAAAGTAGGTCACAATTTATTATTATTAATGATTATATTTCACAAGCGAGACATATAACTCTTTGGAGCTCTCTTGTTTTTAGACAATCTTGCACAAACAACCAGTCAGTGTAGAGAGAAATTTATATTTATAAATGTCATCTGTCCAGAGAAAGCTTTTTTCAGTTCGCATTTTCACCAATTCTTAGCTTACTGATCTCAATAACTATTTATATTGCTGACACATTCATTTGTAATGTCTTATTTTTGCATCTGAACACAGATAGAGTAATGTATATTCTACCGAGATGGAAAGTTTTATTTAAGGTATTGTTAACCCTTCTACTAAGTGCTTCAATCTTTTTACACCAGGACTATATCCGCTACTAGTTTTTATTTTGTAATTTAAAAACTAGATAGATATCATATTACGGATAAGTCTGTAGTTGAGAGCCTTTTAAAGTCACAGAAAAAGTCAGAAGGTCAAGGCAGTATTTTGACCGAGGCAGTCAAAACATTTTAATATCCCTAGATGCTAAAACCTTTAGTACATAGTACTTTGAAGACCTATATTATGTGAAACACATGGACTACTAATACAGTACTTAGAACTGGTACAATTTAGCAAACTCTTTCACTTTCCCCAATTGTTATGGTCATGTTACATAACATTGTTTGGTTCAGTTGATGGAAAGTGTGTACTTTGAATTTGTTATATATTTTGTACTCTGAAAAAAGGGTAAATATATGTATATGTATTAATTACTGCTTTACATTTATATGTAAATTGTTTTCATTTTTCCTTCCATACATCTTGCATCCATCATCCTTTCCATCCATACATGAAACATTCATTTCACCCCTTTCTGTCTAAATATCACACCCGATCTAACATTTTCTGCCCATACATCCATTATTTTTTGTCCATATGTTGCCCTTTCTTTCCATTCATCATACATTCTTCTCTCCAGGATGTTTCCTCTACCACATATCACATTTTCCAGAAACAATTGTTTTATCTATGAATTGTTGTATGTACTGTAAAACAAGGTTTTCCCACTTTATTATGTACTTTGTCACAAAATGGAAGAATTACTTTGCTGTATTGTTTCTGTAGACCTGTGGTCAGGCTGGTGTACCTTCCAAGTTCAACTAATTTTTTACCAGTATATATCTAGGCAGTGTCAAGCCACT
Organism: Atrina japonica; assembly: GCA_030159075.1. Lineage (NCBI taxonomy): Eukaryota > Metazoa > Mollusca > Bivalvia > Pterioida > Pinnidae > Atrina > Atrina japonica. The sequence goes on along the minus strand of BROG01000127.1, from coordinate 1,068,318 downwards.
GTAAACATACATAAGGTAACAGTATGTCAAACATACCTATATAAGTACTTGTATGCATTTCTCTTTTTTAACACACATGTACAGATATATTGCCTGTTTTATCAACATAAAGACTACACATGATATTTTTAAGATGATGTGAATAAGGTTCTCATTTCTTGTTGATAGACATGAAATCCTCTATATTATTTAGAACTGTTCACTCCATGTAATTAATTACACTAATACATAAATTGTATATGTATTAAATGTAGCCTATTTATTGCATCTTTCAGATGCCCTGTTCATTGTTTAGTTCAACTTGATATTTTGAAATCATAAATATTTACAATTTTATTTGTCTTTGTGATCTAAATATACATGTATACTTGTGAAATAAAATTGACATATTTCTTGACACACAATAAAAAATTAAATACATGTATGTATTGCTTAATCAGTTGTAGGCAATATAGGACACCTGAACAATTTGTTGAATCATTCATTTTGATCTGGTAACCTTCAGATTTGAATCACATGATTACTGTAGAGTATATTGTGACAATTTGTTGAATCATTAATATTGATCTGGTGACCTTCAGATTTGAATCACATGAATATTGTGACTATTTCCTAGTACAAGAAGGGGCCTCCATGGTCAAGTGGTTATAGCATCATGCTTTTAACCATGAACTTTCTCACCTCTGATCAGCATGGGTTCAAGCCTAGCTAGAACCTTAGCTTATTTTGTGGGGAAGTTTACTGCCACCATATAACTGAAGAATTATTGAGTGTGGCATAAAACACTAATCAAAATCAGATATGTATATAATCTAGAGGTCTTGTTGGTATCAAAAAACATTGTCTCATAAAACAAAGTCTACACACATAAGTAAATATTCTATATTTATTTGATAAACTACCAACATTGTAACAAAACAAGTAATAAGCTAGAATTATTCTACATGTTACCTAAAAACACAGTAAAAGGAAATCGAAATTTTCTTATATACATTTTTTTCAACAATTAGTTTCAAAAATTACCATTAAAATGTTGGACTGTAGATATTGTAATCAAGGTTAATATAAACTGATCTGATATTAGAGACAACATACATCCTCAATTACATTTCTACATGAACACATTTAGATACTGTATGCAGCATGTTTGTAATTATTTCTCACTAAACCACATCAAACCTTGAAAACACCTGTATGTTTTCATTATATACAAACTAATGTATACAGGTCTGGAAATTTTCACTCCCTTTTGATTTTTGCCATTTATAGACGAGTCAGGGTGAAATACATAATGAAAGAGAAATTTTTAAGCTCATAACTGAAGCACGTATATAACCTTTGTACATGCCATCCATGAGTCTATGGTGAGCTTGGCAAATTTAAACATATTAAAATGAGATGAATATGTTTTTGTCATAAAAGGGCGAAAATATTAACAGGTAGACAGTAACTGGGAAACAGAAAAAGTACATTTATATGTAAAAATTACATTTTTTAGCTTTATAATTAAAAATGGCATTTTTCAGCTTTTTAGTTGTTTGTAGATTAGGCCTATTGCTGATGTAGCATATAAAAACATATTAATTTTTAATTACACCAAACACTTTATGATCTTCAAGTGCACAAAATTTCAATCTTTATCAAATTTAATAAAGGATGCATGTATATCTCGATTTAATTTTTGTAACAATGTAAAAATTTCTCATAAAAAATTCATTCACTGTGTAGGCTTAACAAATACTTTTTTTTTTCACACTGACCAGTAATGCTGATACTACCAGTAATGCTGATACTAATTTCATGGTTTAATAAACAGTCCATAAGTCTGCACAATTATTTGTATGAAAAATATAAAAATTATTGATATAATAGATGAATGACGAACAAAGTCTTTGGCGAATGAATGGATACAGAAGTACATTTAGATTAATGGTGGACTAGGTCCTGGCTTGTATCATTTCTATCACTAATTGTGGACTCATTCTCGATGTCAATCGTCAGGATGTCAGAAGATTCGTTGGAGGAGTTGGACAATACTTCTTCATGATAGTTTGTTGTTGTCTGTTCACTCATAACATTCTGGTCAACAGAACTTTGCAGAGGAATTTTGCGAAAGAGAACAGGTTTTGGTGAGGTTTTCATGTTTGATGGTTGATTCTCTGCAAAACATGGTGGTTGGTATGCATTGGGTATTTGGAAGCTGGATGCATTTGATCTTGGAAAATATAAGGCTCTGGCTGCGAAGTTATCCTGTTGTATTGGGCGCAAGTTTGTATAGGTGGGATGTGTTAAAATTCTTTGAGTGCCATGATATGACATGCTGTCATACTGACATGATCCTTGCAATGGTGACCCAAACTGATATGGAAACTCACCTCCATACTTGCTGCATGAAGTAAGACCTTGTGGGGACATTGATGGATAGCCTGCTGAATCGTTTACTGGATTGAAGTGTGGTTGACCAGGTACGGAGTAGCTGTTTTGTATAAAACTTGGGTCTACACCTGACCTTCCCTGATATGTTGCCTGTCTTGGTAGGTTTGATATGAACTGAGACGGACCAAGATCTAATTGCTGAAATGCATATCTTGGACTGTATGGAATATTCTGTGAACCATTCTCCGTTTGTTGCAGTTGTGTCCCTTGGATCACATAGTTTTGTTTAGAAGTAGGCTGGTCTGCACCTAAACAATTTAAAAAAATAACTGTAAATATTAGCTTGGGCAATGCAGAATCAATTCAAACCAAATTAATAATTTATCAAATGAAAGATCAGATTAAGGTATAAAATATTTCGTTAATTATTTCTATGTACACTTTTATTTCCAATGATGCCAATTTGAGTATTATTATTTATATTTTAGGTGAGCCTATGTGGTCGAGTTTTTAGAGCATCACGCTTTATACCATGGTCGATGGAGTCTCTCACCTCAAGTCAGCGCTAGTCCAAGTCCCTCTGAAACCTACACTGATTTTGTGAGAAAGTTGCGGAAGGCTGGTGGTCTCTTCCTGGGTAGAATGTAACCGAGTTTTCTCCTTCACCAACGAGACTGGCCACCAGCATATAACTGAAAAATTGTTGAGTGTGACATAAAATACCATTCAAACAAAATTTGTGTAGTCTTTTAAATTTCTGTGTGATACAAGCTACAGAGACAAATGTATTTGACCAATCTTGTTCTATTTTCAATGGAAAAACCAAACCTGTAGTTGTAAAAACTAATGTAGGACTTTACTTACATTCTGAATTGTTATCGTCAGGTAGTGATGGTATGCTTTCTCCCATCATGTGTGCCTGGTCAAGTCGTCTACGAAAAGCAATGCTTTTCCTCATGATTTCTTGTCGTTTCTTTAGAAGGTCACATGCTTTGCAGGAACAGTTGGCAAATCTACAGTAGTTTTTATGACCTTTCAAATCAATGAAAAGACCATGATTCCTACATCTGGCACACTTCTTTTCTTTCTTAAACTTTGGTAAAGCTCGTCTATCTGCCATCTAAAAATTTAGACATACCATGACTTGGTTAAAGATGTAATAGAGAAATAATAGGAGTTGCCATAAGACAACATAGCTAGTGCAAGAAACATATCTCAGAAACGAATGGCATTTATAATCAAGGTCACAAGGTCAAAGGTCATGGTACCATCTGAAAAAACTGATCATAAGTATTGCACGTACATGAATGAAGTATTAAAGCTCTATTACTTCTTACATTTCAAAAGATATTGCCCAGGTTAAAGATCTCGGGGGGGGGAATTTGCTCTGCAGACAATTTTGTCCCCATAAGCTAAAAGGATTTATCTATATTTAACAGAAATTCATGAATTTGATTGTTATATATAATGGAATTAAGCCCATATAAAAACTTAAACAGGCACTTATTAGAGCTTAATGTGTAGCCTTTGTTACCATTTAAAAATGTTATATTTTGACTTTCCAATTCCTTGAATAAACAAAAAAGCGACACCATATAAAATCACTATTACAATTAGTAAAAATTACTATTAATACTTTCCTTGCACTGTACATGTACTTCAGGAGGAAGCAATATCAGTTGTGTTTTATATCTGTAGAAAAACTTTTATCCTGGCCTATATATTTTTAATCGCAAAGAACAAGACTTTGATATTTCACATATAGGCCTATAGATTCCTTATGACAAGAGCTTTTATTTGGTATCTTGACTTTTGAACCAGTGATCTTGACCTACTTTTCAAAAACTTTAACCTGCGCTATATATTTTAAACTATGAGTGATAGGGCTTTGATATTTTACATATAGATTTCTTATGACCATTTTCATTTAGTACCTTGACTTTTGAATTAGTGACCTTGACTTTGGACTTTGACCTACTTTTCAAAAACTTTAATCTGAGCTGAAGGAATCAAAATATTGACCATACTTTGACCTTAAAGCCTGCCAGGTGTGGGTCAAATATCTATTTTGAATATTTACACCCATTTCAGGTGAGCTTTTTTGTCTTCTGACAACTCTTGTTTTTGTGTTATGATGGCCCCATTTAGGGTAAAAGGATTTTAATTTTGAAAAATTGTATACATTTCAACATGTCCTCAATTTTACAGGTTTGCTAACCTTAACTCACTTTAAAGTGAAAAAAATGGTATTTACTAAAAGTGAGGCATGGCCATTCCCCCCCCCCACACTTTTTTTGCAAAGATAGACATAGGTGTTGAAAATTGGGGCTTAGCCCCCAGACGTTTCTGGGGTGTGTGTGTTTTAAGTTGGTTTAGCCCCCCCATTTTCAATTTGCTTCCAACGCCTATGATATGTATATCTATATCAGGGGTTTTCTACCCTATCATATGGGACATGAAGTCAAATGGCAATGAATTTGAAGAAATTCTTGAGTTTTCAAATAGTTTTATGTATCTCCCAATTTCAATAAAATGTTAAAATTCCTAATTCAAAAGACCCAGACCCCATTTCCAATAAAGTGCAGAAAATCCCTGTATATCTTAGATTTCTCAGTCAATCACTGATAAACTTATAGTCTTGATAATGAATTAACTGCAAAAGAAAAAACCCAACCAATTCTTAAAACAGATATGTATCCTAATGCAGGGTATTAACAGTTATGATATATTTTTATTTTTGATATATTTCCGCACCTTCAAAAAGAGTAAATTTCCATCACTTTATATTAAGATAATAATAAGTTTATCAAGAGAAAAATGGTGTCACTGGGCTTCTCAAACTGAAAAATGTTGACATTATCTAGTAGGCTAAGCACGGTCAAATAGAAGTCTACAGACTTCCCAGCAGATTCTAGAATTAAAATTTAATTACCACTTTGGAAATTGCTATAAAGTTAAAGCTTGTATCATACAACCTATTTGATATTTTTTTTATAGATTTTCCTTCTATCCAACCCCCCCCCCCCCCACACACACACACACACACACACACACACCACCACCGCTTTTAAATTCCTAGATTATTCTTCATTCTCTGTTTAGATCAATTATATAATTTTAAAATATATAATGTATGTATTGCATTTGAAATATTGCATGGAAATCTAATTCAAGGTCTACAAGAGAAATGTTTATTAGAATCTATTTCATAAAGAACCATAATAAAATCTAAATGGTCAAATCTTGACCAGTCCGTGATTTATTCATAAGCCTGGTGAAAAATGTCATCTGAAGAAGTATATACGTATGTATCATGTAGATGTACATCTACAATGTAATAAAAAAAACGGACAATGTTTGATTTGCAACTCTTATAAATACAATGTGTATAAACGTATGAATAATAGATCTACAGGGGTGTTGATCATCATGACTGTGTTGGCTATTTCCTCAATAAAAAGTAATAACGTTTAGAAAATGTTAATTTTTGTTAAATATTAAGTTAATTTGTTCGTCATCCCCAGAACGAACATTTTGTCCGTTCCAAACTAATTTACAAGTAGATCTAGACAATGCTAGATTCCATTTCAGATGTTCATGATACAACTACCAGTTTGAAGTCGATCTATTTCTGTTGTTTCTGGTCGAAATCTGCTAAAAAGTTATCAGAACAAATTTTTGCCAAAGTAGATCTTATTCTCACTCCATCGTTTACCTGTACTCTTTTGTGTTTTCTGTAGGTCTAAACTCTCAGCGTCTAGATATCTAATGTAAGCAAGTTTGAAGCAGTCGCCGAATATTTCAAAAGTTCCCACGCTGGCAACTGACATGGGGTTGCTTAGGGTAAAAACTGGCGTGTTTGCATTGGGTCAGTTTAGTAAGTCAGTGATTTCAAAGTGTTTTCTAATAGTGATCGCGTTTTTTGACAAAAGCTAAACCTCCTTATAATTTACTTTGTTTAATTGCAAATCTTAGTTTTTAGTTTAATTTTTATCATATATACGAATGTCACTGGTGCCTCATCACATGACGCAGCATGTTGTCAGACCGCGTGTACAAGATCAGTTTCGTGTTTTGTGTAGACTCGATGCTTCGCCCTTCACATCCCAAGGGCGTAGATTGTATGCATGCCAAAGTGGATCTGAAGGCGTCATTGGGGCATACATACTATCTTTGGAAAACTTTTTCTTTTCTTTTTTTGTGCCTAATATTCACGTGTTGCAGATATCTGATTTAAAATAGGCCAACGTCATCATGTAGAATCTACACTGATATTGAATGATTATGTTTTGGCAACTGAAATTGAAAGGGTTTGAGGTACAATCAGGGTCAGACGGGATCTAAAATTGAAACTATCTCTAACTTAATACCATATGTGACAGATTATGATGTTTTGGGGAAAAGAAGATTGCATAATAAAGCCTACATAATAATGATAAGTTCAAAGGTCACTGGTGACATTGACTATTTACTCTGCATAAAAAGGTTAGGATCAGTTGTTTTACGATCATGAGTAGACCTAATAGACACATTTATGATAGATAGATTAACATATCCTTGACCATTTGCATAAAATCGTCAGGAACTTTTGGGGGGAGGAGTCTGGTGTATTGATGACTTACATAATACTTATCGCCATAGCTTTTTATCAATTGTGCATTTAAAAAGTAATAGTGACCACAGGACCATCTAAGTGTGCCTTGCCTATAAACCCTTGATTTTGTAGTCTTTTCACCAAAACATGGTAATTTTGGGATATACCAAGAAATATCGCCAACCAACAGACCTAGGCCAAATGTAGATCTTTACACCCTATATCTTATATATATATATATATATATATATAAATGTGTGTGTGTGTGTGTGTGTATGTATGTATGTATATAGTTACCTATAGGGTGCAACTACATTTGGCTTAAGCCTGTTGTTTGGCCATATTTCCTGGTATATCCCAACACGTCAATAAAACCACTTCCAATGCTCAAAAATTAGATAGTGCGTCTGTGACGTCACAGCGCGTGAGCTGTATTTCCCGAGGAAAGGAAACCCAAGTTTATCTTTTTACGGTTAGTCATTGTTTTACGGGCAAGTGTGGGAGAACTTAGACTCCTCCACTCAAAAACCATCAGCTGTTCGACGCAGGTTTAGATGAGCCTCTTGTTTATATAAAATATATCGTTGAATGTATAAGCTTGTGAATGTAGTCGTATTTGTTCCACTTCTACCCATGCAATCTATTTTTATCTAGTGGATGTCGTAATGATCCTTTCATATGCACCGAGAAAGAAATAACTGCGCTTCACATAATTTAAAACCTAAGAGAGAAAACTACATACACAACATATGGAGAAACTTTTTTTTATTTTTGTTAATAGAAACATTTTAGAACTTGGATAGATTGTGAAAATTACTGTCCAAATACAGTATAAGTCAGTCAATAATTGTTTATTACTTATTTGTATTTTCATATGTTAGTAATCATACAAGTTTTTTTCTATTCCCACAACTGATATAAAATACACTTTCACGCAAAAATGTCTTCTCCGCTGAATAATTCAAGGCTTTTGCATTCAGAAGGTCGAGGCGATGGTGATAATACTCTTGGAAAACGTCTTCCTTTGGACTTTGGAGTTTCACAGTTCTTCTGTTTTGGTGTTTCTAGTGAGGTTTTTGGGCATCGGTTTCCATGTAAGGGAGTACAGGGCACTATCTGCTCCCCTGTACAACTACCTGTTCAACGGAAAGAGTATGGGGTGTTATTATGAATGGTCTTGCGGGATTGAATGTAGCGATGGGAAGCAAAGTTTTCATTTTACCTATAGCAAAGAACATGATATTCTGTGGAACGAGTGAATTTGAGATTAGCAATCTAAAGGCTAAATAATGATATACCACATTTGAATAAACTAAAACATAAAAGACGTTCAATTTGTTTGCGGGGTATTTTGTAGACGTCAGCCGGATTTACGGAACATCTCATTTTCAGAACCTGTTGTTGGGTTTAACATCAAACCTTTGAAAAAAGCAAAAACGGTGTTTTGTATGCGTGAGACTTAACAAATATGGAATATTAAGCTGTCACTTTATTTAAATTTACTGTTACTGAATGAACGGAAATATGTGATTAAAATGTCCAAAAAGAAATGACACCTTTAACGCCAGAAATCTCCGAAAGGCGAAACTAGACTTTACCCAGATTTAACTATAACTTTTAAAAACTGGAGAGTAATGATAGGCTATAGTCGCCACATTGGGATACTATAAGTTTTATAACTATATACAATATTTAATAATTGAACATCTACCAAGATTATATATGCACGGTCACATGCTGCGATTGTTTGAGAATGAGAGAGATAACGGAGACGTTCCCGAAAAAATATGAATGAAAAAAAATGACCTGTTGCAAATTGAAGTTATCAAAACTTTATACTGACGCAAAATAAAAATATTTTCAGAACAACATGGATCAACTAGACAGCATAGTTACCAAACGAATTTTTACGAGTTGATGTAACATCGACGCAGTTATGTTATGCTATATTGTTTATTGGGAACACATCAAAGCACATTTTGCAGTATGAGGTTAATAACATATTATATTGACGCCAAATTACACGTGTGCATTTCAGCAACATAAACTCAACTTCAAGATTGAAATTTCCAAATCACACTTTTATTCGTATATTTTTGCTTTTTAAAATGACGAAAATATAGTAACAATTCGCTGAAAAATATAAGTATACAAGACTTGTTGAAATATATATTATTAAAGGACAGTTCGATGTCCTTTATGAATTTTAATATATTATAAATTTGCTGTAGAATGTTAATTTTCAATTATTTTTTACAATTATACTCTTGTGATAGAATTGACATGAAAAGCGATAGACTGGACTGTTAACAATTCTTGTTTATACAACTTTACTACCTAACTGAGGCGTATCACACTGCGTCACTGTTGCTAAATTAATCAGCATATTATGTGTTTCTCCAACAAGTGCAGACTCTGGTGGCATGTTGTATATTCTTGTACCCGAATGCATGGTTCTACTGGAACGTAGTATTCCTGTATGTGGTGTAGCTGGGACTTCCCCCGCAAGTAAAACTGTCATCGAAAGAAAAATTATATGAGAATAAATGCAAGTCATTAAAATGTAAAATATATTTTGTACTTCTAGAAAGAAAATGGCAATACATGTGTCATTTGCTAACTTTTACATTTTCAACTGAAAAGTTGGCAAAAATAGTAACTTTATTGTGCGATAAATGAGAGAGAGAGAGAGAGAGAGAGAGAGAGAGAGAGAGAGAGAGAGAGAGAGAGAGAGTAAATTGTTACCCGGGCTTAAGCCAGTGGAGTTCGATGGGAAGTCTGGTACTGTGGCCATTGGAGAGTCAATCACGTTAATTCGACGGGATTGTGAGGGGAACATTTGTGGTGTTGCAGGAACGTGCTGCATTGGCGAACTATAGGAATCGTCCATGTCTTCTGCAAATAGCCATGTTTTCAATCAAAAATCAATATAAAAATAACGACATGACATGAGATTCTCGCAATTAATTTACACATGAAAACTCTTACAAAAGATGAAGCAATTATTTTTTCAGTTTTTCGTCCGGTGAGAAAGGAAATATGAAGAGATTTATTTTGATCTACATTTTACTCGAAATACGGTAAATAATTCCCTTGTGTTATGTTCCATTTGAAACAAACATATATGACATTGTACAAGAGTTTCCCTAAAATTTGAATCAACAGTTGGGTTTTTAAAATACTTTTCAAACCCCTCCTTAATATAATTAAACCGTCCAACAATGAAATTCGTCTTCAGTATTTTGTATATAGAGTTAGATCTGTTTCAGTATAATTGGTACTTTTATATTATTAATTTAATTAGAACTTCAATGCCAAATGAAGTAAACTATGGACATGCTAATATAATGAATGCATGAGCTGATGACCATGATGGCTTAAATGACTCGTCAGTCACTCAAGATTTCCTTTAGCTTACTGGCAGTAATATTATCGTTCCATTTTTATCAAATCGAGAGAAAAAATTCTGAAAGCATTTCTCAATGATCTTTATTGAATCTAGATCTAATGCCATTACTATGACAGTTTTAACTCCGACAGTTTCTACTCCATTGTTCATTCTCCTTTTTGTATTTTTCTTCTTTGGAACGAAAATCCTATTGAATACCATTTCTCGCCAACTCGTTTTATTTTACCTGATATTTTCTGGTTTCTCAGAGAAATCATTTTTTTTTCTTTTCGTTGGGCAATCAGAATAGTGTCATTCCCCCCCCCCCCCCCACACACACAGAGACCAAAATTTGACCAAATTTTTAAAATTCTGCTACGATTTGTGGATTTTACCAGCACTTAAAAATTGTTGGCTTTGTGTAGCCTATATAATATAGTAGATAACTCCAGTATTTAGATACAAGTAAACGGTGTCGGAAAACTTGGACTCCCCCCTTCTTTCATCCTTGGTTCATATCGTTTGCTTTTAATGTTTTTATCAGATATTTATTTTAACTATTAATGCCGTGGTTCAGCCTCATCCGATAAAAAAATTGAATGCAAACCATGTCATGCATCTATGAACCAACAATCGACGAATTCTTTTATTTATAGTATAGCCTTACACATACAGTTACATAGGCGTCGGAAGCAAATTGAAAGTAGGGGGGGGGGGCTAAACCAACTTAAAACACACACACGCCAGAAACGTCTTGGGGGCTAAGCCCCAATTTTCAACACATATGCCTATCTTTGCAAAAAAAAAGTGGGGGGCTAAGCCCCCCCCCCCCCCCCCCCCCCCGGCTCCGACGCCTATGAGTTATATAGGACTTAGGGACCCTTTTACCGTTTCGGCGGTTGGGGATTCGCTAGCTCTACTCTAGTCTAGATTTCGACTCTTGTCTGTGTTTATAGTAATATCAGCGATATAATAAAGCTAGGCCTAATATTAGCTTTATATATCGCTGGTAATATAGATAAACAGAAAGACTGTTGAATGGACAAGAACATATGTACATGCTTACCAATGTATTTGCAGCACGGCTGAGCGTTCACCTGTCTTACTTACTGTGGTAACTTTGAAATTACATGTCTAAAGAAAATCTCCGATCATTAAAATAATCATCAACAGAATCACCAGCATCAGTGAATACATAATTCCTAAAGGCAAGAACATCAACGTTACTTCCTCGAAAGAGAAGCCCGAAGTCAACAAGTAAAACAGAAAAAGTGTTGTTCCAAATATTAATGAAATAGCCATCAGATCCATTACTGAATACTTTTTCAAATAAAATGTATTTTACAACTTGGTTCAACTGTATTTACCACGTGACTTTTGTCGTCTGTAAAAAAAGACGCACTGATATCAGAATATCCAATAACAGCTTCCGTTACAATTTTATCCAATAGGAACTGTCGTGACATCCACTCACTACTACGTACGTATTTTCAGTATGTGAGTAACACATCTGTGATAGGTTTGCAGATTGACGCACAATGTGAAAGTGTTAGTGAAGTGAAAGTTTGGAAGATTATTGATGAAACAATAACATAAATAACTGTCGAGTAGACAGGTTTTAGACGTAGCATTGTCAGTTTTACAGATCTAAAGACTAAACCGTTTGTCCATTTTGACTGCTGTTGCACAAATCATCAAATGCAAGTTTATTGCAAATCACCTGTGTCTGTGACTGGCGTGAACATAATCAGATAATGATTTATAGATATGATAGTATAAATATTGGCTTTTGACAATAATCCCCAATAGCCAATGCCTGCATTAGTCTAGTAAAAGTACCAAGCAACACCCAGCAGTAGCCAACAAGATAAAAAAAACAAAAGTACCCAGTTAACACTCGGTTGAGAGGTATCAAAGGTCTAACTGTGAGTGCTTGAATTATAAATCAAGTGATTAAAGTCACTTGAAAGTTATAAATATGCTTCAGTAAAAGATGTTAAGTGACTGAGGTAACTTTTTTCTTGGTTTGTGACAAGGACTTTTTTCAATCTGTCACAGTGTCGTCAACCAATGCCTTGGTGGTTTTTATAATCATTACTGGTGAGCAATAATTCTCACCAAGTACCAATTCTCGCCAACTCATTTTATTTTAGCTGATATTTTCTGGTTTCTCAGAGAAATTAATTTTTCTTTTCTCTCTGCTATTAGAATAGTGTCTTGTGCAGGAATATGCATAGTTTGCATTCATGTATTTACAGTTGTAATTATATACTTGTATTAAAATGCAGAGCTAGATATGACCATTGTAATTGTCATATCTTTGTAATATAATCTACACTATTACTACTGTAGAAATAGATATAACTGAAACAAATTTTGTAAATGAATCAACCATTTGATGACTGAATGAGCACTGTATTTGAAACATGTAAAAATCTGTTTAAGGGTTTTAGGTGTATATGGTACTGATTAATAGAGTAAATTTTGACAATTCATTTCAGCTGATGAGGTCACTGTAAAAAGTAAGTCACTTGTGATGAAAACATACTCAAGGAAAAACCCCAAGTCAGTTGTACTGCAGTCAGAAAATGAAAATGATGTATTCAGAGAAGGGTTTGAGTATACACCAGATTTTTCTTCTTCAGGTAAAAACCTTTTTTTGACATAGTTATATTTTCTTTGCTAGTGGATATATTTATAAATACATGTATAATTTTGTGTTACATTTACACTTATTAATAATAGTATAACATTTCATTTTAAGGCATAATATCCTTGCAACCCATTGATATTTATAACTTATCAAGTTTTCAATGTGGTTTGAAATTGTATATGAAAAAAATAACTAAAAAGTCATAGAGTTTATATTCATGACATGAGAATTTCTTATTGTCTTGACAAATTCCATGGTCTAATAGTTTGCAAAGTGCTGTTTGAAATTGTTTAAGGTACCCAACATGTCCCAATGGCACTTGTATTGGAGGAGTGTTAGAAGATAATTTTTTTTCAAATTGTTGTCCATGTCCTATTGATTGCCATGACCTTGATCCTGCATCATTCATGATCATCATGACTATGTTCCATGATCATATATTCAAGGTCAAGCTCACTGACATTGAGCATTTTGAACAATTTATAGTAAAATACTGACTTGTTTTCTTTTCTAAACCAATCAAGTTATATACAATGTAAAAAAATCTGATTAAAAATAAATGTATTTTATTTTGATATTGCCTTAAAAATATGATGTACTTCACTGAGATAATGAAACTATAGTATTGTTATATACTGGTATTTTATTACAATGTATGTGTAGACACCTCAATACATCAATCAAAGTGAGAGCCATAGCTTACTGGACTGATTAACTTGTAGTAAATAATTAGCAGCATATAACCAGATAAACCTCTTACCTTTAATTATAAACAATAAAGTATTTATTCATATTGTAGTCAAAATTTAAAATTTCTTGTATACATTGACATAAAGTCAATTTTCTATTTTTTTTTCAGATGGCAATGAAAAACAATGTGAAGACAATGGAAATTGTATGGAAATCATGGAAGAAAAGTAATGTCTTTATAATGCTTTTTCACTGAAAATAATGCAATTTTACTCTATTTTACTCTTATTTTTTCAGTCATGAAATATCTCTTTTCACTAAAAAAATATAATCACTGCATTGTTTGTAAAATTACATCCCCAATTAAGAGCCTCAAGAGAGAAAAATTGCTATATCATGTAAGATGAGAGTTCCTTATACATGTATAAAACTTATACAGAAAAAATGTCAAATTACAAAAAATTAGTAATTCATATTGTTATAGTTGCTGTAATTGATATGTTAAACTCATCAAGTGATGAACAAAAACATAAGTGTAAGTGAAAAATAAAATTTTGACCCTGAACACAACAATCAGCTGTGAATTTGAATTTTGAATGTTGTTTTATGCCACACTCAACAATTTTTCAGTTATATGGTGGCGGCCAGTTTTTAGTGGTGGAGGAGAGAGAGTCCGGTTACAATGTACTCGGGAAGAGACAACTGGCTTTCCGTGAGTAAACTGGCAAACTTTCTCACAAAAATCAGTTTAGGTTCCAGCAGGACTCGAACCTGCGCTGAGAGGAAGTGAGAGACTTCATGATTTAAAGCGCAATGCTCAAACCTCACCATGGAGGTCCCCAACAATCTGTGAAGAGCTTTAAAAAGCAGATCTTTAATTCATATATACAGGGATTTTTCTACCTCCTAAAATCTTTGTGCAGGCTCTGAAAAATTGGGAAAATATACATTTTAACTGAAACAGAAAAAATTAATTTGAGAGAGATGCACAACAACAATAGGCCTATACAATTATTTCCTGAAATTTATCATATCTCATTTTTGTGAGTCAGCAAATACATGTATGACTTAAAAATTTCAACTGCCTATCCTTTTTAATAGGAAAAAAGGTGCTCTTCACAAGAGCAGGAGATGCGAAGACAACAACAGAGGAAAAAGTTTTTTGGTAATGAATGTTGGATAACATATATTTGATACAAGAATAAGTCAGCATCCATATTAACATGTAGTTACATTTAATTTATGATACAGATTTGTAACTTGGGTTTCAATACAGATTAACTCATTCACATCTAGAGACACATTTGGACTAGTCTAATTCATTGATTTACAGCAGAGTCCATTGTTTTTCAGGGGTTGAGAACATTAAGAAATTATGGCAATGGGTATAGTCATTTCATTTAGTTGATCAGAAATCTTGTTTTATATTTCAATTTTTGTTATTTTTAGATTTTTTTTAATATGGCATTAGGACCTGTTTTTTAAGTCTCATATAGTTCTGAAAGCTTTATACATGTAGTGACTTAAAGACATAGTATCTACGATTTCCTCAAATATTTCAATCTCAATTGTTTGGGTCAAATATGTTAGTATTTGGAGATAAAAAACGAAAAATTGTTGAATTAAAACACATAGAAGTATAGTTTTATTGTATTTCACAACTTTCCACGTTTTTTTTTATTTTTTGTCGGACGACAAAAATTCGTTTGCAAGCCCGCCCATATTCATATAACCTTAGCGTGACCTGTATTTGCGCATGCGCATTTCCATTGTTGATAGTGAAAAGCATGGCGTCCAAAGCAAAAACAAATCGTGGCCGACCTGTTAAATTGACAGATTCAGCTAGAAAAAAGAAATCGGAAAGAATGGCGAAATACAACAAGACCAAGATAAATATTGATGATGGTACGTAATTACATTTTCAAATAATTGATGTTTTAGGTTAAGGAAAATAGCCACAACAGGATTAAAATGATAAAAATAAGTTAATTTCATGCAAACCGTTAATGTAAACGATACAATTATGTATAAATATCGAATTGTAAATAAATCAACACGTGCTTACCTCAGCATCCATTGATTGATATCGATACGATCTAGGTCATTGCGTGTGCTTCTGGGATTGTTTCTGTGCATAATTAATGAGTTTGATTCTTACAGACGATGACAACAAATCAGCATTTATCCGTTAATTACGCTAATTATACAAAAAATTGTCGACGTGGAAGATCATTATTCAGTCATATCTTCGATATTTCCGCAAAATTGCCGACTAAAAAAAATAACCATTTTCGTAGATACTATGTCTTTAAACAACAAGCAATTGTTGAATGGAGAGACACTATCTGTATTGAAAAAGTCTTAGTTCTCAGTCATCTTAGATGTAAACCTGAATTTGTTTATATAAATTTTGAAATGTTTTACTGATAAATTGCCACAAGGGCTTATAAGTGTGGTACAGATCATGAGGTGCAATGTAAAATCACATAGGAGATCAACTAAAATTTACTGCACTGAGTGAAAATGTTCAGACATTTATGAGTGATATTCTGATATGTCCATAACCTTTCTTGCAACTGATTGTCAATTTATGTATAGTCACTAGAAAAATGAATTTTGTGGTATAAGTAGTATCACAGAGTCACCTTCAGCTGTGTAAAGTATGTATTTTTATAGGGAAAGAAAAGAAAACCCCAACGGTTTGGAATTCCCAGGCACCAAAAAAGAAAAAACAGATCTTCAGCAGCTGCAGCTGGTCAACAGAAAAAGAAATTTAAGTGGAGTGAAGATGAACATGATTGGAGTATAGAAAAACTTCGGAGAGATCCTGAAATGACATGTATGGATAAGATTCATATATGATAAACAAAATCTTTTTGAGGATATTGCAAAGAGTCAACTTTATTTTTAAGGAGTTATTTTGTCCAGCGGCAAAAAACACTGTTTTTGACATGATCATATGAGTAAAAACTGATAGGAATATTGTCCATTTTATCATTTAATGTTTTATAAGTGAATTTGAAAGTCCTCTGTGTTTGTGTATGTCAGTATATCAGTGACACATGGAACTATATGTGTAAGTTGGAACTCTGTACTGGGACCTAGAATCACAAGCTTTTTGGACTGGGGGGGGGGGGGGGGGGGTTACAGTACAGTATTGCAAAATCATGAAGAACACCTTCAGTCACAGATCACTTATTCCTATAACTTTTTAGTAACATAACAATTTGAAGTGAACATTTTATTAAGAGATCAATATTTTGATATTAATTTTCATGTGTTTTATGGTTCTCAGGTCATGTGATTGTCAAATTTTAAAGTATGTATTTATAATTCTGCAGTTGATGATATACTTTATTTTGTTCCTTTAAGTCTTTTGCTTTACTACATGTATTTGACTTTTCATTTTATCTTTTCAGGGCAACAAAAGGTTGACTTATTACTTCCAAAGATGTACATTGCTGATAACAAGCAGATCAGAAGTGAAGGTAATATAGTTCTAGAGGATTCAACCTATCTTGCATTCTTGGTGTGATATTGTTTGATAGATAAACTTTCCACCTTTTAAACATGTTAACACCCTATTTAGGTGACATTTGTCTCTCTGTTTATGGGAGTAACTGTCAATAAAAGAGAAAGGAGAAGTGTATCTTATAGACAGTATAGTGTATTCTTCACAGAAAATAGTAACTGAGAAAAGTCAAGATCATATTAATCTATAAGTCAATATCGAGGCATGTAGCAGGGCGTCTGTGGCCCAGTGGTTAGAGCATCACACTTTATACCATGAATTCTCTCACCACTAGCCAGCAAAAGTTTTAGTACTGCTGGAATGTAAGCTGATTTTCTGAGGAAGTTTGGCAGTTTATTTGTGGAAGGCTGGTATTCTCGACCTGTGTACATCGTAATTAGATTCTCTCCTCCACCATTAAAAACTGGCCAGTACAATATGTTTCATATGACTGAAAAATTACTGAATATGGCATTAAACATCATTCAGATACAAAGTTCAAAGTACTTGGGCATGTAGCTTGGTCTTTAATTTTTATCCAAAAAGGAAATAAAGAAATGCTGAAAGGTTTTCATTCTCAAAATTTAAAAAATTCTATCAATTTATTTTTCTTATCACAGAATGTTTTTATTTATTGAAAAAAAATATAACTTTTATATAGAATCACCATAGTAATTTGAGTTCAAAAGTTTAATAATTAGGAAGTATGAGGAATGTTTAGATATTTGTCTTCAAAAACATTCCAACTTATCTACAGATTGATTTTAACTGAATTTTGAACTGGACCTCACATAGACTAAAATGTTATTTTAGCTTGCCAAGAAGAAAATTCGTACTAATGCTGTAGCCCCAGCGTCGGTGTTGTTGTCATCGATGTCCCTAGACAAAACAATAACCTGGCTTATATCTTTTTAACCATAATGGACAGGGCTTTGGTATTTCAAATATAGATTCCTTATGACTAGAGCTTTCATTTGCATACCTGTCAACATTAGGAAATTTGTCTGGGGTAGAAAATGCGTACAACAGTCGAACTTTTTACAAATGCATTTTCGTTCTCATATATATGCGTGTACCAGTTGTGTCAAAATAAGTGAAAGAGGGAGGGTACAAGAGGGAGTGTCCCCTTCCGAAATAACAAGAAAAATTTGTAATTTTAAACTTCAATATCTGCCATTTTATGCATCTAAAATGGAATTATTGTCAATAATATTGATGATATATATATCACATTTCTTTTAATTTTCTAGTCGACTTTTAAATCTATAAGGAATAGATATGGGCTTTATTTGGAAGTTTTAATACATGTAATATATACATGTACACACACAGCTTGGGAGACTCAAAATGATGTTATGGTCATTGTGTTATATCGGAATGTTTAAAATTTAGTATTTCTTAATTTGTTACAAAAAAATTTAAAATATACTAAATTCTGAATATTCTAATATAACAGATTTGGAATGCAGAAAATAAATAACTAGACTTACCTAGAAGAAATATAATCTCAGTTTGATTGCCAAATATTTGTAAGTATGATAATTTTTAAAGTCAAAGGCTTGATTTATTAATTTGTTTTTTTTTTTGGGTTGTTTTTTTTTTTGAGATTTGAACATTTATTACCAAAATATTTGCATACCCAAATATTTATTTGAAGGTTTTTATCTTCATATGATACCTTTTTCATTAATTGATAAGATAAAACAACAAATGATGACTGAATAGTTCACTCAAAAAAAGGAGATTTGATAAAGAAAAACCTAATCTGCTTTTAAAAAGAAAAAAAAAAGAATGAGGTTATATAAATGTGTTTACTGTCATTACAGACATTTTATCTAATTCAATTCAATGTTTTAAAAGAAGATATTATTATCTTTGTATAAAATATTATGTAAATGAAATAAAACATCGTTTTTTGTATTGAAATCATCACAAATTTAAGATACATGTATAACACTGTATAGTATGTGGAGTGCGGACGTCATAGAAGACACCACGATCTCGCTTCGCTATTTCTCAGCAAATTTTTTAAAGTAAAATCATTGAGGATTGATACAGAAGCTGCATGAAATTAATATAACATCAATGATGTTAATCTTTGATAACTGTAAATAGGACAGAACATTTGGATTATGATTATAGGTGTGGATGTATAGATATACAGGTAATCAATCTGTATATTAGGTACCTGTCCACGTCCGATAATGACACCTCTGTAAGGTCTAATGACATTAATTAATAAACAGGGTTATTAGTCCTTGTTCTTCATGACTATTTGGAAGATATAGGGGACTTACATAACCTAGAATAGATGTCTTAATACTTCAATGATATGGAGGCGCCAGAAATTTAAAGCTATTTTTTGTCGCCAATTAATAGACTGAAAATTACGATTTAGAACATTTAATGCTGATCAAAAACATATACCGATGGACAAGAAGCGATAGATATGTAGGGAAATAGGCTGAAATTTAAAAAAATCGGTAGACAAGCGGTAGATGAATAGAAAAATCGGTAGAGTACCGCCAAAATCAGTAGACTTGACAGGTATGCATTTGGTACCTTGACTTTTGACCTAGAGACCTTGGACTTTGACCTACTTTTCAAAAACTTTAACCTTGGCTATATCTTTTAAATTATGAGGGATAGGGCTTTGGTATTTCACATATAGATTCCTTATGACCAGAGCTTTCATTTGGTACCTTGACTTTTGACCTAGTGATCATGGACTTTGACCTACTTTTCAAAAGTTTTAACCTTGGCTATAGCTTTTAAACCACAAGGGATAAGGCTTTGATATTTCACATATAGATTTCTTTTGACCAAATCTTTCATTTGGTACATGTACCTTGACTTTTGATCTAGTGATCTTGACCTTGAGCTTTGACCTACTTTTCAAAAACTTTAACCTGAACTGAAGGAATCAAAATATTTACTGTAACATGACTATAAAACCTGACAGCTGTGGGTCAAATACCTATTTTGAAAATTTACACCCATTTCAGGTAAGCTTTTTGTCTTTTGACAACTCTTGTTTATTGTAATATTGTGTTGTTTTTTGCTTTTTAGTTGGAATAAAAAAAAAATTGACATGTTTTATATTTGATTTCGGCAGATAAAGATTGGTCTAATTTAAGTTATGAAGAAGTCAAGGAGAGTGATGACTCATCTGACTTTACCTACACCTACACGTACACTTGGACAAGTGTTGATGGAACAAATACATCAGGAAATGCAGAGATAGAAACAACACAAAAGATCAGAAAGAAAACCATCTCAACACCTTCAGAAAATGGAAATGTATCTTCAAACCAGGATGAAATAACATCAGAAAGAAATTATGAGGAGAGAAGTACAGTGCTTGGTACAAGTTTGTGATATTCTGTCTTAATTTTGTGTATTTTTATATTGTCTATATGTTATAGCGATTAGGGAGAAACAAAAAAGTAACACACACACACATTATTCATTTTATTAGTCTCTTTAAGATAAAAAAAATGGGGACTACTGGTTTGGTTTTGTGTGCCTCAGTATGTCTAGTTCAGGTTTTGGATTAAGTTTTGTAATTGCTCAATAATCACTTAATTATGGTTTCATGCCTAAATCTTCAACAAATGATTTATATCTTAATTTATACTGCTGAATTGAAAAAATGTTTTCATTGATTTTTATTAAAGGAACATATTATAATATAATTTTGACAGACATTTATCAAAGTATGACAGGTTTTGAATAAATTATGATAGATTAACCATTAATGAGGACAGAGATCTTTCTAGGCCATTTTAGGGTCTGCTTACTGGACCAATCCCTAATAAACAAATGGCTCATATTTCCCCCCAAAATATGCAAAAATTCCCAATTTAGAATTTCAAAATTAAGAATAAAGTCATTTTAAGTAATTGTTTCAAATTAAGATTTTCTGTTTTTGTTAAAATGTCATATATTTTCCAAATTTTTCAGACCCTGGACCCAGACTGTTTAAGTCATTTGATTGAGGCTCTAATACTTTTTCAAGATTTTTTTTTTCTTAAAATCTTCTTTAATTTCAGTAAAGGTGGATACTGGCTTCACATAGGTTTTACATTATAGTTTTACAATACCACTAGTCACAAGTCCGTGCTTTATTGAACTAATTTTAATAATTGTGTCTATAAATACTGACATACCTGGAAGTTTTTGCCCCTTATTAATTTTTGCCATTTTCACCCATAGATGAGAGGGTGAAATTTGAATGAAAGCAAACTTCTCAGGCATGGACATACATGCCACCCATGTGGCTATTGTAAATTATGGCGAATTTAAGAGTCAGTAAATAAGTTTTCTGTCATAAAAGGACAACATTTTCAGGTATATTGTAGACATTTGGTTTTACAGCTGAGCAGACCTGTGATAAGAAGTTTGATCAAGATGTGAATATGAATAGTATGAAGAAAATGAATTCTACCTTAAATAAACAAGGACAAAATATCAAGCAAGTGCAATCCCCAGTTGATATATCATCTATAAGAATGACTCAAGAAGGTAAATATATTTATGTATCTCTTTTATGATTTTAATTTAGCTTCAAGCTAAAATACAGTGGAGTCAAATTCGGATGAGTCAAAATTCAGTTTATGTCAAAGTTGAATGGCTGGTCCCAATTTTTATGGATAAGTAGATATGGTAATTAGAATTTCGGTTGTCTCGAATTCTGGTTATTTCAAAGTAATAGGGGATGTCCTGTAAAATTCAACATAACAAGAAAATTAAAGACAACACCTAATTTGATTCTTTTGAAGGTTTTAACACCCTGAACTATACGTTAAGTAGTCACCTGAGTTTGATGACCCAGCAAAATGTTTTTAAAAAAAATGGTTACAGATGGATTCATTTCATATAGTTACAATATCTTTAATTCCTATCAATCATAGTAAAGCCCAAATTATCTTATGTAAAGAATATTTTTCCTCATGACAAAATCATGGCTCAAAAGAACTGAATGATATTAAATATAATTAATAATTTGATAATATATACTCAGGGGTCGTGCTAGGCTTTACCAATGCCGCAAAATGCAATATTTTTTTTCAACTGGCGACAAAAATAGTTTCTGGCGATATTTCTGGCATTTCTGTGTCATTGAACCAATAGACCATACAGATATGTAATTATTGGACCTGTCCTAGAGAATTCATTACACAATCACCTTTTGTAGCCAGGTACATGTACAGATTGATTACCTGTGTATTTAGATGTCCACACCTACATGTATTATCATTAATGATAATTCATATATTCTGTCCTTTATGCAGACATAAAAGATTAATATGATTAAAATATGTTGTTTTCATTTCATTAAGTTTTTATATCAATTCTCACCGATTTTACTTTAAAAAATTCACTGAGAAATGTTAAAACAAGATTGTCAAGTCTCCCAGATTTTTACAGTTGGTGATTTTTCTGGCATCATAAATTCTTCAGCCAGTGCAACCCCTTTATATTTGTATATTCAAACTCTTTCTTAATCACCAGTAAAAACTTTATGATGTCACATAACTGGAGAAAAAGGTGATCCTTCATTTTATTAAAATGTTCTCAATACAGTTATGATATTTCTGGCTTGTCTCCTTTCTAGTGCAGCAATCAGGGTGTTATAAAGATGAAGAACAACGGCCAACAGACAAACAGGAGCAAACATTGAAGAGAAATAAGGAAGTACTGAATTCTACAACTGGGAAAAATGCTTTAAACATCAAGTCATCAAACTTCCCACAGGACCTGTCATCAATCAGAACTTGTAGAGAAGGTCAAATAGTTTGCAATTTAAAGAATTCTACAATACTTAATATTGACTATACTTAATATTGTTACTTGGGATGGGTTTTTCTGATGCAGTTTTAAAACTCTTTTTAACTCTGGTAAATTGGAAGAGTTAAGTGAGAATATTTCAGGTAGTTTTAAGTGAGAATACTTTAGGAAGTAATAAGTGAAATACTTCAGGTAGTGTCGAGTGAGGCAGTGTCAAGTGAGGATACTTGAGATAGATTTAAGTGAGAATACTTGAGGTAGTGTTAAGTGAGGATACTTAAGGTAGTGTTAAGTGAGGAAGTGTTAAGTTCAGATACATGAGGTAGTGTAAAGTGCGGATACTTGAGGTAGTGTTAAGTGAGGATACATGAGGTAGTGTTAAGTGAAGATATGTGAGGTAGTGTTAAGTATGGATACTTGAATTAGTGTTAAGTGAGATACATGAGGTAGTGTTATGTAAGGATACTTGAGGTTGAATTAAATGAGGATACTAAAGGTAGTGTTAAGTGAGGGAACATAAGGTAGTGTTAAGTGAGGATACTTGAGGTAGTGTTAAGTTGGGTACATAAAGTAGTGTTAAGTGAGATACATGAGGTAGTGTTATGTAAGGATACTTGAGGTTGAATTAAATGAGGATACTAAAGGTAGTGTTAAGTGAGGGTACATAAAGTAGTGTTAAGTGAGGATACTTGAGGTAGTATTAAGTGAGGGTACATAGGTAGTGTTAAGTGAGGATACTGGAGGTAGTGTAAAGTGAGGGTACATAATGTAGTGTTAAATGAGGATACTTGAGGTGGTTTTAAATGAGGATACTTAAGATAGTGTTAAGTGAGGAAGTGTTAAGTTCAGATACATGATGTAGTGTAAAGTATGGATACTTAAGGTAGTGTTATTAAGTGAGGATACATGTGTTAGTGTTAAGTGAAGATACATGAGGTAGTTTTAAGTGAAGATATGTGAGGTAGTGTTAAGTATGGATACTTGAAGTAGTGTTAAGTGAGATACAGGAGGTAATGTTATGTGAGGATACTTGAGGTAGTGTTAAATGAGGATACTTGAGGTAGTGTTAAGTGAGGGTACATAAGCTACTGTTAAGTGAGGATACTTGAGGTAGTGTTAAGTGAAAATACTTGAGTGCACATTGTTACAGTATATGTTTAAATTTGTTGATATCAGTGTCAGTAAAATTGAAGAGTAGGTATTAGGAACAAGGAAATCATTTAAAACTAAACCTTATTCAAGTTTGTATGTTCCAAATCTGTCATAGTTTTCTTGAGAACGATCAGACAATTTTGACCAAATGTGGTACAAAGTTTCACCAGGTTAAAAACTTTCAGTTTATTGAATGAAGGGTAAAGGTCCTGCTTGAGTTAAAATCAGTAACAAAAATAAAGTGTCACTACAGATGTGTTATCTTTTTACCACCTTGGCACTACAGTAAACCTCTTTCACTTTATATTAAACAGATGAAGATATACAGTCCTGTCTTGAGAAGACGCCAAATAGAAAATCTATTTCAAATGTAGCGTGAGTAAGACTACCAAATATATTTACTGTTCTGAGGAAAATCTGCACACATTCTTATTGATTAGAAAATTGTTGTATGGTTAAGAACTAAAATCCATGCTTGGCAAAGTAATTTTAGAAATAATGTTCAGGAAAAAAAGAACTATAAGTTGGAACATGATTGAAATAGGGTATCTGTTACAACTGTTGAAGTAGAAAATTAATCTTGATTGCTGTTTTCTATAATGTCAATGTCTAAATTGTTTTCAGGGCCCCAACAAAAGGCAGGCAAACAGTATCAAGATCAAGAAAATTGCAGCCAGTCAGTCCTACCCTGTTGTTTATGAATTCTGATACTACTCATAGTGGTAAAGCACCACAGATACTCTTGTCTAAAAGTAAGTCCAGTAAGTATTGAATCAGAGAAGTACATGAGGAAACATAGTTGTAGAGGCCCACTAGTTTCAACATATCTGTTGGCAAAGTCTTTCTGATCTGTAATTCAAAATATTTTTGTATTTGGTGTTTCAGTATGCCAAACTCAAAAAATGTTCAGATTTACAGAGGCTTACAAAAGACAGGTGCATGATCTCTTCCTGGATACATTGTAACCAGGGGCCCTTTTACGAAAGGTCCAAAGTCCTAAATGCTAAGTCTTAGTCTTAATTGTCATGGGACTGACCAGTCAGCTATGCATTGCTATGGTAGTTAGGACTAAAAGTTAGGATTTAGGACTTGCGACCTTTCGTAAAACGGGCCCCTGGTTATCTCCACCATTAAAATCTGGCCACTTCTGTATAACTGAAAAATTTTGAAGTGTGGTAGAAAACACTATTAAAAACAATGTATGGGGACAGGCAGCTTTAATGGAAGGAAAGATCATTTGACGGTAGTGCAACCAGGGAAAGCCTACTGACTTTTTACATAGAGACTCACAAATTCCCTCTCTGAGGACACCAGTGGCTCCAGACCTACATCTAAATTCAAGTTTCCTCTTTAAATAGAGGGGAGAAAAATAAGGAAAGTTACATTGATAAAATAATGATTCTAATTCTAAATTCTAAATTCCATTTGAGCAATTAAGTATTGGTGACTCAACTGAATGATTTGAATTCATTGTAGTGCACATATGTCTGATCAATAATAATCTTGAAAAGACATTTTATCTACAGTTGCACTCTGATAGGAAAATTACTATTATACAGGTCATCCACATTCTATGAAGAAAAATCAACTAGACCAGTGTAAAACTGATTCCATTCAGGTAAGTTATTGTAAAAAATGTAAATTTCCCAAATATGAGTTTCATATTATAGTCAAAATATCCTTTAAAGCAAATTCCAGTAACAGATGTTGTGGTTTTTATAATCCTTTCATTGTTAAAAATTATCTAGAATAGATCTTTATCATTATCACACACCTCATAAGATTGTCAGTCACTAAAATTTGTTAATTACTTTTACAGGACAGCATTATGAATACCAACAGAGTTTCACACAGAGTCCTGACAAGTACTCCTATCAGAGGAGAAACGAATGAAGAAAAGGTTAACAGGTTTGAGGTATAGTAAACAGCTACATGACATTGCTGTAAGTCGGAACAATCAGTGAACTAGCTTATCTAAAATCAGCTGATCTAAACAACAAATATCTGTGATGTGATATTATAAAAAAGAATTCCTAGTAATTTATTAGAAGTGTAATGTGCCAGTATTTGAGGAGGGGCCTCTGTGGCCGAGTCAGAGCATTAGAGCATTGCGCTTTAAACTATGAAGTCAAGCCTTGCTGGAACCTAAGTTGATTTTAGTGAGAAAGTTGCCAGTTTACTTGCAAAAGACTAGTGATATCTCTCCTCCACCATTAAAAACTGACTGCCACCATATAACTGAAAAATTGTTGAGTTTGGTGTAAAGCACTAATCAAAATCAAAAGTATTTGAGGACTGAGATAGTTTGGGGACTGATTAAAAAACAGCATTACAGCTAATTTTTAAATGGCATCACATATTTAGTATGTATTTTTCCATGTTATTAGGGGGCACATATTACTTTTGAATTACATGAATATCTTGTTTTATTTGGCTTTTACAGGCTGATATTTCTACTGTGCAAGCTGCTACCATAGATGATGAACTGGAGATCCATAATTCCCTTGAAGTCAATTCTATGGAAATAGTCCCAATGTATGACAGTGTTGAAGTGCCAAATGTGATCCAACTAGCCAATAATGAAGAGGAATTACCCAGTCTCAGGAAAATGGTAATTGTAATTTCTATGTCTCATATATGCATTTAGGAAGTACATGTATATATAGTATAGGTATTATTCCAGAGTTAGTTTGTCTATATGCCTCTTAATACAATTTTTCTGGCTATGCATTTGCCTATACATTTTATTTAATTTTCTTAAAATTTTGTGTGAAGTGTTGGAAGTAGGGCAACCTAAACTGATTTTGCATCATGATCATTCTTTAGTCTTAACCTTTTATGTGAAAAAGATCAAATTTTTGTCTGGCTTTGTTTTTGCTTATTTTTCAATAGATATTTTCAAATATTCTTATTCAATTTTGGATTATTTTTTTTTTAAACATTGTAGAAATGAGAAGTTGTGCCCATGAAATAGCTGTTGTTTATAATCCTATATATGTGTTATTTATATAATCTGGAACAGTTAGGTTTACTTTAACTAATAGAATGGGCTCTGTCAATAAGTGTGTCAACTGTGAGCATGTTTACAATAAAAATTATGGAGACTGCTTGTTTTGCTCTGTGGTAAAGGGTAATTACATTGCATAAACTGATACAGAAATAGGCCGATCACTACGAAACTATTCTCTCTTCTTCTCTCATAATTAGAGTAAAATGATGGAAACCACTCAGTTGTAGATAGTGGTAGGACCAGGTTTGAATCTGGTAAATCACACAAGTGACTTGAACTTCTGTATCACAGTTAGTGACTGTTCTTTTTAAGGTACTCGATATAAGAAGAAAGAGTCACAGATATATTGGTTGAGGCTTAAATCTTAGGTTCCATGGCATTTTAAAGAATCTTCACTTCATTTATGTTAAGCTGTGCTACATTACCTGTATAGTTAAGACTACCTAGATATATTGACACGGGTTTACAAACACTACAAGTCTAATTTAAAAATTAATAACAGGTCAGGTGAGACAGTCTGTTTTTAAACACAGAGTATTTATTACAGCTAAATGTCATACATGGAAATAGAGCCAGTCAAAATGTTTAACAGACAGTATTCTTTGTTTTTACAGAACTCTGATGATCCACTTTTTCTTGGCAGACCTATATTTAGTGACATCTTCATGTGAGTGAGACATAAAGCTATGTTAATACAAAAAAAGACCATATTACAGTATTAAATAAAGACAGCACAAATGCAGCAACAGAATTTATGTGTAAATATTTCCAACAAATAGTTTCAGATTTCAATTATAATCTATTTTTTTTCACAGTCAACTAGGAAAAGGACAGTATCTGTATCTAAGACAAATTCTCAAAAGGATAGAAGACCATTACTAAACAAAAACAAACAAGAAGAGAATGAAGCAAAGAAAAGTATCTCTAAACATCACATATATCAGTCTGAAAAACTTAATGATAATCCAGGAAGTCAGAAGTCTAATGTGAAAGTAGTTACATCAGCTGTTGATGTAAAGCAAATTATTAAGGGGTACACGGATGTGATATCTAAGCTACAAAAATCAAACCATGTGAACAAGACCTTGTCAAAATCAAAAGAGAAAGTAAAACCGTGTGTTAACATAAGTGGTGATCATG
This sequence comes from Atrina japonica, assembly GCA_030159075.1. Lineage (NCBI taxonomy): Eukaryota > Metazoa > Mollusca > Bivalvia > Pterioida > Pinnidae > Atrina > Atrina japonica. Next base: position 1,040,014 of record BROG01000127.1, on the reverse strand, counting down.
AAAATACAGTGAATCTCTCCAGTAAAAACAAATTGAATGAGTCAAATAGTAATTTTCAAGAAGATTTAGCTTCATCTAGGAAAAAAGATGGAAAAGAAAACATAATCCAATCTGATTGCTCACTGCTCTCAAATGTATCAGAAAAAAGTGAAAAAGCACAGTTAACCCTCATGACAAGTTCCCAAAAAAGGGTACAAACAAAAGACAAAAGTTTAAAAGACGGAGAAAGAACACCAGAAGCTGAACATATAATGGGCAATTTGCCTGAGTCGAGTTTGGTAGAAGATTCAATGAATCATGACAATGGCATTAGTGGTGTTAATGACAACAATGTTGATGATAATGCAGAAATAGTTGAATCATCATCACAAAACAGTGTAGATGTATTAGACTTGCAATCAACAACAAGAAAAGGAGATGGAACAAACAGAGTATGCAGAAAGGCAGACAAAGTACCCAGAAGTTTAAACAAAGTGCCCCAAAGTAGAGTCAAAGTGCCCCGAAGTACAAACATGGGACCTAATCAAAGTATTACAAGCAGGATATGTAGTCAGAAATCTGATACTTCATCAAGTAAGAGGAGTTTGATTTCACTAGGTTTGGGAGAGTGTAAAAAGGAATCAAAAGTTCATAATAGTGCTCAAAGAATGTCTGTACCTGAAGATGATTTAACTAACTGGAACTTTGTCTGGCCACGTAAAAAAATCCCCGTTCTTAAATATGTACGAAAGGCAAAGTGTGTGAATTCCAACACCTGCTTTCTTGAAGGCAAGTAATACCCTTTTTTATGTCTGTTTATTATTTCGTTTGATTAGTGTTTCTTATTATTACATACACTAAGATTTGATTGATAGGTTATGAAATAACTTTATATTTAACATTAACCAAACTGCTAAGTTCCCTGCTTACAATACTAGAATGGCTTAAAAGCTCACACAGTCCATTTGGTCACTGAAGTCCCAAGAAATCCAATTAGAATTTTTTTGGCTAAAATTTGTTAAATTCATGCTAACTTACTGCATAAACTATGTTACGACTGTCCTTCTGTGATGTTATCTAAACAAAAAATTTCAAATATTTCTGACATTTTTCTTGAACTCTCCTGAAAACAGCATTATAGTTAATAACCTGTAACAAATATAAACATATTTTTTCTTTTTTTTTGTTTAGTTGTGGACAGATCATGTTTACATAAAAAAAATAAAAAAAATAAAAAAAAAAAAAAATAAAAAAAAAGAAAAAAAAAAAAAATTAAATAAAAAAAAAAAAAAAAAATAAAAAAAAAAAAAAAAAAAAAAAAAAAAAATAAAATAAAAAAAAAAAAAAAAAAAAAAAAAAAAAAATAAAAAAAAAAAAAAATAAAAAAAAAAAAAAAAATAAAAAAAAAAAAAAAAGTTTTTAAAAAAAAAAAAAAAAAAAAAAGAATGATTACAAATTAAATTTGGTTTGGAGGGTTCCGCATGTACCCTATGCTAAGGTAGAAATGTTTTATACTTTGTTCATTGTTTATGATTTACATTCCAATTTCAAATGTCAAAATCGATTTCAAGAGACTTATTTGTATATTCTGTATGTAGATTGCATGGTTCCCATTACTATTTCAGATGACATCATAACAATCTTCTGTCCACTGAAGATAGCTCACACAGCATCTATATTAAAAGACTGACCAATGTTCATATAACGTTAAAGCAGAAGTACATATACATGGGCAGGAATTTTACAAGATGATTGCTGAATCTAAAGAATTGAAATTTATGACATTGTGATGTATTTGCTAATTGTGTAAAGAATGAAACTGTATATTTTGTCTAATTTTCATAAGGTGCAAAATTGTTTTTGTTGAAATCAGTTATACCCTTGTTATAATGTACATTTATTTATAATATTCTTTGAAATGTTATTTAGTATTATATATCTGAATATATTATTTGACAAGTATTAAGATTTTGTTCTTCTGTAACTCATAGAAATATGTTCATGGCAATGAACATCAGGTCACAAAGAGTAGACTTAATACCTGTATAACTTTTGAGAGGTGCTTTGGTGCAACCAAGGTTAAGAAGTCTGTTCTCATAGGTCAATCATTTGTATGTCAATCCTTATCAAAAAGAGTTTTCAAAGACAAATTTGATTATTTACTTTTAACCAAATTTAGGTCATAACATTCAAATCCAGTAGAATTGTCTTTGCTTATTGAGCAATTATGGGCGACTGTTTGTGATGGCCAAGTAGTATAACATTGGACTCACAAGTAGAAGGTCCCAGGTTTGAATCCAGGTTAAGGGTCATACCAAAGACTTAAAAAAAATGGTAGCGAGTATATCTTTGCCAAGCACTTGGCATACAAAGTGAAAGTCACGTATCTTTCAAATGAGACTTAAAGCTAAGGTCCCATTTCACAGCAGGGGTGGCATGTAAAGGAATCATCACTGTATTAGCATCAGTCCATAGCACAGGTCAAAATTTCTGACACTTCACCTAAAGCTGGTAACATCTCTATAAGTGAAAAATCCTTGACCGGATATAAAACAATGATAAAACAAAAAAAATTGTAGGTTCAGCTACTTCAGTGTCAAGTAGAATTATTGCTGTTTTCTGTAAAAATTATGGGTATAGCTACTTCAATATTCAATAAAATAATTCTTGTTTTCTGTAGATTTATGAGTATAGCTACTTTAATATCCAATTAGATAATTCTTGCCTTCTGTAGATTTACGGGTATATTGACTTCAATATCCAATAAAATAATTCTTGCCTTCTGTTATAGATTTTTGGCTAAAGCTACTTCAATATCCAATAAAATAATTCTTGCTTTCTGTAGATTTATGGCTATAGCTACCTCAGTATCCAGTAGAATTATCTTTTCTTACTGTAAATTTATGGGTGTAGCTATTTCAGTGTCCAGTAGAATTATCTTTGCTATGGCTATAGCTATTTCAATAACCAGCAGAATTATCTTTTATTACTGTAGATTTATGGGTGTAGCTATTTCAGTGCTGGTAGAATTCTTTTCTTACTGTAAATTTATGGGTCTAGCAATTTCAGTGTCCAGTAGAATTATCTCTTCCGACTGTAGAGTTATGGGTGTTGCCATTTCAGTGTCCAGTAGAATTAACTTTCCTTACTGTAGATTTTATGGATGTAGCTATTTCAGTGTCCAGTAGAATTAACTTTCCTTACTGTAGATTTATTGCTATAGCTATTTCAGTATCCAGTAGAATTATCTTTGCTGACTGTAGATTTATGGGTGTAGCCATTTCAGTATTCAGTAGAATTATCTTTTCTTACTGTAGATTTATGAGTTTAGGCATTATGCATAATATACTTCGAAATTAAAAGAAACAACAAATAGATAACTATAAAAGTTTTATTTAGATAGAAGAAAGTATGTTAATATACATGTATATGAAAAACAATTTTTACAAAAGTATCATTAATTTCCTTTCACCCATGCTCATATAATAACCATAAACAAATACTAGAACAAAAGGAAAACAATTTTAAATAATGTAAATAGATTTGCACAATGTTTACATACATATAAATCTGCTCATACTTCAATTACAAATAAGCCAGTACTTGAAAATACAATTTTCCTTTTAAAATGTGTAAATAAACATGATAGACAAGATGATTGTTCTGTATAAAGTCTATAGCCTTTGTTCTTTGGTGATCTTTTTCTACTGTTCATTTATAATTCTATTTCATTTATATCAATCAGAAAAGTTGCAAGTTCTAACTGTTAAAAGACTGCAACACTGACACATACAGGTTTTCCAGGCGAGATCACATCATCGGTCATTCTATGGACCTGTGGTATCACACACCTCAAAAAACATTACATAATATACAACAAAATTACATACAATAAGTAAATGTATCTAGGTCTTGGCTACAGCACCTGTACTGTATTTCTGTATAAGCCTCCAAAACCATGAGCACATAATCATATCTTGGTTTGGTTCCAACTATTACAAATACACCAATAGAAATAAATTTCTGAAAACTTTCAGGTTGATCAGAAAAATTGAAAGGGGGGAGGGTATAAATTAATTTAATTTATTTAAATTTTACTGTTGAATCGGGAGATTTTTTTCCAGCCTTTCGACAATTTAGAGGGTATTATCAAAAGAAGTTTACGATAATTGCAGTCATAAGATGAAAAACGAAATACAAACTGCCTATATGTTTTTGATGTTTATAATTTGGTGTATTGATCTTAGATGTGCAAAACCTTGTTTGACTCATTTATCCCTAGAGACACAATTGGACTGGACTGATTTACAGCTAAGTCCATGGTTTTTCAGGGATTGACGAGTTAAATAGATCATATAAGACTGACAAGAAATTGAAATCAAAATTACAGGTAACAACAAATAAACTACACTGTTAACATGATTCAATATAACAAAGATAAACAGGTTTATGACAATACGTGAAAAATAGAAATATATCCTCTAAACTTTTGATTTTAAATGTGTGTAATTATAAAACTGCTTATAACCTTTTTAAGTACTTGGGCTGGGAGTCTTGTATTTTACTGTTGAATTCAAATCAAGATGTAAAATTACAAGAAAGTGCAGTATTGACAAGACTAAAGTGTTCTACAATAAATGCTACGACCATATAACAAAACTATAGTTCAGTCAAAATTATATGGTTTCTTATAATTCCATCAGTAATTTGGTGCGTGTAATAGCAAAATAACTGTAAACAATAGGAATAATACAACCAATATATAATGGTAACATCTACATGTAGACGATTGTTTTTGGTCAACCAGCCACTGAATACAACAACCTCAAGTTTTTACACGATTTCCCACTGCATGATTGACATGTCCCGTCCACCAGTGGATAACAGTCGAGAATCATCATACAGGAAACTTACACTGGTCACATGACTGCTGTGTCCACCATAAATATGCCTATTTGACTGAAATAACGAGAAACGAATCATATGAACAACTGTCTCCTGACTAATAAAACGTTAAAAATCTACAGAGACTAATAAAACAAATACGTACAAAAAATACACCATATGAACATCTATATCTGGACTAATCATGCTAATAAAACTTTCCCAATCTACATTGTAATCAAAATAGGAGAAATGTTCATTTAAATACTGTATAAAGTACCTGGAAATTTTTGCCCCTGGTTATTTCTGCCCTTGTACATATTCACTGGTCTTGAATTCGCCCTAAACAACTACAGTTTCATGGATGACATGTACATCTGTGCTTCAATTATGTAGCTTGAAAATTTCACTTTCATGTTAAATTCTATATTTCATCTAAGGCGAAAATTAAACAGAAGTGAAAATTTCCAAATTTACAAATGACTTGAAGAAAAAAATTTAAATATGTTTTAGTCTGTCAAATGAATTGACTAAAGTGAATAGACATTGTACATGTTGTACTGATTATAGATCAAAATAATTAATCTGTTAACTATGAACCAGCCCAAATAAAATGTTACCTTAGGTTGACAGCAGGGGTACTTGTACAAGTTAACTTTTCCAAAGTCATCAGCGCTTGCTATAAGTTTAAACTTGTTGGACCTAGCACAGTTATTGACATCTGTCCCATCTGCTCCCTCTGGCCATATCCCTGTAACATAGCAAGCAAGAGTTAAGGTGTACATATGAACAACAATATCAAGTTCCTGTAACATTAGTAGAGATCCTAACAGCACATAACAATTCTGCAACATTTATTTTCAATTTCTTTCATTTCGAAGTTCAAAATGAGATCTCTTAAAGTCATCAGTACAAAATAGTCTTTAACACTGTTGGTTGCCATTATTGGATGTCCATCTGGCATTAAAGCTCCAACATTTCTTGAAAAGAACATACACACTGCTCCAAGAACTAAGGCATTTGTGAAGGTTTTAAAGTTCCATAACTCTAGCAAATGTTGGCCATTATAAAACTGATCCCAGATCTTATTGACATAAACCAACATTCAAATTCTGGTTAAGATTTCAGGAAAGAAACTCGGGTTAACTGATGGAAACCAAAATGTTGCAAACAGGTGGACAAAAACCAATATCCAAATGGTTCCCACCCCTGATCTTTCATAACCAAAACCCACAGGGTCCCAAACTCTGATCTCTTGTTCATAGAATATGTCAAGATGACCACCTTTTAGACCAAAAGTACATTTGGTTCATATTAAAAATTTCACCTTATCAAAGTAATAACAATGTCCTTGTAGGATTCATTTTTTGTTTGTGAATTCTTGAAAAGCTTAAGATAAATATATTGCCAAAGTTTTTCAGATTCTATCGCAGGGGTCCAAATATTGTATGACATTGGCCTGGATTTTATTTTTATCAAATTCAAAAAGATTACTCTGGGAAAATGCCATTGGTGACACTATTTAAAATGGGAAAAATAGTTTGCACACATTTAGATCTAATTGTAATGGAATCTCTCTTTTTCAAAATGCATTTCCCCTGCATTAATCTATTTATTACAACCATTACAAAATTCAGAAAATTTTTCATAAAAGTGGGAAAAAAAAAAAACACTTTTGCATTGGGAATGGGACTGATTATTTTTTACCCCATGGAAACTATAGAAAAAGGCCTGATGGCAGATATGATGAATGGAATAAATATTTGTCTACCATTGAAGTATTAAATGGATAAATCCTAATAAACAATGTGTAGCGTTCTAAACTGAAATTTACATGAATGTTGTTCCTGGTATTATTATGGATGTATAGTTTGCTTTTGTTTTAGGGGAAATATGACTCGTACCTGCAGCATTAAAGGTGAAGGTACAATTTCCTGTTGCCCATTCTGCGTCTCTTAGTGAAGAAGTGTTGGTCTCCTGGTTGCATGATGGGACCTTCCCTGAAATATACAAAACAATATGAAGTTTTGTAACCAACTGGATAAAATATGTTAGTGATTCTCAAGTACCTAACTAGTCACTGGGGCTAACATCTTAATCATTGAGCAATAACTCTAGAACATGTTAAGTCATTTGTACTAATTATTAAGCACCTTTGAGTTTTCTAATAATAGATAAAGACATCTAGCAGAGGAAATTTGGTAATGTCTGTCATTCTTATGTTTGTATCTTTGATGTCAAATAATATCTGATAATTTCTGTATTGGTATCTTATCACTGTTTGATATCAAATAACTGATAATTTCTGTATTGGTATCTTATCACTGTCTGATGTCAAATAACTGATAATTTCTGTATTGGTATCTTATCACTGTCTGGTGTCAAATAATAACTGATAATTTCTGTATTGGTATCTTATCACTGTCTGATGTCAAATAATAACAGATAATTTCTGTATTGGTATCTTATCACTGTCTGATATCAAATAACTGATAATTTCTGTATTGGTATCTTATCACTGTCTGATGTCAAATAATAACTGATAATTTCTGTTTTGGTATCTTATCACTGTCTGATATCAAATAACTGATAATTTCTGTATTGGTATCTTATCACTGTCCGATGTCAAATAATAACTGATAATTTCTGTATTGGTATCTTATCACTGTCTGACATCAAATAACTGATAATTTCTGTTTTGGTATCTTATCACTGTCTGATGTCAAATAATAACTGATAATTTCTGTTTTGGTATCTTATCACTGTCTGATATCAAATAACAGATAATTTCTGTATTGGTATCTTATCACTGTCTGATATCAAATAACAGATAATTTCTGTATTGGTATCTTATCACTGTCTGATATCAAATAACTGATAATTTCTGTATTGGTGTCTTATCACTGTCTGATGTCAAATAACAGATAATTTCTGTATTGGTATCTTATCACTGTCTGATGTCAAATAACTGTATTGGTGTCTTATCACTGTCTGATGTCAAATAACTGATAATTTCTGTATTGGTATCTTATCACTGTCTGATGTCAAATAATAACTGATAATTTCTGTTTTGGTATCTTATCACTGTCTGATATCAAATAACTGATAATTTCTGTATTGGTATCTTATCACTGTCTGATGTCAAATAATAACTGGCGACATCAAACTACTTCAGTCTAGACGACCTGACTGTGTGTCTTGTCTTGCAGACAATTTTGCTACTGGCAACTACTCTCTATCACAGCTTTAATCAAAGTTTGCCAGATCTCAATCTAACTAAAAACCTTTGTAAAATATCCATGTTGCAGACTTAAACAATGCAATGAGGATGGAGTTTTAATGTAAAATATTTGTGAGCAGTAACGTGAAAAGTAGACAAATACTTACAGTATAGGACTTCATAGTCTCCAGAATTACTCATCAATGTGGCATTGTCTGCTGACCAATCAATATGGGTAATGAAACTACTGTGACCCTACAACGTAATGGAACAGTTAAATAGTCATAACAAAATGGACCATTCCAATATAACAGTTAATACAAAAGAACGGAAATTTAAATAGTTATTATTACCAGCAATGACCCTTATAACTTTTAAAAATATAGCTTGTTGTCTATGCTTTTTTGAATCCTTAAAATACAAACAACCTAATATGATTTTATTCATCAATAACCTGATAGTACTTACAGAGCACCTGCCAACTCTAGAATACTTCACTCCCTCATCAGCAACTTCATAAAGGTATATGTAGTTGTCTCTAGAGCCTAAAGCTAGGTATTTACCATCTGAAATAAAGTCAAAATAATAGTATTATTGTAAAAGATCATATAGATTTAACAGATAGATCCAGACAGTTCATGTAGATCTCCTAACAGATCATATAGATCTCCTAACAGATCATGTAGATCTAACAGATCATATAGGTCTCCTAACAGATGAAGTAGATCTCTTGACAGATCATGTATATTTCCTAATTGATCATGGAGATTTCCTTACAGATCATAAAGATCTAACAAATCATGTAGATCTAACAGATTATATAGATCTCCCAACAGATCATGTAGATCTCCTAACAGATCATTAGATCTCCCAACAGATGATGTAGATTTCTCTACAGATGATGTAGATCTCCTAACATATTATGTAGATCTCCTGACATGACTTATATCTCCTTACAGATAATGACAGATATTATATTGTAAAAGTCTGTCCATATACCCCAAAATTAGCTAGTGTAATTAAAAGCTGGTCATACACAGTGAACATTTGCTGACTTGACATCAATGTTTTTACATGCATGTTGTTCTTTTTAAAATTAACTGAAGATTTGAAAATAATGTATAGCACTAAACAATTTGAAAGCAAATTAAAGACTGTAACTGATGTTGTATATTGGTAAGACTTTGTTTGAAGTGTTTTGGAACTTGTATTTTAATGATAGAATCTGTCAATGTTGAAGTTTGTCGACAGTAATCAAGTTTGTATTGTTTTGTTTTGTATTGTTATTTAAAACAATAAATGGAATGGCTGGTGTGCTGTTGCTTCATTCATTGCTAGAAATAATAACAATACATTTTGTGAAACTTAATTATTTCATTTACAAAATGAGATGTTTGGTAAAAAATATGAGGATGCCATCATCATAATCTGGATAATCGACATCCGGATAAATGTTGTTAGACTGTAATTGAAAAATTCTGATTAATCAAAATTTGGTTTAACTTACCTGGGGAGTACTGACAACATTCTATCTGTTCCTTTCCATCTGTATGACTTGTCAATACTTCATGTGTTCCAAGGTCAAGTACAAGCCAGCGTCCTGTTTCTGTGCCGACTGCGGCTACATTGCCATTTGGATGAAAACTACAACAGTGAGCTGGGTCCTGACACCAAAAGAAAAATATTTCAATGTGCTGATCAAGACACTACAATGTTAAATGCATGCTGCCATTTGATAATTAGGAGATACAAAAAAAACATCGAACTCTGCATTATGAAGTATACGACAGAACACACTTTAATCATGTGTACAAACCTGAAAGACCAGTCAGCAAGGAATGCTTATTCCTCCATGGCACCTGATCCCACCTGTAGATTTCTATAGGTCCATGTTTGTACAATATTAACCAGATTTGTATATTGTAACCTGGACATACTGAAGATTTATACTTTGGTGTCTGTGATATGGTCACCTGAGTGAAATACATGTAATACCCAGATCTGTCCCCTTTTGGGCCTCCTATTGGTTCTAGCCACTTTTCATTTGCAAACATTATGCAGCTTCACAAACAAACACCCATTTCACTACATTTATATATACTGTACAAGTACTTACTGTTATTTCTTTTGACCACACAACAGAGTGTGCCATGCCATCCCACAGATGAACTTGTTTGTCAGAACCAGCTGTCATGAACTGGTGTTGAGTTGGATGAGATGCCAAACCCCACAATTCATCCATGTGACCCTGTTATAAAATAGAAAGGTAACTTGTGAATTACATATTGATGTATTTTACATGTCTGTGTAAATTGTAAATTTCAAAATTATTATGTATTATTTATTATATGCTATAATGAAAACAGTAACTTGAAGTCACATTGTTGTTTATTGAGTAATTAACGAATGAACATTTGTCAAAGTGCATTTATTGTCAATATGGATGCCGTTTGGGTGACAAATAAATAGAATAGCACCCTATACTGACCTGAATGACTGGATCCATTTGTAGATCCACTGTGCCACGTAAAACACAGTTACGTGTTGTACCGACTAACACCAATCCACCATTTCCCTGGCTCAACATTCGAATTCCTCCAAAACTTTCTGGAATCTGTCACAAGTAATTAGAAATTATCATTCACAAAATGAAAAATCAAACTAACATCAGTACATCATCATTATTTCAGATGGAAATGGTCATAGAGATAACAATGATTTCTGAGTCATTCAAGTTAACAATTTTGTCTGAAACCTTCTCCAGATGATGTTGAATAATAATAAAATATACCGTATTTTATGGCCTATAGGTCGATATGGGGGATAGGTCGAATGGCCGATTTTTGGCAAAAATCCAGGATTATGTATTAGATAGGTCGAAATGGAGGATAGGTCGATGTCGGCAGAGATGGAAACATGAATGGAAGAACACAAAAATTGCATCGTTTATGTTTAATAACTGGTGCTAACACGATGGTAGCCTATTAAAATAATCAGAGTGATCAGCCTATTTTACGGTACAGTATTAAATAGGAGTGAAGTTGCATCATATATATATTTAACATCACTTATATTACTCGTGTGTACTGATTATGTATACAAGCATAGCCATTATGTTACCTGTCAAATCATCATTAAATTCTTTATGCTGTTTACCCAAGCGACCTCAATCCTTGTCTTATCCTTACAATGACCTAAATTATTATGCTGCTGCAATTGTCAAACAATTAAATACTCAAGGTTTAGTGTCAATTAATTTATGTAACACTTTTTCCAAAACTTTTCCAACTTCAAAGACTGCCGCGCGATCCTTATCAGTTGAAGGTCACGTTCCAGTGAACACACCTTGTAGTGTCCTGAAAGTCTGAATGAAGACTTCAACTTCACAGTGGGGTGCCGAGATAAGGGAATCATTCAAAAAGTATAAACTGTCCGGTATAAATATAATGTAAACGATGTATTTTTATTACGCAGTTTCTGACACAGTCTTGAATCCCAATGATATTGTAACTTGAAAGATCATTATTTTGTCACTTGATTATGAACACAGTGCATTACGCGCACACACGAGGTCACATTTAATAGTCCTATTAAGTGTATGGGTGTTTGGAGTAGGCCCCTAGATTATCCCGTGGAAAATGTTAAAATGAGGAATTGCAGTTTTTTTAAAGATAAGTCGATGCGGTGAATAGGTCGAGGTCACAACTTTGGAGAAAAAAAATATCGACCTATAGGCCGTAAAATACGGTACTGTCAAATAAAATGCACTGCTCAAAATGAGAGAGGAGGAGGAGGAAGAGAGAGAGAGAGAGAGGAGATGTGCACACAGAAGGATCACTATAATATCAAGTGGCGATGACTTTTACAAACAGTGCAGCTCACTTCAGTAATGTGAAAATAATTTATAGTTCTTTTTTATCACATCATCTTTGACATAAGATTCACTCTGTCCCTGGCCAGTGCAAAATGTCAATTAGCAACTTTAATCATTTTTGCTTGTTCAGTTGAATAGATAATGATGAAATATTACAGTTAAATTTCTAGACAACTTATTGAAACCATTATTATACCCATACATTATGATTCTGATGAATTTAAAAAAAAATCAAAGATTTTCTCTCATTCCTGAAGTGAGCTGTATAGACAGTGTTTATCTCAATGCCGTTAGCAACATACCTCAGTTTCTACTCCTGATTTTGTATATGATTTATCCCATTGGATTATTTTCCTGTCTTTTCCACCTCCAGACAGGAGAGTTCCATCCTTCATTATACAAAGGCTAAATACACCTCCATCATGAGCACCTTCAATAGCTTGAGAGATTCTGTTTGTACCTGAATATATCAATAGCTTTCAGAAACAGCCAGTAAATAGCAAGAGTTCGATGGAGTGGAGGAAATATTCTGATGCACTATTTGATTCATGTTATTTCATTGGTTGTTGAAATTGAAAATCCACAACTTCTGATAGTTACTATATCATGTGTCATTACAGTGGATGTATATTTATAGGTTGCCCTGTGACTGTTTGACACAGTTTTTGTAACTGTAGCTGCTATATAATATGATGTGACAGTAAAATGGATGTATATTTATGGGTTGCCCTGTGACTGTTTGACATAGTTTTTGTAACTGTAGCTGCTATATAATATGATGTGGCAGTTCAGTGGATGTATATTTATGGGTTGCCCTGTGACTGTTTGACACAGTTTTTGCAACTGTAGCTGCTATATCATGTGATGTGACAGTACAGTGGATGTATATTCAGGGGTTGCCCTGTGACTGTTTGACATAACTTTTTTTAACTGTAGCTGCTATATAATATGATGTGACAGTTCAGTGGATAAGTGATTGATTTGTCTACCTCAGTCAGGTAAGGTTTTTAGATGGTGATGTCCCAATGTAGACCTCATGTTTAACATGTAGTTGGTATAGCAAGGAAATAAAAGGAAATGAATTGTGTTGTATACAAGAGTTTTACACTCTGGGAAACAACAGAAAGTGTACTTACCTTTAGGCCAGATACATATGCTGCCATTAGAATCACCTGAGATTACGTCTCCATTTTCAGCGAAAGCCAGACAAACCACAAACTTGGGCTTGTCATGTTTCTATGAGAAAAAAAAACATCAAAATGTTATCATTAGTGTGAGATGACCTAAAATGGCATAGAACTGGTGATTCACTCAAATTTAAAACAATATATATACACCCAAAGTAAAGATACTGCTAAATTCATAAACAGTATTCAAAGCCAGTATTTAACCCTTTAAACCACAATAGACCAGTCTAAACAATAGAAAAGAGAATACCATTTAAAAACTTAGGGGTGAAAGAGTTAAGGCATTCCTAGTAGTATCTATAGCATGTATAGCTTTGTTATAATCTATATCTCATTAACATAACAAGATGTGTTTGTGAGACACAAATGCCCCCAGTCCCAACAAATTTCTACACTGGCAAAATATTGCAATGTCCTACATTCTGACCACCCCCACCCCCCAGAGGCATGTGATGTCAATGAAGTGTGAGCAACCCTTAAGATGAACTTACTGTCCAAGTTTGGCTACTGTATCACAATCCAAACTTGAAATATTGCACTTTATATGTAAGCAGGATGGTATTACGAACAGAAACACAGACAGACAAACAAACAGATGGATGATCCAAACACTAGATATTAAACACAAAAACCTAATGTCTGATTCACATAATTTGGCAGATATCTGATTCACACAATTTGGCTGGGCTGAGTAATCTTTTGATTATCATACAGATGATTTTAATATTCGGTAAAGAGAGGCTTCACAGGCAAATGTTTTAGTACACCTGAGTACCAATAAAAAATTACCTACCTCAAATATACCAGCTTTCTTTGCCAGGGTTCCTCCCTCAAATGTCCAGAAGGAAATCTGACTTTTCCCACAGGATACAATATTGCCCTTCTCTGAGGGATGGAATTCTGCAGCTAATACTGGTTCTGTGGAGCTCTGAAATGTGGACATAAACAAAAGTAATTAATTTTCTACAAACTGATACATCTGTGATATACATGTATATAAAAGTTCAAATACTGTATTACTCAAAGTTGTCTATAAAGGCCACTCAAGGGAACAAGCAAAAGTAGCTATTATAGAGAGGTCACAAAATCAGCTTAGATTCCAGTGAGATTCACACCCTCACCCCTTAAAAAGGCCTACCTTTGTTTCTGTGATTTTCTTCGGACTTGATTTACTGAGGTCCCAAATAGACATGACATGTTCATTAGCTTCATCCACTACCACCATGTGATTGCCACCATCCTGAAAGATAATCAAATTGTATGTCGTAGTTATAAGTATAGAAGAACATCAATATTACCTGTATGTCATAGGTTTTGTAAGTCATAGCCATAGATACAATGTATAACAAGCAATATTGTAACATGTCCTTAATTGTAATACAAAAGACAATTACACCCCACAACTGTTGTAGCTGAAGGTTATACATTATTCTTCAAATGACAATTTCCACCACCACCCTCTCAGAAATATTATATTAATCATATTATACTAATCCATTCTAATAAAAAAGATATTTGTTCTTCATTTATTAACTCGTCAACCCCTGAAAAACAATGGACTCTTCTGTAAATCAATGACTTAGACCAGTTCAAATCTGTTTTTAGGAGTGAATGAGTTAAGGTATCCATTGTATAAAAGGTCAAAATCTAATGCCTGGTAAGGTAATATAATGAATGATTACATTTTATGAAAGACAGGTATGTCCCATGTGCAGATATAGGGTTTTCAGGGACCAAATATCAAAGGGGAATAACTCTAACAGATCAAATAAAATACATTGTCAATTTGATCACATATTTCATATTTGGCACACAAACATTTAGGTAGTTCAAACAGAGGCTACCATTTTTACCATGACTGAAGAAAACAACTGTATGCCCATTCATTTCTGAACACGATATATTTTTGTTTTTATTTTAAATCACCCTGCTACACAATATCATAATTTCAAAAGTACTTCTATTTAATATAACAATTTTTATATTATGTATGCGTAGAGGAAGAATGTTTTTTACTATTTTAAAAAAGTTAAACAAGTAAATTTGCATTTTGAAAATAGACACTTTTCATAGTAAAAGTGTAATCATTATTGTTTGTAATATGTTTTGAATATTACTTAAATAATATCATGTGATATAATGCAATACCCAGTACTCACCAGCTTGGAGAATGATATACAGCATACAGCTCTATCAAAGTCACCTATGCCCACTACATGTAGCGTGTTGAGACTGACGGAATCCCAAATACGAACATGAGGCTGTAAAACAAAAAATGACTGGTATCAATAATGTACAAATTTTATACAAATTTTGACATGAATAGATATCGCTATAACTTGATTTATATAGATATAAGACATAAACCAAAAGTTGTAGAATGGGTTCACATTTTGTGTTTCTATATTTAAATTATTAATGAAATTTATTTATGCTCGGCTTAAGTTAAACCTTGCATGGATTGACTCTACAGGTGATAGCATTGTATCTCAGATACTGAAATTTTCACTATGGTGTACATGGTGTATGTCAGATGGCAACTAAAAATAACAAAATAGATTCATAACAAACATTTTAACTTGAATGATGGGCGATAGGATATTTCAAAATCAACAGAAATTTACGTCGTCAATTTTTTATGAAAAAAAACTATGATAATGAATTATTTTACAATATATAACACATTTAAATAAAATGTAGTTTAAACAAATTGTGCTTTTTGAATGGAGTTAATGTTACATTTACACTTAGTAGTCTAAACGAACCGACTCTTCCAATGAACCAGGAAAAAGATGCAAACTTTCTATATATACATGTATATTCCATTACTTACAATATGCAGTGTATGACTTTCTCTCACTTACAGTTTGTTAACACTGTGCTTGATTGTTCAAAGCTTTAAAAGCGTAATTAATGAAGGTGTAGATGACATGTATCAAATTCCGTTATACAGGTGTACAAGGTGTATATCTTATTGTATTTTTACAGGTAAACATGTTGTATTAATCATTTTTACAAGTATATTAGTTAATCACATGCCAATTCACCAAAAAATGTGTTTCTTATGTAATCACTGCAATGCAGGGTGTAACGGTTATTTGATTATTATTTATGGCAGGGTTGCAACATGAATTAATTTGTTAATCAACTACTACAGATGTATACATGTATATCGTATTTCTCAAGACTGTAGATAAAAATTGTGAGCATATTTCTCCTGATTGTCCCACTTTTTAAAATTCAGTTGTTGTTTTAATAATCAAAATTAACATTGAATTTTTGTTGGCAAATCTGGACAATGCATGTGTGAAAATCTGGACAACTGAGTTTCAAAAAGTTTGGGAAATCAGGACTAAACCATTTAACTAACTATAAGTGTACAAGTTAAATTATAGATGTACTTTTACACTGCCGGAGTGATATTACGCAAGATACGGATGCCGTAGGTTTTACTGAACTTAGAAAAGAAAGAGTCCAGGATGTTTGCAGTAGATTAATGATTCTAACTCATCGACCCCTGAAAAACAATGAACTCCTCTGTAAATCAATGACTGAGACCAGTCCAAATGTGTATTTAGGGATGAATGAGTTAATCACTCTGATCAGAAGATAAAATTTCGTCCAGTAATTTAATTAGATAAAAAAATCCGGATTAAGTGAGAAATCAACTTTAATTAAATCAGTGCTGTCAAAGAACTGTGTGAAAATAAAAACAGTGTGTCATGTTAATCAGCGATTTAGTTCTGTTTACAACCATAACTAAACATGGAAAGTATATACATTGTACACTCAATAATGAGATCGCAAGGAGTATATACAGAGAACCTAGACTGATTTGCTCAAAATGAAAAAAAAAACATTTATCTGTACAAATCTATGTACATGTAATGTAAATTGACAGTTAATTTTCTATCAATTGCCATATTTTAACAGATACTGAAAAGAAATATTTTGAATTTTTGACAAAATAAGTTTTCAAAAGTTCTCATATGGAAATCTATTAACATTTTTATCCAAAATTCAAAATTTAAATTAGTAACACTGATGATCTAATAGAAATACATGTATAAATAAATCATTCCATCAAAATCCATCAATGATTTCAGAACTCTTCTTCATTTCCTGTTTCTTTTATAAATGAAACTTACAAAAATTGCTAGGTAATTATTAAAAAACCCTTAATAACAAAAACCTCACATAATCATTAGTTTTTCCTGTTACATTTTGTACCTCCCTTTACTTTTCTAATCTTGTGTTTCAAAAAGTACAAGACTTGATGGCATGCAAGTCAAAGATCAGGCAAACAACAAAGCAGACAGGCAACAAGTTATCCTTACCCAATGGTCTTTCTCCTGTTCTGGTATTTCTTTGTTTTTACCCACTATCTTCTGCTCATGCAAATGTACACAATAACCAAGTTTACAACAAGATCAGTATTCTCACCTGCTAGGTGTACACAGGTACATGTAGGTCATTCTTTTCTCGAGATATATAGAGGACTGAAATTTACTGGGTTTTTTTAACATGTACTTGTATTTAACACTACACTTGACAATTTTCCTGTTATATGGTGGCGGCCAGTAACTAATGGTAGAGATGGGAACCTGGTTACAATGTACCTGGGAAATGACCACCAGCCTTCCAAAGGTAAACTCGTAAACTCCCCCACTAAATCAGGTTAGGCTCCTGCGGGACTCCAACCCACACTGATCAGAGATGAGAGCCTTCATGGTTTAAAGCCCAATGCTCTAACCAATCTGCCGCGTAGGCCCCTGAAATCTTGCTACATGTCAGAAACCATCATACATTCTTTGTATCAAAGTGATTCTGTACAGGAGAAGATGCTTTTCAGCTCTTTGTTTCAATGTTGTCTAACTTGCCTTAATTTTATTTACATGTATATGGAGACATCACCAGATGAGGCAAAGTATCACATATTTTGACCTTTGCTATTGAATGATGCCCGAGGGGGGTTCATCTTGTTTTGTTTGTCTATATGGGTTTTGGTGGAACACAGAAACCCAGTTATGTTGTAGTGGAAGAGACCAATGACCTTCCACAAATAAACTGGCAAACTTTCTCCCAAAATCAGTTTAAGTTCCAGTGGGCTCAAACTCGCCCTAACTAGAGGTAAGAAACTTCACGATTTAAAGCATGGTGCTCTAACCATATGTCCATAGAGGCCCCTGGATTGGTGACACCCAGGTAAGTTTTTATTGATTCAGCAAAATCACATTAAAATTCAGGTAAATCACTATGAAAATCCCAACCTAGCAGATGAGAATTTGTCCATGCACCATTGTAAGAAACAGAAAGGTATAAATATAAAACAATACAGTTGATATAGAGAAATAAAATTATGGCAAAATTAAATGTGATTAAGAATGAGTTATTAGTTTTACTTTATAAAATGAGAAATAAGGAAACCAATATCCATAATATATATAAATATAAAAACATTACATGCAACAATAACCCATGCAAATATATTACATATCAACTCTGTGCTTGTCAGAAAACATCTTGAGTAAACCTTTGTTGTTTAGGTATGGCGTAGAATTTCCATGTAAAACAAAGTCAGTTTGTCACATAACTTTTATCACAAGATATACATATGATACAGTTGACAATGTTATATATATAGTCCTGGGACCCGTTTTACAAAAGGTCCTAACTGAGCCACTCCAGCTCTGTAATTTCTGTCAAGATCCCAGTATCGAACACAATGCTGACAAGCAATGAGCGTGGTTGGCAGTGTTCTCTATGCCAGATTTATAGCTGACAACTTTACCGTGGCTTTTATACACATAAACATATGGAATTATATCAAATCAAATCAAATCAAATGTCAAATCCTGAACTTCTAAACCAGACAGCAGACAGAATCACAACTTGTTTATAATTTTGTCTAACTGAAGAATACCATCATATATATTACCTTCGGTCAAGAGATATGTAAAATATATAAAATATTAGAAAGTTTACATCCCATGATAGAGAAGCATCAAATTATTGAATTTCTATATACGGTACAAGACAGGAAGTATGAGGCCATAGTTTTAACATGCACTTCAGAAAGTCTGAATCATTGCAATCATTTGGATCCTTTGAAGGCCAAAGTTGTTAAAATGAGACTACAGATGATTTCTTTCAAGCACAGAGCTGTGTGATAGCGTGAACACAAGTGTATAGTAGTTGTCTACCTTGCCCTCTCGCTTGTCATGACCAGCGACCTGTCCAGATGCAACTCTTACTTTGTCAGGGTGAATTGCCAAGCTAAAAAAAACAAAACTCAAATTTCAAGAACTGAATCATTATATAAGTGTCATATATACATTTGTACTTCAAAAGAAAAGGCAGACTTTAAAAAACAAAACTTCAGGGGCCTGTTTTACAAAAGGTCTTAAGTCCTAAATCCTAAGTCTTAATCCTAATTGTCATGGAACTGACCAATCAGCAATGCACTGCCATGATAGTTAGGACTAAAAGTTAGGATTTAGGACTTACAAACTTTTGTAGAACAGGCCCCAGGTTATTATTTTTCAATATGCATTCCCAGTGGAAAGTACATGTGTTTTTGCCAATTTGATGAAAAAATTCCCAATTTGGTACACAAACTGTGACCATAATAAGCAGGAAAATTGTTTTGAGAAAAAGAGATTCCATTTAGATTTACATGTGGGCAAACTATATTCCCCAATCTGGCACAATTTCATATCAAAATTCCCAACTGTGTCACCAATGGCATTTTCCAAAAGGCAGTAAAAAGGCCTAGACGGGGGAAAGGTATATGGTAGATTCTTGCTACAAAATATACTTACCATTTTACATCATCAGTATGCCCTAGATAATGTCTCTGTGTATTTTCATCAAAATTTTGCAAGACAATAGTTGCTGCAGCAATATAAATAGCCTCTCCTGTTGGAAGATGGTAAAGGTTTGAGCGACAGTCCCGTCCACGATAACCGTAGCTGAACATAACATAAGGAAAAATATGAATATCTACTATTATGTATGGCAGAAAGGAAATCCAGTCTGATGTCTGTTGTTGCGGTGAGGGTGGTCGTGAGTGAATTGTTGTTGTATGTCCCGCCAAAATATTTCATTTATTCTTGGTGGCATCAGCAGTGTCAGGTGAACAATTTAGTGTACACAATTCAAAATAATCATTGGTATAAATTGTATATTGTTTTATCTATATGATTTTGGTCATTGTCATTTTTATTTGTGTTTGAAGTTAGAAAGAGTCTTACACGAGCTATTTATGGACTTCTTTTTTATTATTCAATTATGTCACCATTTTGTGTGTTTGTACACTCTCACTGATGAAGTTATCTGCATACTGCTATCTTGGAATAGGAAACCATTTGTTAAAGTCCTGTAAGGTTTAACTTTTTCAATGGCGTGACACATACAACTTGAAACAGCCAAATTCTGAAGTGACACAAATTTCTGAAGGATTGTTTTTGATATTCTTAATGAGGGCAGGCACGACAGGAATTAATGTTTAAATTGCAAATACAGCCGATATCAAATCCTGAACTTCTAAACCAGACTATAGTAAAGTGAAATTTTGTGTATAAAACATTTCATTTAGTCAAGGCTTACAGAACTGATACCTTGTGAAGTAAACTAAATATAAGAGAAGTAGACATTATATTTCCTCAGAGAAGACATACTAAAGATCTGGGATCACAACCAAGCCTGGCACTTACGAATTAATCTAGACAAAATAATCTTTACAATACAACGTAGTGAAAGGATACACCCATTCTAGTTTCAGCTTCTCATCTGGTGCTTCAGCAATGGTGGATAAATTCATCTCTCCAAGGCTGCTTGGGGCATAAAGGTTGACAGCACGGCCTCTGATATATAACCGCATATAGCCCTCCTCTAGAATATGATAAAGAAAATAATATGAGGTACATATACAATGTATATAGATATATACACATAATTTGCCATAGGTCTACCTCTAAAATAAAATAAAGAAAATAATATATAGTTCATATACATAGATATATACACATAATTTGCCATAGGCCTACGTCTAAAATAAAATAAAGAAAATAATATATACATGTAGTTCATAAACATAGATATATACACACATGATTCGCCATACTTTTTTAAATCTAACTTCAGAAACTGAGAAAGTTTCCTGCCTTCTCCCTCAGACAATAGCAGAGAAAATTGATGGGTCTACATGTATAGGTCTACCAAGGTAAATTGGTACATGTTTACAAACACCGCAAGTCTAAATTAGATAATGGGTAACAGGCACAAAAATATCAGAGAAAAAAGTCAAATGTTTTATCTGTGCACCCCTTTTTTGAAAATAGACAATATTGTTTTTGTTTCTGACAGATTCTGTATGTGCCACATAATCTTGGAAGACCAAGTACTGGTAGTGCATGGAAGATTCCTAATATATCATTGTATAAATGCTGACTTTGTTTAGAAGCTTTCGTAGATTTAGTGAGACATTTTTTCCCTCTCATATGGCAGGGAAATATGGCTGATAAAAGGGAGATGCAATGTCTGACCTCTCCCAACACGGTGAGCCCTACATTTATGTATATAAATCTTTTTCCTTCTGTGGTAGTAGCATACAAATGTATATACACACATGTGCAACAATTACAGTACATGTAGTTCAAAGAAGTCAGGCTGAGAAGGCTTACACAATCAAATCAACCACTCACAGTGGTCTTGTGGTAGAGTGTTCAAGTGTAAGTGGCAGGTCTCAAGTTTGATTCCTGATACCAGGTTGTACATACCAAAGACTTCAAGAAATGACAGTGAATGTTAATTGCCAAGCACTTGGTATATCATATGGAGCGAAAGCCACAGGTCTTTCTACTGAGAGTTTAAAATGAGGACCCGTGTCACATTAGGCATGGCACGTAGAAGAACCCTCACTACATTGGTGACAGTCCTGAGCAAGGGTCAAAATTTGTGGCACTTCACCTAAAGCTGGTGACATATCCATATAAATGAAAAATTCTTGGCAGGTTATAAACCACCAATAATCCTACAACCTAGTACATATTTGTACATTTACATTTATAATGAAGCTTCTCATTTTATAACGAAGTCCCCGGCTTTAACATCTACAATGAAATCATCATGACCTCAGTATTCATAGACTTCAATTATGGCCGGTAATTTGTCCACTACAGATGATTATCTATTGATTTTTTTGTGGTTATTGTCCACTCCTGGTCAAATCTGCTTTAATCAGATATTTTCAGATCTCCAACCCAATACCAGTCAACCTTTTGCTCTCTCAGTACAGACATTTAATCAATTTTGTCTACTGGCTACTCAGTGGTCAAATGGGAATATTTCATGTTTACGACTTTTTCGAAGGACACTGCGTGACATACTATGCAAATCATAATCAGTGAAAAGTTCAAACCAAATAAAAATTTCACAATTTTTCAAACTGTTCATTGGCTCTCTATTGCATCACTAATTGAAATTGTTACTAAGGTTTTATATCAGTTTCAGGAATAAAAATGAATAAATATCACAGACTAATCATATGGTCTTTGCTTATGCTGTGTATAAAGCAAATTCTGTTCACACAGGGATTTTCCACATTTCCCCCCCTCATTTGGGAATGGGGCCTAGGCCTTTTGAATTGGGAATTTTAGCAACATACAAGAAAGTAAAGAATCTCTACAAATTTAATATCAATGGATTTCAAATGGGAAATTTTCACTGCAAATGGGACCTTATTTTGCCCATCTATGATAGGTTAGAAAATCCCTGTTCACAATTGTGATACATGTATTACTACTTAAAAGTAAATATTTTGATATCTTAATGGCATGTAAGCAAACTTATTTACAACTTGTTAGTGTAGTTAGGATACTCTCTCCATATAAAACAATAGTATGACTTATACTATCAAGGTTTCAGTGAAATTACTGCTTAGGTATCAGGAACATAGTGGCAATATTACCATGGCAACAAGTGTATGATGCCATATAAGTACGGTAATATGCAAACTACAATAACATTAGTAGAACATAGTGCATCACAATTAATTAAAACCTGCACTGTGCTATGGTACTTCTGATGATACAGTTAAATACATTTTAGCAAACCAACTAGTTATCATAGGTAAATGTACAGAGAAAAGATGAAAGTATTCGGACACTATCATTTCTTATAAATAATATATTTTATATAAATCCACATTTTTTCAAATAAATATTGCAAAGCCATTTCTGATCGCATTTCAATAGAACTGTCACTGTTAAACAAAGAATTAAACCCAGTTTCATTATATATTTTGATTTTTAATTTCTAAATAAGATATTAAAAGATTTATTTATTCAAACAGAAAAATTTTATTTTGCGATGACAACTACCTACATGTATATGGGTAAGTAAAATTGTGATGTCTAATTTTTACTTTTTGTTTAAATTGTCAAATCTTTGAAATAACAAATAAAAAAAATACACCCAAATAATCAATGAAACTTAGAAACATTCTGTTTAACAATGAAAATTCTATTGAAATGTGATAAGATATTTTTTAGAAAAAAATGTGGTTTTATATGAAATATAGAGTAAAAGATAATAGTGTCCGAATACTTTTGTCTGGACATTGATAACATGTAAGGATAGTAGATTTCTGACTAATGCCTACAAATGATATCACTCAGTCCTTTCATTAGAACCTGATAACCTACGGATTCCAACAGCTATTTTCATCAAAAACAGTGTAAACTAATGTAAACCATTGGCTTTCTTTTCCAGTCAGAAAAAAAACTGTCGATTTCAATATGCACACAACGTTCAGCTACACCTTTTTGCTGGCTACTATATATAACTCGTCTCCTACTTCAAAAATCTTTTGAAAAGGCTGTCACTGCTACAACAAAATGACCATATTCCACAGGGGCAAAAATAGCCTGCAACATTGTCCTGGGCAGTAGGAATAACAGTGGATCATTTCTTAGCATAAACACAAGGTTTTATACTACAGGGACTACATATACATTAGATCAGGAAATAGGTACATGTATATCTACTCTATATAGTAAGTTTGTCATGGAATATGAACAATTATGATTAAAAATAATTAATACCAGTCCAAAAAGCATGAGATATAATTTCCCAAGAAAGCCAAAGGAGTGATAGTTCAGTTTTTATATACAGAGACCTGCAATTCCATAGGTATGTTCATGCATCCAATATGAAAAATGTTGATAATTTTTAAGTTGTGATACCAAAAGTTTAGAATACCTGTATGTATGTATATATGTAAAATACATCTTGCAGAATAAATACTACTTTTGCAATGAACACATCTATGTCTCTATGTACATTGTATATTTATCTTTTACTCATATTTTGCTAGCTTCTATGGCCGAGTGGTCAGAGCATCATGCTTTAAATCATGGAGTCTCTCGCCTTTAATCAGCAGGGGGTTCGAGCCCCACTTGAGCCTATGCTGATTTTGTGAGAAAGTTTGCCAGTTTACTTGCGGAAAGCTGGTGGTCTCTTCCCAGGTACAATGTTTCTAATTTCTCTTCTCCACCAATAAAAACTGGTTGCCATCATATACATTTAATTGAAAAATTGTTGAGTGTGGCGTAATACACCATTAAATTGAAATATTACTTTGCTGCGCTACATATGATGGCTTCAGATTTTCATATATCAAATAAAATAGAGTGGGGTCGGGTATTATCGGACACCTAGGCCAATATTCATATTCTGTCTCTTGTCTAAATGATCTAAGGTTGTATGATAGTTCAGTACATGGCAAAAATATTTGGGACTTACCAGACAAATGTCATAAACTGTTAACTATTACTAGTAACAAAGAAAAATAGGATGCATTCGATTGCATAGTGGAGGGCACATTTGTCTTTCGTTGGGACAGTATCTAGGGTGTTATCGGACACCTAAACCATTTTAATGCAATGCAGAATATATATGAATAGTTATGCAAAATATAGTTCATTAAGACAAAGCAATGAACATGAACGTGTGACATTATTCAATTATCCACGAATGTGATACTTGAAAGGGTTATGAGTGATCACACAAAATCCCAGTCCTTCTACTTCCGGTTCTATCAGAGACATCACATTGATGATATTTACTTCACATTATATTTATTAAATCAAAATTGTGATTGAAATAACAGCTGCTAAAATGCTAAAAATAATTCCAATTTTTCTGATAAAATACCTAAATGCATCAATAACCAATATTTATACAATTATAATTAATTTCTTTAACATGTGTCCATTGATACCTGACAACACTAAAATGTATTCGGTTGTAATCAGACGGCCTAATATTTCCAATCAAACACACCCTAAATCAATGCCACTCGGCTAATAAGCAACAGTTTATGTTTATGTATCAGACCGTCAAAGCAAAAATTAGTTCCAAAGGTATCGAGAGACTTCAAGCCATAATTTATACGCATGCGTCAGGAGTAAAATTCACAGGAGACATAAATTGAAAATGCTTGATGGCATATAAATTGTAGAGTTGATCAATTTCCGACAGATTAGCGAAAATACAAACAAATCCATACAGTGCATCTCAAGGGAAAAATACTTGGCAACTGTTGCATAATTTGATTATAAAAATAATGTCAGGAGACACCCACCAGTTCGATGACACCCGACCCCGCTCTGGTGTTTTCCACACTGACTACTGTTTTATCTTTTGTTTGTAGTTTACCAAATAAATATGTTCTTCATTTAATATATAACTTTTAATAAACCATACATGTACATGTATGCATATGATTTTGCAAGTATCATATTGAATGATGATCATCCAATTATTCCTGAACTAAGTTCGTCTAAATACCCTATGTCTTTATCTAATGTAAACTTTCTTTTGATTGGTGAATTTTTAAATTTGTTATGGAAGTAAATTAAATGGATTCTACTCAGGCTAGCTATGTTGTATAACTAGTTAAACTGTTAATTGTCAGAAAGTTGACATGTCTTACATCAGTAGTTCTTATCTCTTTTATTTGACTTAAGTATTCTTGTCAATAAACATTGTACATTTTTCTGTTATTTGATGCTTTTACTTTACATGCCAGTAACTTTTATTTAATACCCACTTTCAAGCTTCACAGGGGTACATAAACTTAAAGCTTTAGACAGAGTATATATACAAATTGGATACATATTCAGAAATATACAAAACTTGTTCATTACATCATGCAGAAGGTTTAAAAACAAACCCATGAAAGAGCAACAGATGCTTATATCAATACAAAGATTTGATGTAATTAAAATCTATAAAATCAGTTTCCAAGAAAAAGATAATTTATTGAAGATATTCTGTCTCTCTCTCTCACTTCTCTTCTATTTCTCCCTTCCTTTTCCCTTATATTTCTCTACCCTTCCCCATCTTTTCCTTCTGTCTCTCTCCCTTCCCCATCTGTCTCCCTCTCTTCTCCTCACTCCCCCCCTGTCTCTCTTCTCCTCTGTCTCTCTCTCTCTCTTCTCCTCTGTCTCTCTCTCTCTTCTCCTCTGTCTCTCTCTCTTCTCCTCTGTCTCTATTCCTTCCCTTCTATGCTTTCTCCCTACTCCACTCTCCTTCTCCCTCTCTCTCTTTATTCAGTAAAACAACTGTGCCACCAAAGTAAAAGGACAGGTTTTGAACATAAGCTTATTATATGTGTATGATTGAAATTAAGGAAATTATAAGATGAAATAGTTTAAAAATTCATAAAAGACTCACTCTGTGAAAAACTTACCAAAAACTAAAATCACATGAAAAATTGAAAAACAGAATAAGCAAATCAGATAAAACTGTTAGTAAAATTGCTATGCATGTTTCATTTAAATGACATGACCAGATATGTCACTAAAACTGAAATCAAATAAAGCTCAGAGAAAAATATGTATCATCTACAGCAATATGCCAGAAGAACATTTATAGTCAATAGGTCACTCTCATTAATTATGTAAGACCAACCCTTCTGCCACTGAAATGTGGTATTAGAAAACATGGTCTCTGAAAAGAGGTTTTCTCAAGGGGATTATTTATTTTTCAGGCTAAAGTATCACATGACAGGTGAACCTCTATCACAGTAGTCATAATGACAGGTGGACTTCTATAATAATGGTATCACAAAACAGGTGAAATTCTTTTACAAAACCCGAAGTAACTCATTTTGAATATCTTTATTTTTTGAGTCTTATCCTGGACCTAAACTCTTGTCAAAGAATATCTGAAGTACAATGTAAGTAAATTTAAAACTTGGGTTCCTTCTGGCCAACTAATAATTCATACTTACATTTTAAAGCCAAACAGGCCTTACTGGTAACCTGAACCACCACAAAAGTCCTGACCCAGAGTTCCTACCCTACCTACAAAGGCCTGACCCAGGCAACTGAATATCCATGCTTTTGACAAGACCCCTTGCATGGGCACCCAATTCCCTACCCTTTTGACAAAGTCCCTTACTCAGGCACCTGAATCCCTATCCTCTTTACAAAGCCCCTTACCCAGGCACTTAAATAACTACCCTTTCTATAATAGCCCAGACCCAGGCACCTAAACTTACAATAACCCAGTCACAAGAACCTAAATTGACAAAAGCCCTGACCGAGGCACCTAAACTTACAAAAGCCCAAACCCAAGGGCCATGAAACTTACAAGTGTTGTTACTGTTTTCAGAGTTATACCATAACCCATGTTTGAAGAAAATTGGTCCAGCAGTTTTTGAAATTTTAAAATATCAAAGGTATACACACAACAAAAGATCACAATATAACTCAAGTGTGACTCAGGTGTCCTTAAAAAAATACAACAGAATAAGAAAATAATACACAGTACAACACATTTTATAAATGAAACGTGAAATGTATGCCATCTGCTTACCTGAATTCCATTCTGCTTCTTTGACACTGAAAATGATAAACATGAGATGTATAATACAAGTGTATATATAAGTATGTGAATTATTGTAGGTGTACTTTTACAGTCCCTACTATCAGTGAAAAATATATGTAACAAATAGAGATGTTCTCTTTTACAAATTAATTACATTTCCAACAATATATGGGTTGACCGATGCATAACATGGGGGAATTTACATCAATAATTCAAGGATTTTATCCAAATTTCAAGCTACCTGTACTCTATTCATTGAGCTGAGAGTGGTTTTTGTCAGACAAAATGTAATTGACAGAGACGGCTTTAATCTGCCTAAATAAACTACCTGTATATTCCTTTTCTCCTTCATTTTAACATTGTTGCAGATGTTTATAATATACAGCCAAGGTTTTTCCCTATTTGCAAAACAAGCTATGGATGAGCTGCTAGAAATACTGCTATGAATGAGATGCTATGGATGAGCTGCTAGAAATACTGGCTTAAACCTGAATGTGATTAAGTATCCTCAACATGCCACATTGTGACACCTTATTTTTAACTCATTCACCCCTAAAGACACATTTGGACTGGTCTAAGTCATTGATTTACAGAAGAGTCCATATTTTCGGGGGTTCATGAGTTAAATCTCGTCTAAAAGAACAAAGATTTTCCATTTACTACTATATACTTAATGAAAGAACAAGGAAACAGTTACAATGTATTTCTAGCACATGTATTAGAGTCTAAGTTTTGTCCAGTTTCTGATCAGGAGATAAATTGTGCAAGCACCAGTAATGAGTTGCTATAAAAAGTAAAACATTCCCAGAATCCTCTACTGATCCTCCACCAGAATGAAGAATGTTTGTTGCACATCACTGCAAGAAGGGAATGGTGTATTGATGATTACTGGTGTTCAGCAATGTAGAAAAGAAATAGAGGATCAGCAATGCACTGGAAATAATTTATTGAAAGGCATATACAATTGTGATCTGACATACCGTATTTGACCCATTAGGCAGCCATGTCCCTATAAGCGCCCTTCCTACTTTTTTTTTTTTTACATAAGATCGAGAATCTTTTCTAGCTGATTGACAAGGAGATGTGCATTTCCAAAACGTATAAAGTAACAGTTTATCCGTAGCCCCCAGCAACAGAATTATGTTGATAGGTGTCCTCGGTAATAACTACCACAACTTTATCCACTGTGGCGTGTAAAATAGTAACTGTTTTTACATCGATCTGACAATTAATTGGTCCCATTAAGTGCCCACCCCCTTTTTCCTGATTTTTGCAGTGCCCTGGGCACTTAATGGGTCAAATACGGTATGTATAATTGACTTCAGTGTAACCAGAAAAATTTGGATACATGATAATAGGAATATTGCTATCTCTCCAACACCATGAAGAAATTAATTGCAATGATTTTGAAAAAGAGTTCTCAATGCAGCTGTAAGCTGGTGAATTTCCCATGCACCTGTGATTAATTAGCCAGTTATTACTATACAGAAGTATATATTTATTTAATGAAAATGCATGTACTTCTGATGTTCCTCAATCTTGTCCTCTTTAAAACTCCAAGAAATGATTACTGTATATCTGGAAATCCAACCCCCCCCCCTCAGTTAACGTCACCATTTTATGACAGAAAACATATTTAACCTATCTTAAATTCACCATTACTCACTAAAATCTCAGGAGTGGCATGTAAACCTTGCTTCCATTATTTAGCTTGAAAATATTGTTTCAATCTTAAATTCACATTTTAAATTGCAGCGAAAATATCCAAGTATACAATATTGAGATCTACAGGGAATGTGATATTATCTACTAAACTTTAATTACAAGAGTGAAATCTAGGGACACTAATATAATGTCTATGTTAATGACATCATAATACAATGTCCATATCTCAACCTAGACTACTGATATTATAATGTAAATGTAATGTCTTCACATTGTACGTAATGCCACTATAACACAATGTCTACATCAAATGACTAATACATTTGCTACATTCAATGACATCATAACACAATGTCCACATCTATATCTAGACTTCTGACACTATAATACAATGTCTGTACCTATTAACACTATAATACAATGTCTACATATAATGCCAAGAATTTGTCACTTATATGGAGATGTCCCAGATTTAGATGAATTGCCAAATATTTTGACCTGTGTTATAGACTGACGACAATAAAGTGAAGGTTCTTTGACATGCCACACCTAGCTTGACACGGTACCTAGGTTTCAAGTCTCATTCAAAAGACTTTCACTTGGCATGCTCAGTGCTTGGCAATGGAAGTCAATTAGCATCAGAATCTAACTCAGGACCTTCCACATGCAAGTCGAACACTCTGTCACTAGTTTAATCAATGAATGCATAAGTAAATGATCAATATCAAAGATATTTATGCTACAGATAAAAAGGAAAATCAGTGGTGCTAATTTCTGACCGAAATTAATGGCTTGAAGTCGACAACAGTAACAAATCTTAAATTAAAGTAATTTTTTAATACTATAACAAATTAACTTAGGGTAGCTTTTCTAAAAGTTATCTCCCTAGAAAACAACCACAAACCTGTCATTTCCATGACTAATGTAAAACATGTCCAACTTGCCATAAACCGGTTTTTTGTTTTTTTTAAAACCTAAGTAAAATGCTTTATCAATATATAAAACATTACAATAAATGTCAGCTGTTTTACACATATACTTTGATCTTGACAAAGTTTATTACAATCAAATTACAAAGATGGTTCAATATCATGTAATAAACAGGTCTCAATTAAACATGTACAAACTTTTTGTAAAGAATATTTTATTAGACATTTTATTCTATATTCTTAGTGAAATATTGACCTCTCTATATACATGTATGTCTTATACAGGTTGTATATAGCTTAAAATTAACAACTGTCGATAATTTCATTTAAAGGCATACAAGCTGTCAAAATGGATGTTTTTGTTTGTATCAAAAGTTTCAAATATTCCACGTTTTATGCAAGTAAATGTTTTTAAAAAGTCCCTTATTGAAAAAAACTTGTTATAATGTCATATTTGTGAAAAGAAATCGTATGTGAATGATGGACAAGTAAACATTTGTATTCTTACATGGATGACAGGAATATCATTCATCGTCATATTTCATTCATTCTAAGCAATTAGGCATGATTTGTTAAAATTTTGCTATAGCAATATATCTTTTTAGCCTTTTTGATCAAAGTTTTGGTCTAATCGACGGGTACTATTTTTTATCAAAATGACAGCCTGTATGCCTCTAAACATTTAAATAATTCTATTGTTATATATATAATAATAATAAAAATTATGAGATATGGACAGATGAGTTGTCACGGTTACCATCATGCATTGTCATCGGTGAAGTTAGTCTTAAAAGCAGAGAATACAGTATATACCTGTACAAAGAAATGAGGACAGTTTTGGAGTATACATATTAATGAAGGTGCAACAAGGTAAAGTATAGGTTGTGTTAATAAATGCCAAGAGGGAAATAAGATGTTTTTAAATTTTTCTGTTGTTAACTGTAAAGTTAATTCTGCAGCTGCCAGTCCGCTAAATTAAATGAAATTCTGTCGAATGGAATAAGATACTCTGTCTACCGGAATATATTGGCAAACTATATGATATGCTAAAGAGAGTCTAGCAATGTAAGGATGACTGATGTAGAGTTAATGGTTGTGTTACCCCTTCTGAGCTGTCCGCTGTGTCAAACTGGTGTGGGAAGTGCTACGTCTAAAAAAACAAATTACACTTCAGTCACCTTTACAAAGCTAATAAAACAAAATACAAACAGTAAACTAGTAATTCTTTGTCACACACACATACATGTACACACACATTCTGTATCTACATGTATGCACACGCATACACATGCACGCACACACAACAACAAATCAAACTTACATAATCATGGCTCATCACACAACAGTTCATTCTGACACTATCTACCCCAAAATGGGACAAAAATCGGCATTTCTTGTTGCACATTGACTAGAAAAACCTATTATGGGCTCATCACGCATATATTGAATGTCAAGGTCTTCATAACTTAACAATGATTGTAATTAATGCAGCATTTGTCATCAAGGTTATGATAAACATATTCAATATTTTGGGTGACTATAGAAAACTAAAAAGCATCACGAACAGTCACTATATAAAGGTTTTTTTCTCAAGCACACACATATACAATGTACATTTACAGCTGAGGCATGTACGTAAACATTCCTAAGGCTGGTCATATGCAATGACATTCAAGGTCACTTACGTCACTTTGCTTATAAAATTCACCATATTTACACACAATACTTTGATTTCCCAAACATCATGAACTCACAATAGCTCATCGCAAATACACATGTTCAATATTCTCAGTCTCAAACATAAATACATAAGTTGCTCATCGAACACATATAACACATCAATTGCTCATTAAACATAAGCACATTAATTGCTCATCTCACATATACAAAACATCCATTGCTCACCACACACATATAACACATCAATTGCTCCCCACACACATATAACACATCAATTGCTACCCACACACATATAACACATTAATTGCTACCCTATTAAAA
This sequence comes from Atrina japonica, assembly GCA_030159075.1. Lineage (NCBI taxonomy): Eukaryota > Metazoa > Mollusca > Bivalvia > Pterioida > Pinnidae > Atrina > Atrina japonica. Next base: position 1,007,377 of record BROG01000127.1, on the reverse strand, counting down.
TAAACACATTAGTTGCTCACCACACAAATACAAAAAATTCATTGCTTCTCACACACATATAACACGTCAGTTGCCCATCAAACACATACAGCACATCCATTGCTTCTCACACATATATAACACATCAGTTGCCCATCAAACACATACAGCACATCCATTGCTTCTCACACATATATAACACATCAGTTGCCCATCAAACACATACAACACATTAGTTGCTCACCACACACATACAACACATCAATTGATTCTCACACACATATAACACATCAGTTGCCCATCAAACACACATTTAACACATTAGTTGCTCACCACACACATAAGCACATCCATTGCTTCTCACACATATATAACACATCAGTTGCCCATCAAACACATACAACACATTAGTTGCTCACCACAAACACACAGCACATCAATTGCTTCTCACACATATATAACACATCAGTTGCTCATCAAACACATACAACACATCCATTGCTCACCACACACATACAACACATCAATTGCTCATCAAACATAAGCATATTAGTTGCCCATCAAACACATACAACACTTCATTGCTCATCATAAACACACCAATTGGTCATAAAATATAAGCACATTAGTTGCTCATTACACACATACAACACATCAATTGCATTACACACACATACAACACATCAATTGCATTACACACAAATACAACACTTCATTGCTCATCATAAACACACCAATTGCTCATAAAATATAAGCACATTAGTTGCTCATCACACACATATAACACATCAATTGCATTACACACATATACAACACATCAATTGCTCATCATAAACACATCAGTTGCTCATCAAACAATAAATACAGCTCAGTGAACACACCAATTAATTAATCATCCAACACAAAAATATTTCTCAAATCTCGTATGTCACAAACACCATTTCATACTGAGGCTTCACATCAACACTATCCTAAGTAAGAGGTCCTCAATCTGTCACCAAACCTCCTGTCTTCAACTAGATCTGAATCCTCATTCTGTCATCAAATGTCTTGTTTTCAACTAGACTTCAACTTTCAATCTATCACCAAACTTATTGCCACCATGCAACTAGACCTGAACCCTTATTTTGTCACCAAACCTCTTATCATCAACTAGATCTGAACCCTCATTTTGTCACCAAACCTCTTGTCATCTACTAGACCTGAACCTTCATTTTGTCATCAAACCTCTTGTCATCAACTAGATCTGAACCCTCATTTTGTCATCAAACCTCATCATCAACTAGACCCAAACCCTCATTTTGTCACCAAACCTCTTGTCACCAATTACACCTGAACCCTCATTGTCATCAAACCTCTTATCATCAACTAGATCTGAACCCTCATTGTCACCAAACCTTTTGTCATCAACTAGACCTGAACCCTCACTTTGTCACCAAACCTCTTGTCATCTACTAGATCTGAACCCTCATTTTGTCACCAAACCTCTTGTCATCAACTAGACCTGAACCCTCACTTTGTTACCAAACCTCTTGTCATCATCTGGATCTACTGATCATCTTACCCATCAAACCCTGATACTGTAATATTTTCTCTCTAGTTGACCCTAGTTCATGTAATATAGTATATTTCTCACTGGTTCATATAATACTGGATATTTTCTCACTTACTGACCCAGTTCATGTATAGGTTTATATAGTTCTTTTTACATGTAATTTGTTCTTTTCAGCGACCTAACTCTGAGAGGTTACTTGTTCATTAATGTGGATTAATTCAACTGTTATCCAGAACACATGTGTCCTCTGTATCAATATTAAACAAATTACTGAGAGAGTCACTTTGCAATGAAGCTTTATACCTCTAAAGGCATAATCAAAATTGCACATCAAAACAACCTAAGTAAATAACAGACTATTAATGTACAATTTAATTGACACAGACAGATTATAACCCTAAGTTATCTCATTAACTATTCATAGTATTTTATATAACATGTCCATTTCCATAGAAACTTACATGTATTATTTTACATAAATAATTATTCTCACTGTTATAAATCTATATTGATTGAGACAAACACTTTGATATACCTGTGATAGGTAGTGTGTTCATTAATTGATGGGTATATATCACAACACGGGCTACTCAGATCCAAACTGTTGCCAATTTCTATACATAATTAATGAAACTTTCTATAGCTACCCACTGTTTACAGAAAACACTTTTCTTACACAAACAAAATCTGTCACAAAGTTATCATTGAAATCTATTGGGGAATTTTTGTTGTTGTAAAATACAGAAATGTTAATCATGTATTTATATGAGCACCACGTTGCTACCAATCTTTGATGGATAGAAAAGTATGATATATGGGGTACCACAAGCAAGCTTATCAATATTAAATGTTATACTGCTTTGAAAAGAATGCCATATGTTGGCATATAATTCAGCTTAACAAGACACTCTAAAGTAACACATTTCTACTCATATATACTTCCATCTATTTCTTTTGATGTCTTAAACATGCACTAGAAATACATGTATTCCACTCCAAACGAATATGCTAAAAATGGCCATATTTAGACTTATTGAAAGAAATATTTAATATTTACTGGATATAAAATTTTAATTTAATTTCAACAATATCACAATTTAAAAGATTAAAGTTGATAAAGAAAAATTTGGTTATGAAAATGCTTATTTTACAAAGCCTATGGTGTTGTACAACTATGACCATCGACAAGGTGTTGTTAAACATGAAGGGAAATGACTTTAAACTAAAAGAAAACTTTATTTTACTTTGAAGTTATTTTGGGAGTATGGTTTTAAGCTTGTTATTATTATTTATTTTTTTTTTTTGGCATGTTTTAGTGCATGAGTCAACAGTAAATTAATCTGCAAAATGTCAGAATACATACACTGCACTGCAGCAAATACAAATAGCCCAACACATATACAAGTGCTGGTGTTTACAGAGTCTAAAAATGTACTAGCTTACCCATTCAAGGGATTGTGGTTTATGTAAAAAGTAACAAAACTTGTTAGTCCTTTATCACCTAACATCATAAACCTATTACTATCACTATCAACTTGACACAGATCAGGAAGGAGACACAGGAATGATTGAATGTTAGTACATTGATGGAATGCATTTAGTGTATGGCTGATAGGAAGTAATACTTTACATGCATAATTAAATGATGCTGCATTTGAAATTTTTGCTTACCGTTTCTTCCCCTTTCTACTCTTGGATGCCATGATTATTCCACAGAAATGTAAATGTATGTCCAGTAATGATCTTAATTTGGTGAAAAGTTCAAGTTCTGCTCCCTTGCACACACAGTATGTATTACAGAGTGAACTTATTGTTTACTTATATATATAGAAGTAGAAAACAGTTCAAGCATGAAGTCAGAGAAGATGTCCAAGTCACATGATTTATCATGTGACCCACTAAGTGGGTGTGGACAGAGTTTGTGTTTACTATAGCAACTGCCTGTGCTTTCACAGGTACAACTATTGTGAAGAAATACATTATATAAGATATTGATGTAAATACATTGATTTCACTGTCTTGTTAACATATAATGTCATATTTGATGCAGTTAATCTGTGTCCATATCAGCCACACCAACCAATTTACAAATGGATATTTTTTCTTCAAAAAGTAGATAATTTATAAGTTTTGGGGGAACACTGTTCTTCAACAGATGTGTAAATGTAGTAGAAAGTACATGTATATAAACAAGTTTTTGTTTTGAGATTAATATACAGTTATCCTACTGAGTGATCAGTAGAATTAAATGATGTTCTATGAATGACAACTTGTATATCTCTACTACTGACATGCATGATTACAATTTTTCACAAAAATAAATATGGAAACATTCTAATATTATTATTATTATTATTATTATTTATAGAATTTTAAGAATTATACCATGTGTAAACCTCAGAAAACATAATGGGAAGATAACCTAGTGTAATTAATTTGGGAATTTTATCAATATCCATCATTATCTTAATCATGGAAATTTTTACCTGTGAAAATATACATTATTTGATGCTAAAAAACCATAACTGAGCAACAGTATCATTTCTGTTTTATTCTAAACTGAATTTTTAGAATAACAATTCTGGTTACATGTATTTTTTCAAGATTTGTCATGAAGTTTCTAAGTAGATTAGATTTGTCCTTGAAAAGATTTTAAAAAAACTGGGAATAAAGACATGAATTATAATGTGAATATAGCCAAATTTAGGGTATAAATTGACAGGATAAAAGACAAAAGTTACAGACCAAAATATACCCAGCAATCAAACTCAAACAATACAAATATAGTTTCAATGACAACAAGAATGATGACCTTAGTATCAGAAATACATGAAAGGCATTTAGAAATTGAATTAAATGAAAGGTATCACACAATCAAAGAAAAATCAAAGAAGAGTAAAGGGCACTTGTTCTACTCGAATGGAAAAAAAACATCAATTATTCATCTTCAGGTATGTATAACTTCAATATATCATTCTACCTTTAATTGTTTACATACAGGTGAAATTTTACATAAATATCGCAGGTCTAAACTGAAAGGAGAATTGTTTACATCTTGTAGTATTCAACTCGGGCCCGGCACCATAAAACTTGAGAATTTACTTAAGTCTGAGAATAATCTTAGCTTGGCCAGCTCAGTAAATTAAATTTCAGGATTAGCCAAACTTGAGTAAAATTTTTAGCCCTCAGAAATTCTTACATTTTATGGTGCCAGGTCCTGATCTCATGAAGAACACAAGACTGATGTGATTTTAATTATATAGGATCTTGGACTTTATAATATAGGAAGTAGGACCTGAGTTATGTCATAGCACATGACACTACAAAATTAAAAAAGAGATTCTTCCCATATACGGTACCACTGAAAAACTGGAATTCAAATCAATTTCTTTATACAAGGACATACTAGTATGTCTACACAGTAAGACACTATTGATATTAAGTTTGCAATATGCCCAAAAGAGGAGTAGAATGTTGAGTTTATAGAAAGGTGAACTCAAGACTGTTGTATCTATTGTACAGATAAAACATAAATCTGAGATCTTCAATGTTTAATATTGAACCAACATCAGCATGCTACGAATAATTTTCCGAAGGTTGTGTAATATCTTCAGTTCACAACAAAAACTATTCACACTGCTTTAGACTAATAGTTGTGGTTAATGTGAACTTTTGTACATTAATTCAATGGTGACCATTTATAAACATTTTATGATTAACTATGTATGGTTTGGTAATAATTGTCGAGTACATAATGTCCCACAAGATCTGGCGAACAGTGATGATGCTTTTATCACCTGAAATACTAGTAGCATAAAAGGGAGATAATTACACTTGTGATTTGTTTATATCATATGTTGTTTATGTGAAGGGATTAACCTTTTGTACATTTATATGTCAGTCATTCCAGCTACACTAAAACATGTATCTTAACATAAATTTAACCTTGATTTCAAGGTCACATGCAAGTCTCTGTGATTGGCATCGTTTGGTCTGAAACTGAACACATTCCCCAATACTAAAAGCATTTTTCAAATTCTGTATCAAAAGATGATATGGCCTGGATATATCCCTCACAGAATGGACAAAAGACACAGTGGTCATATACAGCATGTATACCTTCTGGCATGGCTGCTAGGGTAGAGGAGTGATACCAGGGATTTTTTCCTCCAAATTTATAGCCGATATTGGGCTATATTTCCAATCACAAATCATATCTTTTTTTTTCCCCACTTTTTTGCCAAAAATTCCTAATCATGAGCAAAACATAACATCTTTCATTATTTTTCATTTTTATGCTGATATTTTCAATCATTGATTTTCTTGAAAGTTGAAGTATATCAGCTTGACAATAAGAGATTTAAAAAATAGCTGAATAAATGAAATGCCTTATGCACAAAAATTCCCAATTTTGAACCAAAATTCAGCAAAATTCCCAATTCCAGCTCCATGGGCCATGTTCCTAAATGGGTTAGAAAAAAACCTGGATACTACTGTTTCCTATCATAATAAGAATGCAAAATTCTCAGTGGTGCCATTAGACAAAACAAAATAACCAACCTACAACTTATTCCTCATTCCTAATATCTATCCAGCTTTTTTTAAAGAATTATATTGTATCAAATATTTGCTGTAAAGCTGTAAAACTCAGATGAACAGAAAAAGACCAATTCTTACCATGAACACTCATGATACACCAGTAAATCACTGCAGACGATGAGTTTTTACAACATTAAGCCTCAATTCTTCCAGTCTCTCTCACAACTGCACTCATTTCAGTTTCCAATCTTTTCCCTCTACTTTAAATGTTACAAATACTTCCTGTAAACTTTACTTGCTTTTCATTTACATCATTCATTCATTCTCTCTCTCTCTGTCTGTCTCTTCTTTCGCCCATACTCTGTCTAAATATTCCAACACTTATTATCTTTCCCTCTCTCTGTCTGACCAATACACTGTCTAACTGTCTAAATATTCCAGCACTTATTATCTCTCCCTCTATCTGTCTGACCAATACACTGTCTAAATATTCCAGCACTTATTATCTCTCCCTCTCTGTCTCAACAATACAGTCTAAATATTCCAGCACTAATCATCTTTCCCTCTCTCTGTCTCAACAATACACTGTCTAAACATTCCAGCACTAATTATCTTTTCCTCTCTCTGTCTCAACAATACACAGTCTAAATATTCCAGCACTTATTATCTCACCCTCTCTCTGTCTCAACAATACAGTCTAAATATTCCAACACTTATTATCTCTCAATCTCTGTCTCAACAATACACTGTCTAAATATTCCAACACTTATTATCTCTCAATCTCTCTGTCTCAACAATACACTGTCTAAATATTCCAGCACTTATTATCTCTCCCTCTCTCTGTCTCAACAATACACAGTCTAAATATTCCAACACTTATTATCTCTCAATTTGTCTCAACAATACACTGTCTAAATATTCCAGCACTTATTATCTCTCCCTCTCTCTGTCTCAACAATACACAGTCTAAATATTCCAACACTTATTATCTCTCAATCTCTCTGTCTCAACAATAAACTGTCTGAATATTCCAGCACTTATTATCTCTCCCTCTCTGTGTCTCAACAATACACTGTCTAAACATTCAATAATTTCATATCTTACTGGACAACAATAATTAGCAAATATCTAATGAAAACAAAATGACACGTTACCTTACAGCTCCTGATTGAGAACTATGTAGGTCTGCTGTACTGGAGGACCATTTCTTTCCTGGGGTATGGGCACTTCGAGGTGATGCTGAACTACGTGATATGGGTGGGGTTGAGCTACGATTTGGTGTAACATTAGCATTGTCTAATGGGCTCATGTTAGATTTCCTGTCTGACCCTGACCTGCGGGCTGACCGAAGTGTTGGTCTGCTGGGCAGTACAGAGTTTTGTGCTGAAAACATAACATAATAAAAAAAAGTACATAAATCAAACCATTATCCTGTTGAAATACTTACAAAGAATTATGTCATCAGAAACATCATAGATTTGAAATCTAATGCAACTGAAGGCCTGAAATATGGTTGATCAGACTTCCCAAATACCTGTGACAAAATAGATCAATCAGAGCGTAATCAATTTGGAATCCAAAGTATACATATGTAAATGTGAATATCTGGGGAAAATATATGAAAGCCACAAGTGGGAGCTATTTACCTCTGCCTGCTTCTGCTTGTCCCAACCTTCGTATAACATCAGCTAGGGCACTTCTAAGGCAAACAATTTCATCCTCCTGTTGGCTTACTTTTTTCTCCAGACATGACACTCTTTCACTTAGTTCCCCATGATCCTGACTTAGTAAACCATCTGAAAAGAGACATAAGTACATTATTAAAGTAATTAAGTAATTAATAAAGTATCAGTCCTCATTGTCTGTGCTGACACTTGTTTAATACATACATACATACATACATACATACATACATACACACACACACACACACATATATACATACATACATACACACACACATACACACACACACACACACACACACACACACACACATACATACATACATACATACACACACATATATACATACACACATACATCTATATGTACAAAATGTTTATGTGCATGTGTGTGTTCACAAATGTTTTTGGCAAAATCTGGACCCAGTTGTTCATCTACCCTCACTTAAATATCAGAACCAAGGATTAAAATTTAATCTTGGGTTAAATTCTGTTGCTCAATGACTGGTTAAACATAACTTTATATTTTAACCAATTATGGGCTATATTTTCAAAATGACTGAAAAATTGGCACTGTTATCAAAATTCAGTCCTAGGTTATATAACCCTTGGTTACAATATTTAAACCACGGCTATGTTTAATCAGTAGTTATTGTTAAATTTAACCAATAGATAAACAACTGGGTCCGGTATGTGTATTTCTATATGCTGGCATATGTTTGTCAATGTTTATGTATGTTGCTTGTATGACAAAGTACTAAAGGAATACCAAACAAAGACAAGAATACTGATCACACCTATGAATAAACCACAGGACTTCTCATGGCAATGATAAAAAGTGCAGTTTATATTCCCAAATATATGGTGAAAAACAGCTAAAGATTTTAACAGAAGTTGCCACAAATGTCAATATACCACATGAACAGACATACCCATCAATCCAAATACAATGTACATGTATTGTTGTATAAACAAGTATATAAAAAATACAACAACAACAACAACAACAGTGTACCAGTAAATAATCACTTACGCATGTATATTATTAACATTTACACTTGAAGTGTAATGTCTACAGATTGATTTATACCAACTCCAACAAAATGATCAAAGAGGTGGCATACACAGAGATTGTCTACCCTAACCTAGGCGGCCAAAATAAAGTCCCATTCCCAATGCAAAAGGCCTTTTTTTCTCAATCTGCAGTTAAAATTTCCCAATTAAAGTAAAATGATGTTGAATTTGAAGAGATTCTTATACGGTAGTGACTTCTTAAGTGACTGTCGAAATGACTTGCAGATTTTGGTCACATAAGACAGGGAGTCACTTAATACAAACCAGTTTATATAAAGGAAATACTGTTGGGTCACCTTAAGACAGGGAGTCTTTAAATACAGGGAGTCACTTGAGCAGTCTCGGCTGTATTTTAAAACAGTTTTATGTATTTTTAGATTTTGCAATTTCAATAAAATGTTGCTAAAATTCCAAATTCCAATGGCCCTGGCCCCATTCCCCGAATATATATGTATGCATACTAAGTTACAATATTCACAATGTATGTGGTTTTTAAATCCATTCTTTTTATTCTGTATCTTGAATTACATGTTCAACTATGTGTGGTTAACTACAAGGTTTTTTTTAAATCTATTTCCATTTTCCTATTGTACATATGTAAACAATCTATAAATAAGAGGCCCAAGAGAACCATCTACAAATGTGGAAAGAAGACCAAGAAGAATATGTACATGTAGGCTGATCTGGCCAACAAACATAAATATTGCTGTTTTAGGAAATTCATGAAAAATTCTAGAGATTAAATTTCAGCAAAATTCTTGCACAAAAACATTTCTTCAACTATAAACAAGTAAAACACATTAATGCATCATTGCAAATGCAAGGGGAGATAATTGGGGAAATCATGCCCCCCCAAAAAAGCGTCAAAAATTCATTTTCTGATTTCTATGAAAAATACTAACTTAAATCATAAATCCATGTAGATCAGTCAGAAACAATCCATTTTCCAATTCATGTACCGGTTCTAGAGAAGATGATTTTTGAAGAGTGGTACCTTATGGGACCTATTTTGCCACACCCAGGATCCACCCCTGGGCCGATCTGACTGAAAACTATAAATTTCATATAGGACCCTGAGTACTTGCTTCTTGTAAAGTTTCGTCAAAACTCCTTCTGTTGTTTTGAAACAAAAGCTGATAGTGTGAAAAATGCACCCCATTCTGTTTTGCGGTCTTAAAATATTCACAAAAGGTTCTAAAAATAAAATTTTGGCAAAATTCTTGCACAAAAACATTTCTTCACCTAATTACAAGTAAAACACATTAAATGGATGCATCAAAGTGAATGTACAGGGAGATAATTGAGGAAATTATGCAAAAATGAATGAAAATGACAAAGTCTGAAAAGACCTCAAAAACGCATCAAAAATTAATATTCTGATTTCTATGAAAAATACAAACTTGAATCATACATTCATGTAGATCACTCAGATATAATCCGCTTTTTAATTCATGCAGTGGTTCTGGAGAAGATGATTTTAAAAGAGGGGTACCTTTTGGGACCTTTTCTGCCCCACCCTGGATCTACCCCAAGGCCAATCTGGCTGAAAAGTTGAAAACTACAAACTTTTTTTTCCATGGTTTTGATTAAAATGACAAAGATTTTTAAAATACTGATATTTCAAAAAAATAAACATAAATAAATCAAATTCATTATTTCAATAGACATACATGTACTATAGAAATATTTGAAAACCTTTTGATAAAATTAAGATTCATAAGTAAAAATCATTGATACCTTTTGTAAAAAAAAATGAAATAAATCAAAGAAAAAATGCATTACACAGCATCAGAATGACTCCAAACCTACAAAACATACAGTGAAACCTGTATATAGGGGCCACCAAAGGGACCAGAAAAATATTGACCTTTATGTGCAGGTGACCCTTATACACAAGTTCAATTCAGTTGAAGTATGCAGTCAAGGGACTTGAAAAAAAAATGGCCTTTATAAACAAGCAATCCTTATAAAGAGGTGGCCGCTATGGCAGGTTTTACTGTTCATGTACAATGAGCATTCACACAAAAGAAATACCATTTATCCCTGAGATGTTAAAAATATAGATAAAAATTTGACGATCTGCAGATGGATTTCAATTTTCATCCAAGACAATTTCATCCAATGACACATTTTGTTTCCTTTGAATGTCAGAAATTCGTGAGCAGCATGCTATTTCATGCACACATGTAAAATAGGCTTACCAGCAACACTATCCAAAGCAAACCGTAGTTCTTTTTTAGGTACGACTCCTCTGTCATCAATATCTTTCATGGTTGCTATTAGTTTATTAAAACAATTTATCAAGCAAATACCAATCAATTTTTATAAATAATGTATCTGAATTCTATACAAAACTTGGGCAAATACTTCATTACATAAAATTTTACTGAATTGAAAATGTGAATTTTACAATTGTTAGAGTTATCTCCCTTTAAGTATTTTCTTTACTATTTTCAACAGCATCCAATGCCAGTGGTCTTTCGTTTATAAAATTGTCATTTAATTGAAAAGAATGTATCGAAATTAACTGAATCAAATCAATTTGACATAAAATTACATTGATTACTGGGTGAATTTTATATATAGCAAGTCAATATGCATAATTAATGCATGCATGCATTTTTGCAAACATTTCATTACTGAAATTATGTTTTGTTTTGTTTTTTCAAAAATGCATCAAATTCTAAAATATGACATAATACTTTGTGAATATGTAAAGTTTTCTGTAGTACATATGAAATACTAGTACTCTATTTACTCAAAATGCCTACGAGTCAAACTTCTCAACACCTTTTGTTTTGGAGAATTAAATGTACGATGTACCAATATGTAATTATTAATTAATCGCACTCAAGTTACACCATATGCAAATTGTTCCAGATATCAAAATACCAATATAACTGATATTTGATATCTATTTGAAATTTTTTAATAACAAATACCTGAACTTAATGAATCAATTTATGCTTTTATCTAAATGATCTTGACCCTCTGAGCTTGTCACAAATTTGTGAAATGGTCCATACTGCATATATCAAATCATGGGCTTACTTAGAGAAATCTATAAGCATTATATGACATTACTTCTACATGTAGTTCTTAGGCTATTTAAACAATGTATTTGTACAATATACAAGCATGGTATGACATTACTTCTTGTTGACTGGTTGATTATATTTGTACAATCTACATGTGTAAGCACTATATGACAGCACTGTTAGTTCACTGGGTGCTTATATTTGTATAACATACATGTTATAGGACACTACTTGCTTATACAATGTATTTGTACAACCTATAAGCATGGTATGGCAGTAGTTCTAGTTCATTGGTTGCTTATATTTTTACAATCTACAAGCATAGTATGACAATATTTCTTTGTGGCTGTTTATAGTTCATTGGTTGCTTACATTTATCAATCTATAAGCAACATTGGACAGTACTTAGTTCATTGGTTGCCTACATTTATCAATCTATAAGCAATATTGGACAGTACTTAGTTCATTGGTTGCTTACATTTATCCATCAATAAGCAATATTGGACAGTACTTGGTTCATTGGTTGCTTACATTTATCAATCTATAAGCAATATTGGACAGTACTTAGTTCATTGGTTTCTTATATTTGTCAATTTACATGACGTATAAGCATCAGATGAAAATACTTCTAGTTGTTTCATTGGTTCCTTATATTTGTAAAATCAATATGCAATATATGACAATGCATCTAGTTCCTAGTTCATTGGTTGCTTACATTTGTGTAAGACAAATAACTAAATGAAAACTTTGTCACAAAATCTCTTCTGACTTAATTTTGACTGGCTATATGAAATTGTAAAACTAGTAAGCAGGTTAGACTGCCAACATGCTGATGTTAAATGCATGCAAATGTGGAATCATATCATAATGACAGTAGGGATATTATCCTAGAACAACATTATCCTCCTTTTTCTATGTACCGTACCAGCACATGTATTATTAATTTATTCATCAGTCTAATACATCCTCCTTTAAACTGATTGGCCTTTGATTTATTTACCTTTTATTTTTTTCTTTTGGTAGGTCGGCATGAATTGTCTTTACCCCCAGAGCCTCCAGGGAAGTGACTTTTACTTCATTTTTTGTTTGTTGTTGTTGTTGTTTTATTTTTGTTTTATCACACACTCAAAAATGTTTCAGTTATATGGTGGCTGCCAATTTTTAAGGGTGGATTAGACAGCCTGGTTACAATGCACACAGAAAAAAAACAAACAAACAGAAAACAAAACAAAACACTCTTATCCTGTATACCCTAAGGTTTTCAATGTAAGGCTTAATCTTGTAGAAGATTGTGAAGGACAACAGTTACGGGGGAATTTGATTCCTCCATTCTAATCCATCTGTGACTATGCATTAGTGACAAGAATCAATTGAACTGCAGTACATTTACATTGTAAACCTGACTATATTAATATCCCACTAACTTTAACCTTGTTCATATCTCAATTTACATATAAAGTTACAGTAGTGTACAGTAGTTTATATATTTAAATAATGAACAGGTATGCCATGACAGAAGCACATCATGTAAAATTAAATTCCCCGACACAGTCACTTTACAGTTAAGTGTATATATTGATATATACATTTAACAAAGACTGTTTGTTGCTATAATGTACAATAATTATGCAGAAATGATCAAAACTGGATATGTCTGAGCTAGTTCTGCATAAAACTGATCATTTTATGTGCGGTTATCCGAGTACTACCTGGAACTGCATAGCAACTCCATGAACTTGGTGATCTGTGATTTTGAAGCATCTGTGCATTTACCAATGTACACATATAAAGTGGTTAATTATGTTAAATGTAGCTCACATATGTGAAAGAGCATAAGAGGTATAATAACACTGCTTCATACATTTATGGTATGTAGGGCTTTCATTTCATAATTAAAGCAATATGGTGTATCTGTTAAACAGAAGTGTGCCTTTGTTTCTTGTCAATGTAACTACATTTTTTGTACATTGTACATGTACAAGGTCTATACATGCACTACAACGGCAGCCATACTCCCAATTATCCATTCAAATAAGAAATAAGCAATTTCATTCTGTTTCAGGTTCAGGGCAAACATTCCTTTCATCCAATAGTACGGACATTCTGTGTTACTCTCTTGTTGTGGAAAAAATTACTTCGTAATTGACAATTAAAATAATTAAGAAGGATAAAAAATGAAGTACTTCAGCATAAGTTGTGTTACAAAGTCACCAGACCATTAAACAGAAGAAATGGTATCTTCCATTTTCCCATCTTAAGTTTTCTATGCCATCTGCAGAGGCAATTATAAGAGTTTTTCTTCTTTAACATAAATATACTACATGTACGCAATATCACTGGCACCCATTGTGTAAGATGATACATCCACATGTATATAAAACATCTACAGCTTGTACTGGTCAAAAAGGCTCATAGTGGTCAGCCTTACACAGTCCAATGACCTTCACTTCTACTAACAGTGAAGAAATAACACTACAGCCATCAAGCATTCCAACAATTACAAATATGTGTATATTTATATTAACCCAGCCAGTAGGCTATAGCCTTTCCAGTACATAAACATGTACATTGTATTCTTTAGCCAGATTTATATACAGACATTCACTACATACATGTATACACAGCTCAGTAACTTACAAATGTGTAAGTTGACCGGTTAGGGTTAGCCGGCTCTGTAAGAGTTAAATACAAATTGTTAGGGCAAGTTAAACATATATCTATGCATATCACAGTACAGCTATATATCAATCTTCCTGTTTTTGCTGATTAAACATAAAGTTGTTTTTACTATATACATTTGGTAGTATTAGAGTGAACGATTTGAAAAACATAACAATGATGAGGCCACACCCACCTTTTTTCCTAAGTAACTCTTGAATCACCTCAACATCATCATCGGCACAATCTCCATTCATGTTCAGCAAATGTCCAGTTTATTATCTGAATGTTTAGTCACAACTACTTAATGTGTAGTGTGCTCTGGTCATTTAACCAGCCTGAGACTCCTGCAGAGTGGCAAGTTATAAATATAACCAAACGGAAGAGTGAATACAAAACATGTACATGCAAATAATATGTATTCTCTGATACACTTCACGGATATAATGTCACAGGGAAATTAGCACAAACAAAATAGCTTCGTCCACAATTTAAGAACTGACAGTGTGCAAACAGGTAGAAAAACTTTACCTTTACGTAAAGTTAAACAATAGGTCTATGTCTGACTATTGTACATGTAGATAGTGGATTTCAAATGTTAGGTAAACACAAGTATTTGATCTTCTTTGCTACTTAGTTCTGAGTCAATGATCCCCGAACTGGCCCCTGCTGGTGACCTTTATACAGGTGTGTCGGCTTATGATCCGTCAAAACATATAATGGTAAAACGAGCTGAAAGTCTACACATAGTCATTTATATTCCTGGTATCCTGCCTTATATATATAAACATGTCACATTACCACTGATAAGGTGTCACACGTTATTAACTGTACAGGCCAATCTGTACCTAGCTTGTGTTCTAACTGTATAAGGATATTTGCTGATGGATGTTTTGTTTAAATTCTGCTATTTATATTTCAAATCTGGGTAAACTATTCTTTAAACTTGTCTTTCTAAGGTACCCAGGGATCTTTGAAAGGCACAAGTGAGCCGTAAATATTATCTAAGTTAAACTACACAGAAAGTTGATGTAAGAGATAAAAGTCTGACTAATACAATATAGAGATTCATCTGTTAACTATAAACCTGTACTTGAGACTTAACTATACAATATACAAACAGGCTTACACTATCCATTGTACTGGATTATCATGTACAACTATTTACTGTTTGTTACATTCAGTAAATATGTCAGTGACACATTTAATCGAAGTACTGAAAGTACTGATACGAGTTGATGGCAATCGTAAGTTTTAATGAGGTATAATACACTCGGTATACTGAATACTTTTTAATTCGGTAAAATTAGGTTTTACAAAAAGAAGTAACAAAAAATCAGGTCAGACATTTGGCCTAACATGAGTAATGATGGCTAATTTATTATGCAACAAATTACATAGATCAGCGATATGATTATAAAATTTCTATGCGACAATGCAGTATTGTACCTTTAGGCTATACTTCCTATCAGCAGCCTTAAATCTCTAGGTCAATACCTGTACATGTAAAACATTTTGCCAACTTCAAGGACTGCAATGAGTTTCTCTTCAGTTAAGATCATGTGAATGAGGAATGATGCAATTTCTATGTCCAACTTCACATACAGATCTTGCCAATACACAGCAGAGGAAACTTGACCAAAACTCATTTGCATATGCACAAGGATTGTTAACAGTCCAGTCTATTGCTTTTAATGTCAATTCTATCACAAGAGTGTAATGGTAAAAAATAATAGAAAACTAACATTCTAAAGCAAATTTACAATATCTTAAAATTCATAAAGGATGCCAAACTGATCATTAATAGCATATATTTCAACAAGTCTTGTAAACCTATATTTTTCAGCAAATTGTTACTATATTTTTGTCATTTTAAAGCGCAAAAATATACAAATAAAAGTGTGATTTGGAAATTTCAATCTTGAAGTTGAGTTTATGTTGCTGAAATGCACATACATGTATAATTTTGCATCAATATAATGTGTCATTAACCCCATACTGCAAAATGTGCTTTGACTTGTTCCCAATAAACAACTTAGCATAACATAACTGTGTTGATGTTCCATCAACTCATAAAAACCTAATCGTCAACTTTCTATGAGATACATGTATGGTTGCATTTTTATTTTTATTTTGATATGATTTTTGATTTTGATTTTTGTTTAACACCACTAAACAATTTTTACAGGTTATAATGTAACCAAGAAGAGATAAATGGCCTCCAGCAAGTAAACTGGCAAATTTTCTTACAAAATCAGTTTATATGTAGGTACCAGCAGGACTGTGCTAACTAGAGGTGAGAAACTTCATGGTTAAAATGTGATGCTGTATCCCCCCCCCCCCCCCCCCCCCAAAGTCATATCTGAAATTGAGCTTAAGCATACTCACAAACACAATTTTGAGAATTTAAGCTTGAATATCTGAAATATTCCTCATGTTAAGTCTATATACTTAAACATGAATTTTTTAAAATTAACAGATCTATACACTCAAACTCTGCTGTTCAATTTAGTAAATTGTTTATTTTTCTTTATTTTTGGTGTGTGTGTGTGTGTGTATGTGTGTGTGTGTATGTGTGTGTGTATGTGTGTGTGTGTGTGTATGTGTGTGCATTTCCTGCTAAAAAATTTCACCTTGAATATATCTATACACTCAAACTCAACTCTATTTAATGTAGTTTTTTGTCATAAAATAGTATGTGATGTCATAGCACATGTAGTTAATGTCATAAGCCTAGGAAGTGGACAGAAAAATTCCTCCGTGGCAAATCAGATGTGTCTATCCAAGGCCAGAGATATTGAATTCCTTCCCCAAGTGCTTTGTATGAAAAGTAAAAGTCCAGGGTCTTCTAGATAAGAATCAAAATTCAGGCACTGTGTCAGACACAGATTCTGTATGTTAAATAATCCTCACAGCATTGGCATACATGTATGTTCATAGCACAAGTTTTTTGTTTGATTGCTGTTTAACATCCCACAAAGAATATTTTACTTATATGGAGATGTCAATAGCCTATGGTGAAGTGCTTCAATTTTTTACCTGTGCCATGGACTGACGCCAATGCAGTGAGAGTTCTTTTACGTACCAAACCTTCGGAGATACGGGACCTCGGTTTTAAGTCTCATCTGAAAGACCTATGACTTTCACTTCATATGTTAAGTGCTTGGCGAAAATACAGCCCAAAAAGGCTAATAGACCCATTTTGGCACAGGGTCCTTTACCCTTTCAATTGGGAATTTTCCATCACAATGGGCTTTGGTGAAAAAAAGTAACAATGGTCACTTTACTGATAGAAAAAAAAATAAATACAAAACTTGT
Source organism: Atrina japonica (assembly GCA_030159075.1). Classification (NCBI taxonomy): domain Eukaryota; kingdom Metazoa; phylum Mollusca; class Bivalvia; order Pterioida; family Pinnidae; genus Atrina; species Atrina japonica. Next base: position 989,531 of record BROG01000127.1, on the reverse strand, counting down.
GATTTATTAAACTTTTTTTATTAAACTGACAACATGGAGTTCATCTGAAGACAAGTAGATTTCAAGTGAGCAGTACTTTTAAGTTGTAAATTTTTTCTTTGTCTGTATACCAAAGTGTGCTACATGGTGAACATATTTGCTCAAAATTAAGAAAAATATAGCAGATTTTGCATTGGGAATGAGGCCTTTTATAGGACCTGCATGTTGTTGATATCAATTCCTGCAGCCACTACCATTTTTAAAGTCTTTGGTATGACCTGGCCACTACCATTTTTAAAGTCTTTGGTAGGACCTGGTTTGGGAATTAAACCCAGAACCTTCTGCTTGTAATCTGAACACTCTCCAACTAGACTAGCAGTTCATACTGCAAGTGAATAAAATTGGTACTTCATCTATAGCTGCTGATGATTCTTCATGAGTGGAAGTTTTTGATGTTAAACAATGAAAAAAGAAATTAGGATCATACTCATTATGATATGATTTGTTTTGTTTCCATAGTGTTTTGTGCCAAGCTAAATCATTTTCCAGTTATGGTTGAGACCAGTTGTAAATGATGGAGGAAAGAACGCCAATATAATGTATACGTGAATGAGACCATACACCTTTAGAAACTGGAAAACTTTCTCATAAAATCGGCTACATGTAAGATTCCTATGGGGCTCAAACCTGTGCTGACCACAGGTGAGAGATTTCATGGTTTAAAATGTAATGCTTTAACCATTTAGCCACAAAATCTCAATATTGATAAATTGTACATTGTATAACTTATGATATGTGACTTAGAAATTCAACTAGTGTTTGTTCGATTTGACATTTACTGCAGAATTAGGCCTAAAATTAAAAAAAAAAATTAATTATTTGATGTTGCCTGCCTACCCACCCAAAATGCTGCCACCCAAATTATTTTTTTCACATTATTTTGTATCCAGATTTTTTTTTTGATTCAATTTCGTCAACCAATCTTTATTTACTCGTTTTTTAAAAAATATTGTTTACAAGCATCAATCACAAACTTGAAGCTCCTTCCTAGACCATGTGAGCTAATAATATACATCAATCAATATTTCTTCACATCAACTGTATATGCCAGAATTTACATTGTATTAAAAATGTATACAGAGAATGAGGCAATTAAAGCATACCTTTCTTGCTTTATTTTCTTTCCTTTTCGTTAAAAAAAAAATAATAATTTGCCTACCAACCTACATGTGTATCCACACCTGGAAGGCATGGACAGGAAACATCAAACAAACAATATTTTAACTGTGACCTTAGAGAGAATTTAAATGTAAGACTGTGGCATTATAGAGAATTTAAGACAATTCTAATCATAGTGCATCAGTGGCCTGGCTGCTTCAAAATCTTATGTTCACCAGAGTTGTGTTATGTACAGTGAAATCTTGTTATCTTGAAATTCACAAGAATGCCTTATTTACTTTGAGAGATAACTGAAATTTTCTATAAACATATTTTCTATCCTTATTGGACAACGAATATACCGAATCAGGATACTGCTTTATTTAAACTGGATTAAATCAATTTATTTCAATTTCATGAAATTTCGAAAACTTCAGACCAGAAATAAACTTTTGAGATAAACAAATTTTCAAGATAAAAGTAGTATAAATGTATAGTAAAAAATCGGGACCTGAAGTTCAATTTTAACATAACTGGAATTTTGACTCAACATAAAGAGATTCTACTATATTTTGCTGTTTATGTATTTTGTGTTAGCAAATTTACATCTGGCATTTTCATGTCCACACCAGCAACTCTTAAGTCAGGAATGACAGGCATCTTGCCAGCGATCACTGGTCGCGACAGAATATGTAATATTAAAGTTTATTAAAGAGAATGACTGCGTAAACCTGTTACACAAACATCAAGTACATTCTGTAGATCTATACTAAAAGATGTAAATACAAATGTTACTCATAAACACAATCAAAACAGTCATTTTATTTCCCTACAATTCTGTCTTGTATCAGGTTACTGACTGGAATTGATCAATAAAATTGTCACTTTATACAATGTAGATTATTTTAACTAAAATTAATATTATTCCTATAATCGGTACCTGAATATTTACTTGAATTATATATGTACACCATTTTGTCAATTAAATCTACAAGTATACAAATATGTGTCTATCAGATCAATAACATTCACAATACCGGCCCTTGTATTACCACTGTTTAACAGTAGATAAATTTTAAACTTAGTTCACATATACCCAGATATGTTATGTAACATCAGAAACATGAGCTTATCTGTAATGCATCTAATAATGTACCAACAAGATGTAATTGTGAAACATAAATGCCCCTGGTCCCAACAAATTTCTATAATAAATACTGCAATGTCCTACATTTAGATCTCACCCCATCCCCAGGGGCATGTGATGTTAGTGATGTGTGTGCAACCCTTAGATGAACTTACAGTCTAAGTTTGGTTACTGTATCACAATCTAAACTTGAAATATTGCACTTTATATGAAAGCAGGACAGAATTACAGACAGACAGATGGATGATCCAAACACTAGATGCCCAATCGGACCTTTCAGGCCGGGGCATAAAAATAGGTCTTTATTGGTCAAAAGATCCCCCATCCTGTCTACTGAACCCCTAACCAAGAGGTCATATGACACTTGCTTCTTACCAATGTGACCCAGGTTGGATCCTGGGATTGGACAGGGGAGTATGAGAGATGGTATGGTGATCGCCAGCTCAGACATGTGGGTTTTCCACAGCAAGGACCCCTGCATGCCAACACCAGAGCTAATGAGACATTTGTGTAAGTTGTCAAAACTTGTTTGTTAATCATTGTAAAATAAACAGTTTAAACTTTAAAAATAATTACTCTAAATACCCCTATAGATGCTTCATACCAAATTTAAACATAATTGTTGGAAGGTAGAATGCACAACCATGCATAAAAAAATCGAATTTTGATTTGGGTGACATCTGCACCCCTAAAATAAAAGTTGGTGATGTTGTTATTGGTCGGTCTGTTTGTTCCTTTTTCTGTAAAGAAATATTTTAATCCATAAAATAACTGGTGTTACTTTCCTCATATTTTAACCAAACTTGGTATGTTGCTTTATAATGATACAATAATGGATGAGTTTGATTATGGCCAACATTCAGAGTTAAAAGACATAGCTCTCAGGACCATTGTAGTTCTTAAAGACATATTGAAAGACATGTTATTGAAAACAATATCATACTTAATGCCAATGGTAACTCTTAGATATGAAATTCACTGCAATAACTGAGATTTTGTTCATTTCCTTAATGGATGCATGCATCTACCATTTCCAAATACCGGTATATCATATACATGTATGGTTCCTTTGTCAAAGCCAAATTCCATCCTGCATTATAAAGTTCTCCTTGTAAAAGTTCTCGTTAGACTTAGTTAATCTTTCTTTCTTCACTACCATATTCACTTGCTAAAGCTATATTCCATTCTCTCATTATCACATTTCCTTGACCACTACCTCAAAATACCTATTACTGTTATCACAGACCATTCTAACCTTACTACTATGTTCTTGTCATACATCCATCTATCAAGAGTAATCACTATCATGTTTCAGTTGTCATATAGCCATAATCTACATGTATCTCCACAATCATGCTCCATTTGTCATAGCCCCATGCATCTCCAATATTATGTTCCACATAGCCTTATCCAACTTCACTACCATGTTCCCTTTACCATTAATCTTCACTTTTCTACATAACATACATGTATTGTCCGATTCACTTCAGATGGCAGGGCGGAGAAACCTTTTGATTATCCTACGGATGATTCTACTCAATTTTCGGTTATGACAAGCTGCACGGGAAAAATGTTTTATTCTTCACTGGATACTCTCTTATGTATTGCGACGAGTGGGAATGAGTCAGTGTAATTTTAATGTTATGCTTTATTACCTAAAGTTTAAACTTGTCTAGGTCAAGAAAGGGTTCACAAGAATCCGCCCTGCCAGGTTATTTGGATTTTACTATACCACCATCCACCTCCACTAAAATGCTCCCTTGTCACAGCATCATCCATCTCCACTATCATACTGTATGTCCTTTGTCATAGACCACTTCCTCTTCCACATGTCATACCAAATCCATATCCACTATCATATTCCACTTGTTCTAACCCCATACAATTCATTTATCATATTCATTCTGTCATAGACCCATTTATCTTCATTGTCATGTAACACTTGTTAAAACCTTGTCCATCTCCAGTATCATGTTATATGTGTCATAGCTTCATCCACTTTCACTATCATAATCTTTCTGTCATGTATATGTACCATTCCAATTTCACTATCATGTTCCTTTTGCTATATATATATACCATTCCACCTTCAAAATCATGTTCCACATACCATACCAAACTCTATCTCCACTATCATATTCCCCTTGTCACAGCCCTTTCAACCTCCACTATCATGTTCCACGATGCTATACCCCAACCCAGCTCCACTATCTTGTTTCATAGGTCATAGTCCCATCCATCTTCACAATCATGTCCTCTTTGTCAAAGCCCTACCCATTTTAACTACACTGTTCCAAATATTTTTGCCCAATGCATCTTCCTTAATTGATTATCATGTTCCAATTGTATAACTTGTATTTTGTATACTGATGGCATATAACTGTAAATAATGATGGAAATTATTGCTCATTTGAAAAAACCTCAAAAAATTAAAAAACTTTGTTTGAGTACAGGTATGTACACAAATTTTAAGTACCGTACTATACATATTTATAAATTATTTTTTTACAGGAAATCATAAGTGTGATGCAAAACTTTGTATGTGAATGATGTAAAAATAATATGTTTCCTTTTTACTCAAATCCAGAAGTTTTACAAATGACTATATAATCAGAATAATGAAACAAAAGTTGAGCTTGAGTATTGAGTAAATTTGATTACTTCTGGCCCAGATGTAAAGTGATGGCAATAACTCAGGTTACATGTAGCTTAAAACTAAATAAACTTTTTTACATGTTGTTTGATATTTAATGGGGTCTTTTTTAGGGGGAGGTGTTATTTTCTTAGCCTTGCTTGTTTTTCTCTCTTTGGTGGTAATGTTTGGTTCCTTTTCCGTGTGCAGTTTTTAGAATTACATGTACATGTATTTTTTTTTAATCCTCCAGTCACATTGCTATTTGTCTGTCTAACTTTCATTTTTTGGACTACACTCATTTCTTCCTTTTTTATTACAAATCATACTAGTAGCCATTTTCTGAACCACCTTGCTTAGCTTAACTTTATAAAACCAAATAATGAGTTGCTATAACTTGAATGACAACTACCAAATATTTTACCTGCCCAGGTGTGCTACAAGACCAAACCTATATCAGCAGAGGTAATCAACTAGTATTTACTGTTCAATTAATGGATAAAAAGCTTGTAAAGATATCATTATTCCAGATACCTTGAATAACTTACCTTGAGTGACATCTGGTTTACCTGTTACATTAAATAGACTGACAACCAAGTAGTGCAACATAAACATTTGAACATAAAACACCGTCTAACACCTTAATATTGACTTAACACAACATTTAAATGATGCAAAATAGTTTATCATGTTCGCCTATAGCTATGAAAAGCATAGAAATCCTTGTATTATGTTTCTGTTTCTTTTTTTTTTTGGGGGGGGGGGGGGGGAGGGATGTCTGTAAAGCATCATGATTTTGTATGGTAATCTTTCTAGCAGTAATTTCACTGGTGGAGAAGTTAAAATATTTGTCTCGATCACTCATACATAAAAAAAAAATTCTACTTTTGAAATTGCTTCTTTTATGAAAATTTTGTTTTTGAGAACATAACCAAGTGATATTTAGTATTTAATAAACAGAAGGCATTGTAATAAACATACAATGTAGTTCCATTCCCATGTAAAACCTAGATGCAATCTCTTACTGGTATTCTAAATTCAAGGGCATCAATGCCAAAATAAATGATCTTGAAAGAATCATAAATTTTCCCCATTTTTTCAATTCAAAAACATCAATCGCAGATTTTCTGGGTTTTTCCCCTTCTAATTAAGGATATAACGCCAGATAATTTAAACACCTATATATTTGATGAAGAAATTTCAATGAAATCTGTGGACATTCTTGCTCTAAGAATTAATGTGCTGTAAATCTGTAAGAGTTATCTTTCTTAGTTTGAAATTTGGTTATCGCTCTTTTTCAATATGTAATACCAATATACATGTACCATTATTTTTTTTATATTTTGAATGGTGTTTTACACCACACTCAACAACAGTGTTTTAGTTACATGGTAGCGGTCAGTATCTGATTGTGGGGGAGAGAACCAAGTTACAATGGTACCAGACCAACCTTGAAAATTTTTCATGGGGGAGATTTTTCAATCTCATGGGGGAAACTCTAAATTTTAGTAAGAATTAATAGGAAAATTAAAATTTTTCATAAGGGAGATATGCATGTTTCTTGAAGAAATTATCAAAATTTTACATTAAAAATAGGCAGCCTTCCACAAGTAAATTGGCAAACTTTCTCACAAAAATACCTATAGTGAACAGCAGAATAAACTGAAATTATTTTTATGAACATAAGAACGGAAATACAAATGTATGTTTTGGTACAGTAATGGAAATTCCATGACAATTTGTTTTTTTCATCAAAAAACAAAACCATGGCATTCTATGGTTCATAAAGGATGACTGAATCAGAGGATTAAACAAATGAGATTTCCCTCCTAATCCACCTCTCTCTCTCCTCTCTCTCTCTCCCTCCCTCTCTCTCTCTCTCCCCCTCTCTCTTCCCCATCTCTGTCTCTCTCTCTCTCTCTCTTCCCCATCTCTGTCTGTCTCTCTCTCTCTCTCTTCCCCATCTCTCTCAATATTTTACATTGTACTCTACTGGATGAAATGTAAATGAAACAAATTACTGCCTCTCTCCATCATGTCAGTAAAATAAAGTTCTAATAAAATTGCATTTCCAATGACAACAGATGTGTACACACTACATGTACATACACAAAATCTAATATTGGATGAGTTTATGTTGATGTGTACAGAATGACACATTACAATAAATGTACCCTTACTATGTTACAGGCACTCAGTGTACACAATCCATCCATAAGCTCATATGACTTCAAAGGCAAAATTAATTCATCTAATTTGTCGATGGAAAGCACCACTTCTAATTTAACATAATCAAATTAACAGTCACATAACACCATAGCAACACATTAACAAAATTGCAGATTTTATTTTATTTCTTGTCAGGGGGACATAAAACATGGCTGTATCAGACAGCATTCTGTTCGAGTATTTTCTGATTCCGTAAACAAACTTTTACTTCCAGCAATCCATGTCTCAAATCAAGCTATGAAGAACACTTCTAATTTCAATAATATCTGAGAAATTGGCCAAGAACGTATTCCATATGTGCAAAACATGGAAATGGTTTTAGTATTAAATACTGTAATAAAAATGACTGTCGAGGAAATTCCCAGATCCTATGGCGATGGCTGACAGCATATAAACATTGCACTATATCAGGTAAATTGCCTTGGCAACAACAACAAACTACCTTTATACAAAAAGATATATAAGTATTGAAAAGGGTTATCTAATAAGGATGAAGTACATGTAATAAAATTGTTGGTAAAAAAAAATGAAAGAACTTTTAAGTTTTATGATAGAATGAATTTGTACAAAATGATTCAGTAAAAATGACTCATTTAGCAAAATTTTGTGAGAACTTTGAAAATTGAGATCAATGTACAGACATTGCCAAAAGTGAAGATAATTTTTATTTTTCTCTATATACATGTATTTCATATAAAACTACATTTTTTCAAAACACTATTACACAGTCATTTCCTGTTCAATTTCAATAAACTTTTCACTACAAACTATTCATGTTTTGAAGTTTTTGTGTTTTTTTTCATGTAAATTTCCATTGTTTCGTTTAAGAGTACATATGAGTTTTGCAGGATACAAAAATGTTATTGTTTCTTTTCAGTATACAGTGTATGTAAATAGTAAATTATGACATATTAGAATTAAATTTTCTTAAAAAATTCCCGAATCTTGAAAACAGAAATTGGAACATTAATGTATGAGCTGATACACAATGAAACTGTTGAATATTTTCAGTTTTATGGTATAAGTTTTACCAAAATTGGTTTAGAAATGACTTAACATGAATGTTTTGAAAATTTGCAGAATTATATGAAATATATACGAGAGAAAAAAAAATTATCTTCACTTTTGGCACTATACTGTACCTTATACAATGCTTAAAAATAACAAGTACTTTAGGTATGAATAGACACATGCACACACACAAGCATGCACACAAATAGACACACCAAACATAGACAAACCAAACACACACACAGACACAGACACAGACACACAGACACAGACACACAGACACAGACACACAGACACACACACACACACACAGAGTATTATTCACTTACATATAGCCTACTGTACATGTATATTGGCAGTTTGTTTGCTGGTTACATAATTATCAACAAAATGATACTTGTACATGTATATTGGAACACAATCCTGTCTGCCATAGACAGTGGTCATTGTAGACAGGTTTTCTCTTAGGAAAGGTTTTATTTGGAGGCATTTGTTTTACTTAATAGTATCCCAAGCCAGTGGTCTAATGAGGAAGCCTGTCATTTGCTTATGGTACAGGTATTTCTTTTCTCTAGAACAAAGTATAAAAGTGGAACCTGTCTTGAGAGACCACCCATTTTGCCAACTAAATACAGTCCCTCAAGACAGGTTCCACTGTACATTAAATTCTTGATAAACTGCCATCTTTTGTTATTTAAAAATGATGGCGGTATATATCAATTTTGGTCAATTAGCTGCTTATTAGACCCTTTTACAATAACTGTGTTCCTACCAATTTCACCTGCGCACAAACACTTCCAAGTGGTATCAAGAAGTTTCGTGCTCAAAACATTTCATACCCATGACAATTAGTACTCAATTAATGATTACAGATTAATTACTCCCTGTATACGATTTTAATTTCATTGGGTATGATTTGTGTTGGATAAGCAACTTCTTGTTACCACTCGGAAGTGTTACATGCACAGGTGAGATTAGTAGGAACGCAGGTGAAAGGGTCTATTGACCACCATCACCTATGAAGGAATATTAAGATGAATAACACTATGAAATGGACGTTTGTTCTAAAAATAGTGGTGGTGGATGGTGATAATGAATTTGGCTTTAGAAAGAGAATTTTATAGAGCAGGAAAAAATTTCCTGAAAAAATGTGGCGTTATTGCAGGAATGGCAAAAATGAGCAGCGATAACTCAAGAATTGACTACACATAAATGTCTGGGATATCAATCTCAATGAGCTGCGATTTCTGATGATGCATATACCACAACACTTACAGAGACATAGCGTTACATGTACTCCGTTGTCTTCTGCACATTAAGAGCATCAATCTATAAGGATTTTATTGTCATCATTAGATTTAAAGGTTATAATGTGTCAAACATACTGGATTGAGAGAAATGTAGTAGACAGGAAGCACAGAAGAGGATCAATTGGATTGGTAAAATGACATTACACACTGCTGTGCTTTTAAGTTCTACTCCTAAAGACAACGGCATGACATAATGAATAATAAAGAGTATAAAATACTTAACGTCAAGTTAGTTGAGGGCAACTACAGAAGAGTTGAAATATTTATCATGATAATTATACAACGTACGTGTATTTGAGGGAGCTTCAGGTTTTGAACAATAACATGTTTAATACAATGGTAAATGCCAAATACAGTCAAACTTGCATTAATGGCCACCTAGGCTCTCTATAAAGGGCACCTGCCTATAAAGGCCATTCAAACATTACCTTTGCTAATTTTTTCTGATGAATAAACTTCTTTATAAAGTACACCTTTTCCTATTCCCTTGAGTAGCCTTTATAGACAAGTTTGACAAGTACATGCATATGTCTTGTATGATATGTCAAGAAAGACATATATGTGTATTGTATAACATATGAAGTCAGGTATATATGTCCTGTGTGACATGTGAACTCTGGTATATATGTCCTGTGTGACATGTGAACTCTTGTATATATGTCCTGTGTGACATGTGAACTCTGGTATATATGTCCTGTGTGACATGTGAACTCTGGTATATATGTCCTGTGTGACATGTGAACTCTGGTATATATGTCCTGTGTGACATTTGAACTCTGGTATTTATGTCCTGTGTGACATGTGAACTCTGATATTTATGTCCTGTGTGACATGTGAACTCTGGTATATATGTCCTGTGTGACATGTGAACTCTGGTATATATGTCCTGTGTGACATGTGAACTCTGGTATTTATGTCCTGTGTGACATGTGAACTCTGGTATTTATGTCCTGTGTGACATGTGAACTCTGGTATATATGTCCTGTGTGACATGTGAACTCTTTTATATATGTCCTGTGTGACATGTGAACTCTGGTATATATGTCCTGTGTGACAAGTGAACTCTGGTATATATGTCCTGTGTGACATGTGAACTCTATTATATGTCCTGTATGACATGTGAACTCTGGTATATATGTCCTGTGTGACATGTGAACTCAGGTACATGTACATATGTCCTGTGTGACAAATGAAGACAAATATTTGACATGATTACTATAATTCAAACATACATTATATAACAAGGTACTGTATGACATAATAAAAGTCAGATTAATACATGTATGCTATAAAGATCAGAGCACTGCCCATTGGAGTATCCTCTTATAGCATGGTCAATTAACTTGACCAGTAAGGTCTTGACCACTAGTCTATCAATAGGCATCTCCCTGTGATCATATCCATTCACTAATCAAGTACATTGATATTTTTATTCTGTAGTGTTCACTTTGTGTATAAGTTTAGATATATATACTTGGAAATTTTCATCCATCAGAGTTTTTGCTGAATGTGAGTCCCTAAGGATGCACACAAACTAAAATAACACCCTTGGGAAAACCCTGATCCAATGTTAATTTTGCCCTTTGTAACAGAAAACATATTTGCCCCATTTCAAATTTGCCCTGAATTTAAAACACAGTGACATTGATCGCATGTACATGTATGACAATTTAAATTCACTGTTTCATCTAAGGGCAAAAACTAAATGGGGCAAACATTTCCACGTACATTTTGTAGACAGTACAATTTATAGTTCATGTATACAATGTATCATACAATCATGTGAGTTACAGTACAAGGCTCAGCATACTTTCAACTTTTAGGAAGAAGTCAGTTACATGTAAATGTCACAATAAAAACAAGGAAAGATCATGAATCATATGGAGACTTTCCAATAGAACTATCATGTACATTGTATATGCTGGAAACTCAAGTAACTTAGTTCATAATATAGAAAAGCTTTAATTCTTCCAAGGCCATACACATCATGTATTATAATACATGTACTATTAACTCATTCACCCCTAAAGACATATTTGGACTGGTCTATGTCAATGATTTACAGAAGACTCCATTGTTTTTCAGGGGTTGATAAGTTAAACAAGGAGATACTAATTAGCTGGAAAATTTTGCCCCCGGTTATGTTCGCCCTTTTCAACAGAAAACATATTTGCCCTGCCTTAAATCTGCCCTAAATCACCATAGTCTCATGGATGGCACATAAGTCTGCGCTTCAATTAAATAGCTTGAAAATTTTGCTTTCATTTTTAAATTTGCCCTCTCATCTAAGGGCGAAAATGGTGAAAAGTAAACAGGAGCAAAAACTTTCAGCTATTCAAAAATCTCCCACTTCTTCCTGTGTGTGACCCTGCAGTATCCCTCAAAAGAAGACCAAACAAACATGTACATGTAACTTAGATGTGGAGATAAGGTGTTGCGGTATTGCTGTTTAACATCCAACTCAAGAATCTTTCACTCATATGGAGACGTCACCAAATGCCTTGCTTCTGTTGTTGGGGGAAGCGCTGTTGTTGTGGGATGGAGGCTGGGAAGGGAGGTTGCTTTGTGTGCTGGCTTTGGGAAGTCGTGGTGGGGGAAAGGCGTCTTTCCGAAATACTGTTGCGGGAGGTGCCTCGGTTTGTATTGGGTCGCGGTTTGCCGTGGTTTTTAGTGTTTTGATGGACGGCCTGGGTTTTTATTTCGATTGAGTGGATTATGTATTGGGAGATGCGGGGAGTCTTTGTTGAACATATCGTTGTTGTTATTGTTGTTTTCGCAATTTTGCTGGAAGCATTTTTGTTTCGGTATATGTGTGGGTAGTCTGGGGGAAGGTTTTAGCAGTCCGCTGGGGAGCGGCCTACCGGAGTCCGGTACAATCGTCTCTGCGCGGGATGGGCTGGGGAGGGAAGTGTTGGGATATAATTTCATAGATGGGGTAAGGATGTTCTGTGTAAGGATGATGGGGTAGGTCTGGTCCGTCGTTTTCTGGAAGCGCTGGGGGGAAGTTGTTATCTGTTGGTTAATCAAGTTGTATGGGGGAAAGCGTGGTGCTCGCGGGAGGCCGGTTATCGGGGCGTTTGAGTAGGACGTCGGGAGGGGGGGAAGTTTGTACCTCTAGGGAAATGTGTGGTGGTTGGTCGTGCGGGGGAAGATTTCGAGTGGGCGGGAGTTGTGGGGTGGGTTCAATCTGGATCTTCGGTCTTTGGGGTATGTTTATGGTGGGAAGGTCTTATATTGTCTTGGGCGGGGAGTGGGGGGGGGGCTGGGGTCGGGTAAGGCCGGGTGGTTTGTCACGTCTCTTGTGTGGGTACCATGGTCGTCGGGGGTTGGTGGGGGATTAGGGAACGGGGGAAGGTGTTTCTTTGGGCTATTGTTCGGGATTGTCTGGGATGTACTGAGGGGAACTAGGGGGCCTTGGGGTAGGATGGGATTTTTTTCGGGGGATGTGAATGGGGATGTTTGTTGTGCGGTGGGATAGTCGGTAATAACCCAGGGAATGGTGCCTTTGAGGGTGTAGACGGGATGACTGGGGTGATAAAAGTTTAAATGGAGTGGGCACTTTAGAGGTTGATTTGGGGATTTGGTACGGCGATATTCCTTGGGGTACAGTGTTCTGGGATTTGGGGGAGTGGGGGGATCTCGAGATATTGAAGTTTTGTAGGGGAGTTTGTTTGGGGTTCTTCTGGGGGGATTATTTGGTGTTTTGGAGATGGGAGAGGAGGAATTTTTAGGGAGGTTATTGTGTTGCTTGGTAAGGGAGAGGGACTGGGAAGGGGGTTGGGGGTGAGGGTTGCTTGGGGACTTGTATCCTTTTCGGGGGAGGTAGCGGGTAGCGTTAGATTGAAGTACATATAGGGTTTATTCTTGGGAAGAAGGGTATGGGGTGTTCATTTGTTATTTTGGAACTGAGGGGGGACCGGGGGGCTGTGGGGAAGTGTCGGAGATGGTTTTGGTAGGTTTTGGCCGTTTATGGTGTATGGGAGTTATAGGGGAAGTTTTTAGTAGCGTAGGTTGTAATGTTTGGGATGTTTTGATGTGGATGTCCGGGACTTGAGGTGTGGGGTTGGGGCAATTCGTATAATGTCTGTGGCGCATTTGGGGGTGTGGGAGCAGGGATGGTGAGTGGGGACTAGTTTCTTTAGCCGCGGGCTGGGAAGGGTTTGGACGCTAGGGTATGGGTGGCGGGAAAGGGAGTCGTCTTGTTGCTTGCAGGAAGTGTGCTGTTGATTCGTATTGTGCTTGGGAAGTTGCTGGTCCGGAATGATCTGTTGTCGTGGGGATGTCTTGGGAAAGGGGAGGATGGTTGGCTGGTGTAGTGGGGGTTTTATGTGAGGCATGGGATGAGGGGAATCTTTGCTGGGTGATTGCTTGTTTTTGGGGGGAGGGAGTGTCGTGCAGGGGATTTTTATTTTTGTATGTTTTAGGGACGTATTCGGAACTTAGGGCTGAAGGGAATGACGGCCATTATGGTCGTGATAGTGGGATTTATATTGTTGGGATGTGGGGCTTGGGTGTTGCGGGAAGACGGTGGGAGCCTGGCAATGGCATGGTCATGAAAGTGATCTTTGGTCGAAGTGGGGGGGATCGGGGACGGAAGGAGGTTAGGTGTTTGTGATTGCGCTAGATGCGGGGTAGTTTGGGGTGGGTGGTGTGGTGTGGGAAGTTATACGGGAAATTGGGTGTTTTTTGGTGAATATTCCGTACGTTTTATGGTTGGCGTGAGTGGTGGGGGGGCTTAGGGGGAGGGGTCTCCATGGGGGAAGTGTGGGTGTTTGAGCTCAGTCTCTTAATGAGCGGGAAGAGGTGTTGACTGTCTGTTGTTATGAAGTTTACTCAGTTTATAGTTTGATGGATTGTATGTTGTTTGGGTGATTCGCGGATTAGGTTGAAGGCTTTGTGGGGTGCTGGGGTTTGGTGGGGAAGGTCTTTAAATTTTTGCCTTTGCTCGGCATTGAGGGTTCTTTAATGTGTCAACACATACTGTTACAAGGGACCTCAATCTTTTACTGTCTCATCCGAAGGACAGGTAAAGCCAGCCACCTACGCCGAGGATCTAACCTGCGACCTGCCTGTTGCAAATCGAGCACTCTACAGCAGACCTACGAGAGGTCTCTGGAGATAAGATAAGGCAAATCTAGCCTAGTATATATAACTATCGGATATAATGCATCAGTTCACAGTATGTGTACAGTGTATGTCCCAATATACGATGTCATCGTAAGATGTCTGCCTTTTGGTAATTCAAAAAGTACAATGAGGATCTACTTAAAATCTACATATGTAACACCTACATGCATCAAGTGGATATTTTTTATAATACTGATATATGTATTAATTCAGATCTATAACACCTGTAACATATGCATTTATATATCGTATATATATATATGGCTGAAGGATAGAGCCAATGGCATTTATGTAGGTAACATTTGTGTATAAACAGAAGCATAACAGTTACCTGAACCTCCAGTCCTGTAACTTCCTCGGACTCTGTAGTTTATGAGTGTACCACAACTGGACCAAATCCAAACATTTTTTACCAACGTACACTCACCTTTCTCAAATGTGCAGGCCTCAGCCATGAGGAAAAAAAATACAACTTTAAAACAGTCAATCCTGATAGAAAATCTCTATTTCACCACCAACATAATTCCAATGATTAAAACCATCAATAAAGAACAGCCAACCTGTTACATTGTACATAAATGTATCTCATGTTCTTATTTAATCCTATACAAAACAGTACAAGCAATTTTCCTTGTCAAATAACAATCCTGGTATTTGAAATGTTTTGGGTTTTTTCTTTTTCTTTTTATGGATGGGGATGTCAAAAGGAGGAGATGGGGAGACTAAGAACTAAAGTTTCACATACTTTAGATTTTCAAAATTAAAACTACAGCTATCACCATTTATGTTTTTTAATGTTAAAGTGGTTAGAGTTTGTAGTTTATATGACTGGCAAATGGATTAGGAGAAAAATCACAAGAGTTTTTAGCACTTGTGGTAGTTCTACATTGTGGACACAAAAGAAAGAAAGGACTCAACAGGAATTTTTCACACTCTTTTGGAAATTGGACCTGTACTTTTTGAACTGTGAATTTTAGCAACATTTTATTGAAATTGAGGAATAAAAAAATATACAAAACTGTTCGAAAATACAAGAATATCAAATTCATTGTCATTTGACTTCATTTGGGAAATGTTTACTGCAAGCTGGGAAAAAATGCAGTTTTTTTGTATTGGGAATGGGGCCTTATTTTGGCCCCCTATGACAGGGTGGAAAACCCTGCTAAAGAACACTCGATGTCTTGGCAAAAGCCTCTAGCCCAGGTTAATATTAGTTATGGGACACCAATTGAAGCTGGTGTTATATCCATACATTGATTTATGCATTTTTTTATAAAAATTCAAAATAGTGATAATAACATGAAAATCTACAGTTATTGCCTAAAATTTGTATTGTGTGTTTAGTCTATATGTTAACATGTACATTGTATGTTAAAGATATACATGAATGTGTTTGAAGACTTCTGGGTAATAATCTATTTTGTTAGAAGCTACTGTAAAACATAAACCAGATCATAAATTCTATCAAGGTTAAATCTTATCTTTGATTAATATTCTTAAAATACCAGTTTAATATTTTACCAGAATGTATGTGAAATTTTCAAAGAAGTACCATAGTGTGAAAGAAGTACTAAGTATGATAGGATCAAATTTACAAGTTTTTTGCCAATCAAAACAGCTGAATGTCTCCTATGAAAATTTGAATCATAATTGTCTGAAATTCTGATTATTAAATGTCGAATTTTTCCAAAAGTGATGTCATATACGCATGCTCATTGTTTGTCTTTTCTTTTTAATAGTCTTCTGAACAATTCTAGTTTCCAGCTGTTCTCGTTAATCTAAGTTTACCATCTAATTTTTCATTCATATACGACACTTAACTAACAGGTAATCAATTTTGAACAAATACAGAACTGTGAATTCCTGTATAGATTTAAGATGATACATGTACATATGTATCATCAACTGTTTAGTGTAAAGTTACAAAGGAATTACACACATACACATGTGTATGCACAGTGACAAACACGTGAATGCAAAGTGACACACATGTGTATGCACAATGACACAAACATGTATGCAGTGACACACACATGTATGCAGTGACACACACATACATGTATGCAGTGACACACACATGCATTGACACACATGTATGCAGTGACACACATGTGTATGCAGTGACACACATGCACACATTTATGCAGATACACACACACATGTATGCAGTGACACACACATGTATGCACAGTGACACACACACACACATGTATGTACAGTGACACACATACATGTATTCATACATGTATGTATAATACTGATATACATTTTCATACTACTTGACTCAATTGCAACATCATCTCTCTATATGTAAAACAGACATCAAAATCTAATTACTATGTTTGTCATTTTAACTATCTCTCATAACTGCACACCTATACACCTAAATATCTATTGATGTGAATTGAATAAAAAAAATTCCAATAATTAAACTGACATTTGAAGTAAGATACATATAGTTTATGATGTAAAGACATATTTGACATTCGTTTATATTACTGTTTAAAGAATTTATAACAATTTGTTTAATGTACATATACTCAACAGATCTATAAATTGTAACTGAAATATTATGCTTAAATAACTATTATTTTTATTATCATGGAATCATAAATTCAATTTCCAATGTTTGTACAAACATGTATAGATGTATCACTACTAGTGGTGGCCAAGTACATTATACATGTAGACATTACCGTCCCTCTAATCAAGTACTGCCACAATGAACATGAATTTCCTTGATCTAAACTTTATGTCTGGTCACACTTAGCATAACATATTGAAGAACTGATTTTTGGAAAAATTGGCCATAGTTTATATCAAAGTTCAACTTTTGCTGGTGACCCATCCATATTAAGAGCTCCCCCCTCCAAGGGACATGACACATACATGTACCACCACACACATGTGTTTATATAAATACTGAGGTAAACAATTATTAAAGAACTGGAATTAGATGTCTTTGCATACAGCCATATTTTAATCTGTGTGTGTGTACATATTTTGTGTATCACTGTATTCATACCTTGATAATTATACAAAAGATGCAAGTCTTATCAAAGGGCATAAAATGTCACTAGATAAACAAAAACGAAACAATGTACCTTAGCTTTCAGGTACAACATGTATGTTATAAAACAGAGCATGTGCAGGTATTTATCAATTACTGCTAATTGGCTAAATGTCAAACGAGAGAGAGAGAGAGAGAGAGAGAGAGAGAGAGAGAGAGAGAGAGAGAGAGAGAGAGAGAGAGAGAGAGAGAGAGAGAGAGAGAGAGAGAGAGAGAGAGAGAGAGAGAGAGAGAGAGAGAGAGAAGAGATGGAAGAGAGTAGAGAGAGAGAGAGAGAGAGAGAGAGAGAGAGAGAGAGAGAGAGAGAGAGAGAGAGAGAGAGAGAGAGAGAGAGAGAGAGAGAGAGAGAGAGAGAGAGAGAGAGAGAGAAGGAAGAAACAAAGAGGGACTGAGACAGAGAAAGAGAGGGGAGGGAGAGACAAAGAGAGACATGGAGAAGGAAGGGGGAGAGAGTTATACTTCATCTTTGTGATGAACAATATACTGGTACAAAGGGGAATAAATCTTAGAAATAATTGTACACTTGTAGCATAGCAAGGTAACACTTATCATTAGGCCTAGACACTGATAAACGCACATGAAGTAATGTCTGTATAGACACACGATAAGGCAGGGAAATATATCTATATAAATCCCACCTTGCTTAGGAAACAAAGCATACATATTTACAATATCAACATACTTGGCAAGGTTTTCTTAGAATACTACACATATCTGTTGCATTGTACTATAAAAGGTCAAGGTTGCTAAGACTGCAGACGTTGAGACATGCAGTTTCTTTTTTGTCACATGCATGTATGTATCCACCATTCACGTTTAATATGTAGCTTTTAAACATATGTTTCTTCTCTTTTGACAACAATGAATATTTAAAAACAAAAATCAATACAAAAACAAGAAAGGACATTAAAGCTATTTAAACACACGTGCTTACCTAAAACATCCATATCTGATGACAAAGTCAGACAATCAATACTGCCACCATGTGCCTCCATATTCCTGGTCAGAATTATCACACAAGTTTTTGGTGTATAACAAAAAATTTACATCACATATAGAATAAAGCAGAGAAAATGCTTGGTCAATAGACACATGTTACTTCCATGTAGATAAGCCAAACACTCAGCAATAGATACAATGTGATCAATACAAGTCCTATAGCCTCATTTCAATCACCAATATCTCTATTTAATCTTGATTTTTTTCTTTCCCTTTATTTGCCTCTACTACCTACAGTTACCACTGATATGACTCCTAATTTTCAACCTGAGTAAACTGAAACATTTTAAACTAAAAATAAACCACAAAAATATCACAGCTCACAACTCTATAGAACCTCACAAAAGTCTGAATTAATAAGTGTAAAACTAAGAGAATAATGAATGAAAAACTCCAGTTCTAAAGCCCAAGCTAACAATAGATGATTGTAACCTTATTTACACGCGAGAGTTGGCGAGAAACTTCAATAGAGTCTGTCAGTGTGTGATCAGAACACACTCCCATCACTTCAGGTGTGTTGATTCTTAGAATACTCTTCAATGAGTTTTAGAACTCTCTGTACCTTAATGTCAATGCACTATTTAAAAATCTGTGTTGACATTATGCGTGTCACCCATACAAGAGTCTATTGACAAAGCTAATAATTTAAACCAACATAAAAATCAATAAAATTTAAATAAGAACTCAAATTTTTACCACAAATAATCCGTAATCTTGTTATTAAATGTACCTGTCCTACATGTAGATTAACCATTCTGCATAGCAGTGAAAAAGTACAGAAAAGAAAACTACACATACTACAATAGTATTTTTATTCCTTACATGTAAATGTATAGAACTGAGGCGAAATTTTGGCCCATCCCTAATGCAAAACTGACAATTTTCTTCCCAAAATGATAATAATAATTCCCAAAATAAATGCAAACTGAAGCGTCAAAAAATATATAGAAATTAGTTTTCATACTTCAATTTCATGTAAAACAATTATATCATATTATCAATAAGAAACCTAAATACGGTAGTGGAAAATCATCAAAATATCTTGAAAATACCATCTTATATTTTAATAGTTAAAAGCCTGGCAGGGCAATTGAATTCATATTCTCAATAGACAGGCAACCAAAATTCCAACAGCATTTGCCGGACGTTTTAAAAATTCTGAAGGTGAAGAACTACTTTTTATCTAAGCCTGTTCCTGCTTATTTCAACTACAGAGTCGTGCCAAAAGTATTTGGTCACTATTATTTTTTAATATCTATATCACATTTCAGTAGAATCACAGTGGAACAAAGAATTTTAAATACATTTTCATCATATATTTTGATTTTTAATTTTCTGAATTAGAAATTAACAGATTTCTTCATTTAAACAGAAAGTTTAAGGAGTGCAAGAAAACAACAACAACAACAACAAAACCAAAAAACAAAAACAAAAAAACCTCACTTTTTATAACTCTTTTCATCACCGACACCTGAAGGATATTGTTACTAAATCCATAAACACATATACATTGACTCTATACATGCATATCTTTCTAGAAATGACAAATTATTCAACCTTATTAGAAAATATCATACATGTATGGTAGTTTCTCCATCCCACATGAACTTTTTAAAGTTATCTGTAAAGTAAGCGATCAACTATATATATATGTACAAAATGTACCTGATCATCAATAGATATACATGATTAACATATGCCTTGGGTACAATGTATCACCAGGATTTGCCAATAGTAATTTATACTTGTATATAACTACTGTAGTCTAGAAAAAAAACATAATTATATATAAATAGGATCTGTCACGAGTTTCCACTGACATCATATTTATGATACGAGCCTTTTGGCGAGCAAAATTGAAAATTCAAAATGAATATCATTAATGTGATATCAATGGAAACTTGTGACAGAATCTTTTTATCTTATGATCAAACATACAATTTTAACGACATTTTCTCAAGACCAGGTAAGAAAGGCAGTAAAAGTTTATATTCTACTTTCTGTTTTAGTTGACCAAATTGTTGCAACAAGGTCAAATCCTTGTGCAGAAATAAGTGCATGAAATATGTTGTAATACATACATTTAGCCTACATTTTAAATTATTGTCAACATCAGAATACTTTATCAGATACTGAATTTACCAAATTTGCCAACCTAAATACAACAAAATGAATTATCTACACAATGCAATGTTTTATTTCGGTTGTCCCCACTCAAGGTTCAAATGACATCACAAATATGTCATCACCAACCTTCTGATGAATAAAGTCACCATTTTTACTACAATTATTCTGTACATAGTAAATAAAAGTAGCTCGCTTTCCTGCATGTCACCAAATCAAATTTGTCATAAGTTTTACGCTAGGCTTTGTCATAAGTTTTACATATGAAATATTTTTGTAATCTGTTATGAAGCTGCATAACGCAGAGATCATATGATAAAGTTAGCGTAGTGTTTTTGTTTGATGTCAGATAGCGATTAAAAAAAACAAAGTTTGTAGAATCTGATAATTCACACAGGAAAGCTGGTTTTCCAGTGATGGAAATGGCTCTTATTCACTTCCCCATTTATCCTGCCTGTACTTTTTAACAAATACGGAAAAGAATTCCTTTGCATTAAGAGCCGTGATTTGATTGTTATTTTGCACAACACTCACCAATTTTTTCAGTTATATGGTATTGGTGGTGGTCATTTTTCAATGGTGGAGGAGAGAGATCAGTGCAGCAGTCAATTTTCCTATCCCTCTAGAAGTTTCCCTTGGAAAAAAAAATATCTACTGTATTCTTTCCCTGTCAGTTGAAAGTTTCCCAAGAGAAAGAATTGGCTTGTCAGTTTCAGCAGGGGGAAAGAATTGGTTGATACACAGGTTACATTATGTAACCGACAAGAGACCAACAGTAAGAAACTTCATGGTTTAAAGTAAAGCTGTCTATGAGAGGAGAAATTTGAAGTTTTGTGAAAAAAGTTAGTACAGCATCTCAAAGAACCCAATGTACATGTGGCATCAGGTTAAACTTCAGGGGGTAAATCATTGATGTTTGAATCTCAATCTAAGTGAAAAATTATAAATTGTGTGTATGAAAGAAAACAAATTTAAAACGAATAAAACACTTGCCCATAAAAAGCACTACTAAAATCGTGTAATTACTTCTAATTGTGTTTTTATGATAAAACAACCCATCTACGGTCAATGTTTTTGTCATAACAAATGAAAATTATTGGTTTTTTTATGAGGTGAAACGATAACAGAGTAGGTGTTCCACTCCACTACTTTTGTCTGGCGACATTTTGGTCAGCAGATGTCATTTTTTTCATCATTTACAATTCTGGTCACAAACTATACCAACCAATTATCACATTTTTATGTTACACAATATAATCTTTAACTGTCAAAATCACACAATAAACAAGGCCATCCTGCTGTAGTGTTTACACATTTGTCATAATATGTTGGGCCATTGTGATTGAGTGCTTCCTAGTATTGCCCTCTTTATCACAATCTCTCACACTTCTACCAGGGGGCCTTCAGTCTTCCCTAGTTCCTATGTACATGTATTTGAGCTTTGTATCCATTTCCACATAACTTTGCAGGATGGAGTAACCTTTTGATAACCATACAGATGATTCTACTACTTTTCCGTTATGACAAGCTTCACAGAAAAATATTTTTATTCCTCACTGGATCCTCGTAGATTATAGATATGACAAGAGGGAATGATATCTCTTGACAGTGTAATTTTAACATGGTTATGCTACCTAAACTTTAAACTTGTCCAGGTCAGGGAAGGCTTCACAAGATGCCACCCAACCACATTATATGGATTTTATTACAGCTACATGATCTGGCCAGTTTCCTTGTCACAAGCTGTGTGTTCATAGATACAATGTAACCTTGATTTTAAATTTAGCAATAGCTTACGAACTGACAAATGTCTCTACAACCATTAGCAATCACCTGTGTACTGTACATTAAGAAATTAAAATAAACCCAAGGCCATTATTTGACACTTTCACTGAAATGAGATGTGGGGATGATTAAATTGACTAATTCCTACTATACAGTAAATCACATATTGTGTTTCCTGAAGACTTCTTTCGTATTCTCAGTTTTTCAGACATATTCATGAAAACATGAATGAGCAATTAGAAATCTGTAAAAAGCTTTAATTTCAGGAGTTTCAAGGAGTTATACTGTACAGGTATTTAAACTGAGGCATACACATCTCTAGTATAAATTAATGTAGAATTAAATCAAACAAGGACATAAGAAATGCAGTTTCTGAAACAGGACTTTCACAAACATTGGTTCCTCAAAGAAGAGCATACTACATGTAGTTGGTTATAGTCAGAATAACTAGTATTGTCTCACCTGTATTTTGAGAATTCTTTGCTTGAAAGATATCAATTATAATACACAGGATGAGGTTGGTCATGAGTTCATGTAGTATGAAAGGATCTCTTTTTTTTTTTTTTTGAGTGCAAAAATTCAATGGTCAAAGGGGAAATGACCATAAACATGTTAACTCAAATTAAGCATGGTCAAGAAAATATAGGTATACATTACATGTATTGCAAATCTTCTGCTCGATAGATATATCAAACTGAAATACAGACTGGCCATGAAAAGTTGAACATTATTGACCTCGAGATCAAAGTGTCAAAGGGTCAATGGGACTACGACTATAACCATTTCAGAATATTGTTATTGCCCTCTTGCTACAGAAAACATATTCATCCTGTCTTGACTTTGCCTTAATCACCACAGTGTCATGGATGACATGTATAGCCATGCTTCAATTATTTAGCTTGAAAATTTTGCTTTCATTTTAAAATCGCCATCAGAACAAAGGGTGAAAGTGACGAAAATTAAACAGGTGTATATAAACGGGTTAAGGTACATGTACCTACAATATAAGCAAGGGGAAAATATCCGAAGACTGATGAAAAAAAAATCATTCTCAGAATGGCAAAAAAAAATTTGAGTCGCAGGGTTTTGAGTGAGTAGGATGTGTTACAGCAAACCAACAATTTTTTATGGATGGCCTTGTCAGTCTGTGACCATATCAAATCAAAATCCATTTTGTTTGATATATTCAGAATCCTTCATGAGATGGTCATCAACTTCATACATTAACATAGGTTTTGTTCTTTGATCCCTAAGTATTTGAAGATCATGGAATTAAAGGTCATAGAATAAATGCATAGTTAATCAATTTTGTAAGATCCCCTGATGTGCCATTCTTCGAACCTTAAAAATGGTTGGCCATGACTAGTAGACAACCAATAAAGATTTTGACTGCATCTGATCTTACTTAGTAGATCATGTATGAGAGGTCAAACCTCTGGTCATTTTCTATTTATAAACATTATTTATTTTGCAACAATTAGCAACAAGTTCATGGAACATTTTTAAATATCTCTTGTTGGCTCAGATGTCTGTATGAGGAGTGCTTACAGTGCCAGTGGTCAGTCTCTATGTATAAACATTACATGTACTTATTTTACAACAATTAACAACAAGTTCATGGAATATTTTTTAATGTTGGCTTAGATGCTGGCATGAGGAGTGCTTACTGTGGCAGGAAAATGAATTACCTGGAGAAACTTCGTGTTCTGAGTTGGCTCTAGCCATGCCATTTCACACTCACATCTCATCAGAGAATCAAACCCAGGTCACCTTGGTGATAAGCAAGTAAGCTAACCACTGCTCTCCATATACACTCCTGAGCAGTGTCAGGTGAACATGTTGAACTCATTTACCCCTAAAGACACATTTAGACTGGTCTAAGTTGTTGTTTTAGAGAAGAGTCCAATGTTTTTTAGGTGCTGATGAGTTAACAGGGATTTTCCACCCTATCATATTCCCAATGCAAAAAATGCATTTTTCACCAATTTGCTGTCAAAATTTCTCAACAATGAATTCAAAGAGAATGTTGTATTTTCAATCAGTATTGTGTATTTTCCCAATGTCAATTAAACATTGCTAAAATTCCCAATTCAAAAGGCCCAGAACCTATTCCCAAAAGACTTAGAGTGTGAAAAATCCCTGGTTAAAAATACAGATACATGAAAATTATAGTAAACACAAAAACAGATGTTGGAAAGTATTATTCCATGGTGTCTGCAATCATGGTACAGAGGAATAAATTTGACATAATTCAGTGATTTCACAGGTTGTGCGGCACCAATACATAACTGTACATACAGATGTACTTAATAGAGTACAGGGTATACATAATTAACAGTTCATTGACCCCCGCTCAGTATCCCAGCATGTTTTCTGTTAAATTAGTAGATACAAATTAGGTGTACTACCAAAGCAACATTTGGTAAACAAGAGTAAAAGCTCTGACCATCTGACTGGACAACAGTAGAAATACAATGTAACATAGGTTTGATGACCCAATTGGACAGCAGTAGAACTACAAAGTACATGTAACATACATGTAGCTCTGACCATCTGACTGGACAACAGTTGAAATAAAAGGTAACATGGCTCTGATCACCTGACTGGACAAGAGTAGAAATACAATGTACCGGGTAGTATACATGTAGCTCTGACCACCTGACTGGACAAAAGTAGAAATACAATGTACCGGGTAGCATACATGTAGCTCTGACCATCTGACTGGACAACAGCAGAAATACAATGTACCGGATAACATAGCTCTGACCATCTGAATGGACAACAGCAGAAATACAATGTACCAGGTAGCATAGCTCTGACCACCTGACTGGACAACAATAGAAATACAATGTACCGGGTAGCATAGCTCTGACCATCTGACTGGACAACAATAGAAATATAATGTACCAGGTAGCATAGCTCTGACCACTTGACTGGACAACAATAGAAATACAATGTACCGGGTAGCATAGCTCTGACCACCTGACTGGATAACAGTAGAAATACAATGTACCAGGTAGCATAGCTCTGACCACCAGACTGGACAACAGTAGAAATACAATGTACCAGGTACCAGAGCTTTGACCATCTGACTGGACAACAGTAGAAAGAACATATACTTGTACATTGTGTGTAGCCCTGACCACCTGTATCTGCTGCTGAAGGATATGAAACAATAACAGTCTTGGTAATATCTTTACACACTGTACAGGTTCTATCAGTAGTTTACTGTAGAATGTTCATACCAATACAGAAGTATATAGTCCAGCTGTTAATATCAATACATTATGCCTAGTATTGCTGATTTAAAGAATTTCCTGTTTCATGTTCATTGATAATAAATACTGTACCTGTTTAGTATTAGCATCATGGTGCTTGTATAGGAAAGATCAAATACAACCACATGCTATTCCCACATCTAAAATGAACTACAAACATAACCGCATTAGCTAATGTAGAACTTGATAAATAACAAAAAACAAGATGCAATAGTTATCAACATTTATTTTTGGTTTTTTAGGTTAAGGTAAAGTTCAGTGTATTATAAACAGGTGCTTGAGCTCTATACATAAATATATAATAGGTATGTACTTGTGCATTCACACTGGTATATAGCTACATGTATAAATGTTAATAAATATCATATAGACAGATAAACATATACATGTAGTAGTATGCAGTATTTACGTAGACTTTAGTTCAGGATTATATATATGTGTGTGTGTGTATATATATATATACATGTGTATATATATATATATATATATATATATATATATATATATATATATATATATATATATATATATATATATATATATGTATACTGATTTATATATACCATGCATAATTTGTAATTAAATGATTACACAAGATTAATGATGCTGATACTAATAAGCAATAATCACCATAATTTGATATAATTATATACATATTGTCATATAGATATGTGAGTGTCAGGATTACAGATTCTGATGAAAGTTTGTTTTTGTTTTTCCCAAGTAAGACTGGCATACAATGTTCAGTGGAACCTCGCCTAAAGAAGCACCTTGCTTATACCTTGCATCACCATAAT
The DNA here is from genome assembly GCA_030159075.1 of Atrina japonica. Lineage (NCBI taxonomy): Eukaryota > Metazoa > Mollusca > Bivalvia > Pterioida > Pinnidae > Atrina > Atrina japonica. Next base: position 962,885 of record BROG01000127.1, on the reverse strand, counting down.
TTGTGATAAATAATTTTAAAAATATAAATAATTCAGATACAAATAGTATAAATCAACAGTGTCCATGACATAGATACAAATCCGGATTAAAAATAGACAAACACGGACCTCTGATGACCAAGAGGTGAAATGTTGGAAGAGTAAGCATAACCTGTTCCCACAGCCGTGACCAATCTGGCCATAACAATACGTGAGGAGTCGTGGAACAACCGCCAAAAAAAGAACTCATCCACCCAGTGAAACAAAATTAAAAATAAGTATCACTCAAGAGACCACCTCATAATACAATTTGTCAGTCAAAGGTTTAGCATAGGTTCCATGTATTTTATTTTTAATACATTTACAATGTAGGTTTACGAATGTTTTTTTTTAAAGCCGAATGTTTAGACACTTCAGAAAAGTCTTTTTAAAGGAGCATTAACTGTGTTTACCAAAAACAATTATTTCAATTTTTTCTTCTTTTACTTCTTGTACTTGATGTACAATAACAAATACAAGCTATACAAAGGCATAAAAAAATCTTATATTCCTATTTATTTTGTGAAAATAAGGTAAGGTCAAGTGTGGTATGCATATACAAATAGTAAGGTTGAATTCACCAAACTGTGTTTCTCAGGCAATTTTCACAAATATATACTGTACATATAAGAATTTAAGAATTTTAATGCCTGTGTATATCACTTTTTTGTCATTGTATATCAATCTAAGTAGTTAAAAAGGAAAGAAAATTAAAAAAAAAAAAAAAAAAAAAAAAAACCACAGGTAATGCCCTTTTAAAATAATTGGTCCCAAAAGTTCCGATATTTTCACCAGCACATTTTGCTACACATGTACATAACAAATGTACACTTTACAATTCTTAATCAGTACGTTCACTTAGCTACCTATAAATATTCTGAAAGGATATGTTAGGAGAATTTAATTTCTTGGTCATTAATATATATTATTACCAAATCCTATAAAACTTTTCATATTTACGTGTGAGTCAACGAAGTGCAGGATTTACACATAAGAGATTTAGATTTAAATCGGGGCTGTGGTAAATCTTAGTTCTTTAATGGAATGCGCTGACTGTTGCTCCGCCAAAACCTAACAATCGGGCATCACATGGATTTTAGATTGGACATTCAAATCAAGATTTTATGTCAATATGTAAACAACAACAGGATAAACATTTCTGAAGGCTCAAGCCTGAATCTATAGAGCTTCATTTTATTTATTTTTGTTGTTGTTGTTGTTGCAGAAAAGTTGTGATGCTTCATCCATACCTAGAAATATCTAAAAACAAGTAAATTATTTATACTGGGATATCACAGTTATACTGTAGTACCTGTATCAGTAAATAGTTACAACTGGGATATCAAATCATAATAATGCATACCCTAATTGACCCAAAGTGCCCAGGGCACTACAAAAATCAGGAAAAAGAGGTGGGAACAATTTATAGTCAAACTGACGTAAAACAGTTACATGTAATTTTTTATAAGGTACAGTGGTAAAGTTGGTGTATTTATTACCGAGGACACTTATCAACATAATTCTGTTGCTGGGGGCTACAGACAAACTGTTACTTATGGCTTTTCAGGTCAATATCTCTCTGTTAACCAGATAGAAAAGATTCTTGATCGTATGTAAAAAAGGGAGAGGAGGGCTTATAGGGAGATGGACGCTTAATGGGTTGAATACGATACCAGTAATTATTGCACGTACAAGTAGGATATCCAATCATTGATATCTCTAGCTACACGGAGATGTATACCAGTAAATTATTATATGTAAAACTGAGATACCAAACAAGAGATATTTCAATATCCAGAAATTATTACAAATGGAATACAAAAGCAGTGATACATGTATCTGTATATCAGAAAATAGTTTTTACTGGTGCAGTGGAACCTGTCTTGACAGACCTATCTTATGAGAGACATGATCATGTGTCTTGATAGACCAATCTCATGAGAGACATGATCATGTGTCTTAATAGACCAATCTCATGAGAGACATGATCATGTGTCTTGATAGACCAATCTCATGAGAGACATGATCATGTGTCTTAATAGACCAAACTCATGAGACATGATCATGTGTCTTAATAGACCAATCTCATGAGAGACATGATCATGTGTCTCAATAGACCAATCTCATGAGAGACATGATCATGTGTCTCAATAGACCAATCCCATGAGAGACCACAACCAACTGCCTTTTGACACCACATAAAGAAATATCACTTTAATCCTTTAAACAAAACCTGTCTAGAGAGACGTCACCTGTCTTGAGAGCCACCTGTCTTGATAGACCAATCTCATGAGACCACAACCACCTGTCTTTAGAGACCACATATAGGAATATCACTTTAATAATCCTTAAAAGCCTTTTAGAGAAACAACCTGTCTAGTGAGGTCACCTGTCTTGTGAGACCACCTACCTTAAGAGACCATCGATCTGTCCTATGAGACCACTTATCTTGCGAGGCCACCTGTCTTAAGAGACCACCTGTCTTGTGAAGCCACGTGTCTTAAGAGACCACATTTGAGTGACAGAAGGTATTATTTCTCAAGACACGTGCCACTGTACTCTACATTGTAGTATAACTATATGTATATTAAACTATATCTAGTTATATTTTGATATACAGTATAACTTGCCTTAGTGACCGCCCGCATATAACAACTCCCTGTCCATAACGACCGTATTTGGACTGCCCCTTATCAGGGCTCCGGAAAAACACTCGTCCGCTCGTCCATGACGAGTGAAAATTTATTCGGACGAGTGACCTCTGTTGTGGTGCTCGTCCGTCGGACGAGTGATTTTTTCAGAAGGTCGTATAAAAATAACATAATTTCGCTTGTATTTGCCGTCCATGTTCATGCATTGTCGGTGGTACATTCTATTAATAAAATAAATAATCTGGTTTCATTTTCGTTTCAAAGACATTCCCGATACGTAATTCTAAGATGCTTTCCGAGTGTACCTTTACCTGTCTACGTCAAATCTTAGTACAACCCGAAAGGCAATATATCCGGGTAATTTGTGCTGTTTACACTCGTAACTAGCCTACTTGTAGTTAAGCTACGACCTGACGTTTATTATGGCTGGCAAACAGCTGACTTTGTCAGATTTACTTAAAAGAAAAAATTAAAAGTAAAGAGGACACCGAAAAAAATTGAAGAACACAGGCTATATGTAGTAGATCTATGGAAGAAGCGAGCGAAGATGACGAGGCGGGAGATGTTGGCAGTGTTTCACAGAAACGTGTCTTGAAAAAGAGAAAGAGCGACAGAGGGCGAAAAGGAAGAAATGCGTGCTAAGAGAAAGTTATACGAAATGAAAAGAGTGAGAGAATTTAAGGAGAGTTGGAGAAAAATATATCCATGGGTTGAACACAATAAGGAAAAAAAACGTAATGTTTTGTAAATTTTGTCAGAAATTTCCAAGGCCAGCTGACCAAAAGTCAAATTTATTTAACGGGATTAATACGTTCCGAGAGGAAACTTTGAAGTACCATGATAGATCAAAATGTCATTGTAAGTGTGCACGGGAGTGGGAAAAACAGTTTGTGAGAGAACCACATGCTGCCTTGGAAATAAACTGTGAAAAAGCTGACTGAAAACATAATGAAGCAAAATTAAAAAGAATGAGAATTTTGTTTAATACTGACATTTTGTTGCCAAACAAAATCTAGCATTTTGTACATTTGAAAGTTTATGTGAGTTGCAAGAGAAAAATGGACTTGAATTAGGTGATATGTACAAAAATGCAGACAAATGTAAAGAGTTTATTAGTTGTATTGCTAGTTATATGATTTGATTAAGAAAAACATTGAAATGCTAAGTTTGTTACAGTGTTGGCAGATGGGGTCGACTGATTGTGCAGTAATTGAGCAGGAGACTGTTTTTGTCCATGTCAATATCAAAGGAGTTCCCTGTACTGATTTTGTTGACATTGTCCCCTTTGCAATCTGCTAATGCTGATGGGGTTCTACAAGGGATATTAAAAGCCTTGGAAAACAGTTGGTATTGACCTTAGAATATTTAAAAGGTAAAAACTTGTTGGATGCAATTTTGATGGTGCATCAGTTATGATGGGAAAAGTTGGTGGTGTTGCAGTTAAGTTACAACAAAAAGTTGAACCGACTTAGTCAAGATTCATTGTGTAGCACATAATCTTGAATTAGGGGTGCTTGATGCTGTTAAAACTGTTCCCTACTTGAAAAAATTTCAAGACATAGTGCAACAGATCTTTAAATTTTAGCGACTACTCTCCAAAGAGAAGGAGGGAAATAAAAGTATTGCTGCAATACTTGATGAGGTGCCTAATAATGCAAACAGGTCGAAAAAACAAGGTGGGTTGCATCTCGACATAGGGATATTTTGAAGTCCTTACCAACCATAGTAACACATTTTCAGATCTTCTACATCAAATGAGGAAGCTGTAAAGGTGGGGTTTATTTAAAGGAAATTTGCACTGAGAAATTTTTGCGTTTTGCTCATTTCCTATGTGATGTAATGTCCATACTTGCTGATCTAAGTAAAGCAATTTCAGTCAGACACACTAACCATAAATGATGTGGTACTAAACTTGAGATTTGTTTATCAAGACTAGAAGAGTTGAAGCACCAAAAGGGTTCTTGTTATACTACATTTCTGCAGTCAGTTCATGTTGAAAGTGATACAGGTACATGTAAATTTGTATGTGGTAGAGATTCAACGATTGAAATCTCAAAGGGTTTTGAATTTTGAAAACGAATTCAATTCATTTCTAGGATAATGCCATATTGTGGTACAAGATTCAAAATCTCTCCAAGAGTTTCCAATGATTGACTTTTTTTCTTTTCACAGAGTATGGCCCTCAATTGATTTGACCAGTTATGGAAATGACAGTATTGAAAGATTGTGTAATTTCTTCAGTCAATTGCTGTCTGAGTCTGAAATTACTGCTGCCAAGGAAGAATGGTTAGAGCTAAATTTAAGATTAAGTAAGCAAAGGTCTGTCCAGCCATTAGAAGTATTAGGTTCACTGTTACAGTCAAAACATGCTGGCTTGGAAAATATTCTTCTTCTGGTAGTAATTATGCTAACACTTTCCCCAAGTACAGCTAAGTGTGAAAGGAGCTTTTCCACAATGAAGCGTATAAAATCAACATTTCGAAGCAATCTTGGTCAGACTCATTGAAAGATCTTCTTCAAGTTGACAGCTTAGAATCAAAAGTCAAAGATTTTGACTGTACTGATCAATTTCTCATTGGCTACACTCTGCATGGCATCTCACAACAGCTACTAGTATAGCAGCCTCTGAGTACGTCTAGACTTGTGTGTGATCTCAGCATCTATACTAATATCATTGAGTTACTCACAGGAACTCTATGCCTTTTTGGCGTCTTTGTAAACTTATGGTGTTTTTCTGGACAAACATTTTTGCTGATATAAAATCAAAACAAGCCGCATTTTTTCAAAGCAGATTTATTTACTAAGGAGTAATTGGACTGCTTGTAATAGTTGAATACTTGAATAATTTTATTTTATAAACACATGATAGAAACTGTTTTGTTTTAATAATTTGTGTATGATTTTCTTATAAAACTGAAGGCTTCCAGATAGAAGAAGGACTGCCATTGATTTAGCTCACCAGAGTAAAATTATGATAGAAACTGCTGAAACAAGCATTGTTTGATGAGAATAACAATTTCAGTATTGAGAACAGTTTGATGTTATTATTATTATTTTGCAATATGACACACCATTTACATTAATTTTGCTGTCTGTCTGTAGTCTTTGGTGTTAGATATTTCATAACTTAGGCTCAAAGACTTTCTTATTTTCTGACTAGATATTTACACAAACAATTTATAGATTTGATTTCATACATGTATTTCATATGATGTTAAAAAATCTTAAGTGTAAACTAACACTTGACTAATAAATATTTGTATTTTTGCACACCTATAATGCCATGAAAAAATCTTTATTTGAAATAAAATTCTTGTTTTCAAAATTAATTTTTCCTTTTTTTATCATTATAATTTGGACGAGTGGAAATTTTATTTGGACGAGTACTTTCTATTAAGCACTTGCCCGCCGGACGAGTGGTTTCAAAAGTTTTTCCTGAGCCCTGCCCTTAAGAATTACTCTATATTTGAATCCTTATATAGCGACCACCTGCCTTACACGACCGGCGACCGCTGTATTTCGCCCACCGATAGTTATCTTACATGTGTATAGCGACTGCTTACTGGTGGAAGGGAGATAACTCGAAGATAATTCTCGCGGGATATTGTGAGAACTAATCAACAACATGGCGCAATACACAATGTTTTGACAGTCACAACACACCTGGAGGTGTCAATTGACGCCCCGGGTGGTAATTAAGCACTCAGACGTGGTTTTGACAGGGTGTTTTTACAACCAGGAACTAACAATCATCGCTGACTGATTGATGTTTTGTTTTCGATCGTCAATTGTAGACCTAAGTTTCCAGTGATGATTACTTAATCAGCATAAGGCTAAAAAATAAAAAAATAAAAAAGGAGCATTTAAATATCATGGCTGAAGGATTGATGTTTTGTTTTCTCTTATTCAGGAATGCAATGGGGTAATTATCTTACATCTTATCTTATGGAACATCACTTGATAAGCAAGTCAACATCTCAATCCAGAGGAAAATCACGGGCGCTCGTTGCACTAGATTATGTCAAATAAAATGAAAATTAAATAAAATTCATCTATCTACAACTTTCTGTCTATTCTTACACATCTGTATGACTTAACAACACAGATCACCAACTTTGAGCAGTTTTTACGAGATTTGTCTCAGTTTTAATAATGTGCCGTATCATGACGTATCTGCGATGTAAATAATACAATTTTATCATAAATATATTTAAATTAATTAAAACATGGAATTATTTTTTATCCTCATTATTTATATGTTGTACATGTATTAGTACAGGGATTTTTCCTATGCCTATTTTGGGTCAGATTACAAAACCCTTCCCAATTTAGAAATGGCTTGTATTTCCCCTAAAATATGCAAAAATTCCCAATTTGGAATTTAAAAAAAATTATTTGTATTTTCCCAATTTTCCAGATCCTGGACCTAGAATTTTGGAGGTAGGAAAATTCCTTTAATATTACAATATACATTTACTAAATGGAATATCTAACCAGGGATGAAATATGTAGTTAGAAATAATGAAAGTCATCTCGGACCTTTTGGATTTCATAATATCTTGTGTACATGTTACCCTTTATATAAAGACCACCTGTCTATAAAGACCGTTTTTGTAATTCCCCCTGAGCGGTCTTTAAATACAAGTTTGACTGTATATGTAAATTATAACAACTGCAGACATTTTGAAATAAAAAAAAATACTGGTCAACTGGACCACACCAGTGAATAAAATAATTTCATTGGTCAAAGAATTTTTTTTACTGGTCTGTATATATATACATGTATATATATATATATATATATATATATATATACACACACACACTTGAAATGAAATGGAAAATTACTGGTCATTTGGACCAGTAATCAGATAGATTTCATCGGAGTTTTGTAAAAATTACTGGTTTTTCTGGTTTCTGGTTTTTCTTAATACATGTATTTGTAAATAAATCTAGAGTTATTACACTATATTAGAGCAAGTTTTAAGAAGGTAACACACCATGCTATCAACCAAGTATTCAACTCTACCAGGCAACTTCAGATATAATGAATTTTCAAACACATGTACATAAGTAGGGGTGAGTAGTAGTCATACATGTATATTGACAAATGAGGTTCTTTTGGATCTGGCAGAGCTATAATTTAAAGTTGAGTAAAATAAACTTTATAAATCCCTTATGTATAAATGTGTGTTTTATCAGATGATAATAAATCACGAAAAAGAAAATGTAAATTTGTTATATTATGACAGGCTTAAGGGAGAGAGAAGTGGCAGGATAACACAGAAGGATATGATCAGAGTGTAAAACATGTCCTTACAGATAACACATAGAGGATTGCAAACAAATATAGTGCATTTATATAACACATACAAAATATACGAGTATATTGGACAGTACATAAATCAATTCAAGGAGTGTTTGATTTATTTTACAAAGACTTAAACTGATACACATAAGCTACAAAAAAGCTTAGGTACATTTACATATACTGGTACTTCACATGACAGGAATCTGTTGTTACTGACAAACTAGGTAAGGCAATGGCTAGGTAAGGCAATGTACAAGGACACCACAGAATCTTAAGACTGTCAGAGACCAGTGCCCCACACCTTAGAACTTGAGAATCAACCCAAGACTGAAAATATTCTCAACTAAGCCAGCTCGGCCAAATCAGATTTTGGGATAAGCCAAAGCTGAATAAAAATTCTAGACTAAACCAATTCTTTAGTTTTATGGTACACTGCACCAGGACAAACTGATACATATTCTAGAAACATACAATAAACAAGGATTTTTCCTAGACTGTTTTGGGGTCCAGTTAGGCAGTTATCATTTGTACTTATAGCGCACATTCAAAATGCAAAAATGGTTTTGTATTTACCTTCAAAATATGCAAAAATCTCAATCAGAATTTCTAAATAAAGAATAAAGTATTTTCAAACAAATGTCTCAAATTATGTTTTCAGTTCAGACTTAGTTAAAATTTTGTATGTTTTCCGAAATTCTAGGACCCTGGACCCAACATTTAGGACTAGGAGGTAGAAAACCCCCTGTAAATGCACATGTAATATATATTGTAGCCGACTGCAGCTTTGTGACAGACAGCTAACATCACAATATACATCAGTTGAAATTTGTACAGAGAGAGTTTTTATATGGTCAGAGAACATTTAATCCTACTGTATCCCAGGGGAAAAATCACCCAAAAATTGGACAAGAATACGGGTGTACTTTCCTACTGAATCAACTTCAACTTGGATTCAAACAAGGCTATAGACGTCTAGTCCTAAGTGACTAGGATCCAAAGTCACAAGATTTACTCAGTACTCAAGCTCAACATCTATTGTCAGTGGTGGATTAAATAGGGGGCATAAAGGGCGTATATCCCCCTCCTCTATTTGGACGCCAAGTATAAATGTGTGTACAGTAAAAATAAACTGAAAAGCTCAGAAGTTGACAAAAAATGTTTAAAGCTAATACATTTTATGAGTAATAAAAAGTTGGAAAATTAATAGAAATAAACTACCAAAATTTTTGCGACTCCCTTTGCTTGTCAAAAGCAATTACATACTCTTTTATCCCTCTAATTGGAAATGCTGACTTTGTATATTTTGGATTTTATTGCTTTTGACTACAATTTGGTTGATTTCAGTATCTGTCTAAAGTGTCTGCCACTCCCCCCAAAAAATATGTCCCCTCTTTGAAATTTCCTGAATCTATCCCTAACAGACATTTTGAAATGAAAAAAAAAATTACTGGTCAACCAGACCAGTGAATAAAAGAATTCCGCTGGGCAAAGAAAATTTTTTTACTGGTCTGTTTATATACACAATTGAAAAGAAATGGAAAATTACTGGTACTTTGGACCAGTTATCAGATAGATTTCATCGGACTTTTGTAAAATTTACCAATTTTTCTGGCAAGACCAGTAAATTTCAAAAACTCTGCCCAAATTGTGCTATTTTGACTTTACAGTTGTTTGTAAACCTTCTGGGTGCAGATTTGGGAAAATGTTATCTTTTTTTCTCATGGAATTAAAAAATATGTTGAGTATGTATTCAAACTTTTTTATATTTCTGAAATTTTCTTCGAATGGGTATTGCTTTTTCATCATAATTTACAAGAATGTCCAGTTGCAGAATAAATTCTGTAGCTTCATTGTGAAATCCTGAGGTTGAGCAAGCTTAAGTATTGAGTAAAGGTGACTTTGGGCCTAGAAGTAAAAGTGATTTTTTGGTTTAAGCACAATGCTCTAACCATTAGGTCACAGTGGTCACTGATAACGCTTAACTAAAGAACCCCTGAAGTCACATTTGGAACTGCCCATTTCACAGAATGTTTAAGTCCACTGTCAGAATTCAGGGGTGTATGATTTACAATGAAAAGTCTACGTGCAAAAAATGTACAAGTTATAAAAACACTGCATACAAGCCATGAAAACACAGTACATGTACATATAGCATACATTTACATTAGATTACATGTATGTGACAGAAAATTTTAAGTTTTGCCCCATATAATTATTTCTGATCCAGCTAGTAAAATGTACGTGTATCATGTTACAAAGGCAAGAAGATACATTTCTACTTTATTTTAATCATACAGTTGACTAGTTTTAAAACTGGCAACAGTTAAAGTGTAGTTGTACTTTTATCAAGTTCTGAATTAGAAATTTCATCTTAGAAGTACACGTAAATGTTATAAAAATGTATACATGTACACATGTAAATGTCTTGGACACTGATGATGCTAAAGCAATAACTCATTTACACAAGATACCAATAGGACAGACACCACCAAATATTTTCACATAGGCCTCAATGCTAATTTACAAAACTTCAGGTCACTGTCACTCCCATGTTTATTAAATCTGGGTCAAATAAGTACCCTGTGCTGAAAGATCAATATTTTTGATAACAAAATATGCAATCAAAAGTATAGGTTGCAGTTGCATTTTTACTTCAAATTTTCACTTGTTTACAACTCGTAGTATTCCACACCAAAGGAAAATATCTTTTCTCATATGACCCCTCCCTTTAAATTTTCAACCATCAACCCTATAATTTCCAAAGTACTACCAATATTCATGTATCTTTTTTATCACCTTAATTTCACTTATTAATGGCAAAACTAATTTTTTCATTTAATGACCAACCAGATCGCTGGGCTCATTTTATTCTCCGCACAACTTTGGGTGTCCAAAATGTCTGCGCCCACGTTGTAAACAAAGCAGGTGTTTTTCCAAAAGGGATATTCTCAAGGCTACAAATTTAGACAGTTTATTCTGCAGATGAAAGGATCTGGGTACACCTAGGTGGGCTAGAACTCAAAGTCTGACACAGGTAGACTACAGTACTGTATAAAATTTATGACATTTCAACTCGTCAAAAATATATTCATAGAATATTTTGTTTGTATTATTATTATTTTACTCCCTGCTAAGAATTTTTCACATACAAAATGTATATATGGATTTAGTGGCAATTTTATAATCTTAAGGTGAAGTGATACAAATTTTTACCTGTGCTATGAACTGATACCAATGCACTTAAATGCAGAGAGGGATCTTTTACAAGTCATGCCTGTCATGACATGGGTCCTTGGTTTAAAGTCCCATCTGAAACACCTGTCAATTTTAATACAGTTAAACTTCCATGAGTCAAAGTTCAAGAAAAGTTCGAAACTTCAGGACTTTGACTCATGGATGGAAACAGATATTCATGTGTTTTTGGTTTCAGAGGTGTATATGACTGCTTCAAATCACCTTAAAGCAGCATTAGCAGTGGCTAGGGCGTGATTTTTTCTTAAAGTGATAATATATCCTTATATAAAGATACAAAGTTCTCATTAATTACATTTGCACATATTGGATTGTTTAAAAGTTTTACAAATTTGAAAATAATAAATATTATTAGTGGGCATGTATCAAAAATACAAATGGTATTGTGGGCAATATTCATACTGACCTCACATCGGAAAGTTTGTAGACATGCGTAGTCATTTGTTTTCATCCTAATGGGATAAAATGTATTTCAAGTGAATTCAGTCTACTCGAATTTAGTAATTTTATTTATTCTTTTTTAGGAAAACACAAAATAAAACGCTAAAATAGTCTGATTACTTCAGTGTCTATTTATAGTATTGCTGGTCAACTGGTGCCCAAGTCAAATTGGCACCGAGTGATTTCGGCTCTTCGGAAATATGGAAACTGGTACTTAGTATGGTTGAATCGGCACTTGGAAATAACAGTTTTGGCATGTGTTAATATCAATTAGAAACTTTGAAAACGTTTATAATGGCACCGATGAAGATTCATCTCAATGGAATCTAAAAAGTAATTTTTATGGGCAAGTCCAATAATTTACGTAAAAAAAATCGAATTTTTTTTTATTGAATAACTTACATTCAATATATTTTTTAAGTTTAGGCTATTATTGCTAATTGCTATTGAAACATTATATTAGCCAAACAGGCATTTGGATGTCATGAAAAAAACTAAAAGGAATCTACATTAAATGATTTTGTAATTACAGAGATAATGACGAAAATGTGGTTTTGTGAGGCCCATACTCATTCATTCTACCTGGCAATTCAAAGAAAAAAATATAAGAACACACACACAATGCAGAATTTACACACAAACACACACATTTAGTAGATTAATAAAAATCTGAATTTGAATTATTCATATACATGTACTACACAATGCAGAATTTATATATACATGTTATCATAGTGTCGATAATAAAATAAAAAAAGCAATTTCCAAAATCACTTGCACTTTCCAAAATTACTTGAGTACTAAGTCACCATAAAAGAAAATATAATATAGACCTATGGATTCTGATTTATAGTACTAATGTCACTAGGTGTCAATATGCATAATCTCACTGAGGTGCCAAGAGAACCGTTGTTGCACCACGGTAGAGTGCTTGATTTGATTTGAGCCTTGGCATTCCCTTTCCTTTGGATGAGACAGTATAAACCGAGGTCCCGTGTCATGTTGTAAATTTTGAATTTACTGGGTGGGTGTAAACACAAAATTTACAACATGACAACAACATGACACCTGTGTCACAGTAGGTATCGGCACGTTAAAGAATCCTAACTGCTTAATGGCCATAAGTGCCAAGCATACATGTAGGCCAAAATTTGAAGCCATTCACCGACATTTGGTTACATCTCCATATTATGTAAAAGATTCTTGAGTGAGACGTTAAGCAACAACAATATCAACTGAGGTGTCGATCGAAGTCACTATTGTCTGTGCAGCTCACTTCAAGAATAGGAATACCTAACTTAAATTTTAAAATTTGAATCAGTGGGCTAGAATAGTTGTTGAATAACGTTTTAGATAGTCTCTACATAATACAAAGTCCATTGAGATGGGCGTTTGCAATGTTAAAAAGTCTCCCGCCGGACCGGGTTTTGTGTTCTTACTGTGACATCATTAGTCAGCGGCTCCAAACATTCCGAGGCCTATCAAATGTACACGGAAAGTACTCTCGGCCAAATAAAATGAAAATTATTGATATAATTAATTATACATAAAAAGTTGAATTGCGAAAACGTTTAAGTATTATTAATAACACCAAAGTTATAGTTTTACTAAAAAGGGCAACACACATTCTGTCAATAAGACTTCATCGGTTCGACAGATGAGCTGGAATTAATTAAATGATAAATATATATTTCAGAAAGAAAATATTGGTATCATATAAGGAGAAAAAAATAAACCTAAATGTATTGCCAAATCTATCTAAGAGTACACACTCTTAAAAAAATCATTGACAATCTTAGCTTTTGGGAAATTTAGAATTCAAATAGAACAACCCCAGCGAAATATTACATTAGTATAAAATAACTAAATATGAAGCAAGGACATTTTTAATTTGTACATAACTGCTGCATACATATCCTCAACATTTTTTATCATGGAATGCCATCAATAGTATGACGTCATTGTTTTAAACATGAATGATAGTATCTTGACACACGAAATCTTGTATGTGATATGAAAATATGGTAGTACAAAAGAATTCTTCTATCAATTTTTGGGTTAGGTTTGTCACTCAGTCGGTCTAGGTTTTTGTCATTGTACGATTCATCTTGGGTGAGAGTTTTCCTTGTAACTTCATTCAACCAGCAAATCTTGTGGACATCTACAAAGATGATCGGAAAGTAATCAGACACCATGTCTTGTTTCAGTTTCCATGTAAACACAAAAAATATTGATGATGTTTTCGCATCTGCACTATGTTTTCGACAATAAATCGTATTGTTAGGTGATTGTTGTATGGTATACAATCGTTTCATGGTTATTACACACTTTCCAAAAAATATTCCTAACTTAGTTAATGCTGCTTTAAGACATATACGATCATTATAATTAATAATTAGTGCTAAAATAAATGTAGTTTTCATGAAATTAAAACATTGAGTGTTTATGAAAAGGGGAAGAATTACCTTGTAGCAATTTCGTACACATGTAAATTTTGGCTCAATAAAATTTATAGATTTATAAAACTGGTCCCCAAAATTTATTTAAAACAAAGAGAAATTTGACTCATAAAAGTTCAAATTATAAAATGTTTATAAGTACATGTATACTAAATAAAAAAATTATTCATGACTTTGTCAATTGTTCAAAACATCGAGAAATTAGACTCATTGAAGTTTGACTCTTCAAAGTTCAACTGTACTTGGCAAAGGAACAGTCACAACCAGTTTTTAAGTCTTTGGTATACATACTAATCCCAGTACCAAGAACTGAACCCAGGGCCTTCAACTTGTCAGTCAAATGGTCTACCACTAGAGTAGAGAACCACAAGCAGTGGCAGTGTATGGAATTATATATGAATGACAAGGAGAAATATGTAATTTGACTCAAATTTGTCACTCCCTGATGTCAGATATAATGTTCTACATTACAACTGACAAATATACTGGGCATTACACTGTTATTAATGTTTGAACATGTACATGTAGATACTGCCACTGTTTACTGATAGAATTAAGATACATATACAGATATAATGTACATGTGTACATTCTGTACATACATGTAAGTGTGTATCAAATATCTCAGCTGACAAAATAGACTAACAACATGTATACATGTATACTGGTACATGTATCTATTTATTTATGTAGATTATACAAGTATACAATTAATATCAGCGCTTCTGTGGTAAACCGATATCCCGGTCTATTGCAATACATTGCTCCACGATATCGATATAGCACAGTGTACCGGTATACATGTATTGACAAAACATTATTCATATAACATTACTTCTTTTGATTCATGAAAATGTACACTGACTGACAAATTAATTTCACTTTCATAACCTCAGATAGCTAAGTCGTCTCGATCAGATCTAAGTATACTAAAATATGGCTTTAACAGCATTGCGTTTCAATTGTAGATTTATAAAATTGGGCCCCAAAATTTATTTAATTATTTATTAGTCAAAATCGTACGAGTAGAAATTCTGGTTATGTCAAAGTCAAAATCTGTTCCAGAGTATTTTACTATATATCATTTAATACTTTTATTCCAAATATCTCAAAATTTTTATCTCGTAATTTCTCTTATCTCGAAGTATTTTTCTGGTCCAAAGTATCAAAATATATTAAAATTGCCACTTGTTACCTTGAAACTACCTCTGCAAAAATTATCTGCAAATCACAGAACAGTAAACTCCCGTTAATGCGCCACAGTAAAAGTGTAATTAATAATTGCTTAAAACCGATTCAAATTAAGCAATACCTTGAGTATGACTATTAGTTCAACTAATATTTCATTCTTAGTGGACAATGTCCACTAAGAATGAAATATTTTTAAGTTGAAAATTTTGGTTATATTGAAATATAGATATCTCAAAGTAAACGGGGCGGTGGTCCCATCAATTTTGAGATAACAAAGTTCCACTGTATATACATGTACATTTACATGAACAGGAAACAGCAATTTTAAATTATCTGTGACATTTTTGTTTTTTAAAATATATAAAATAACCCCCATCGAGCTGAATGTACATGTAACCTTCAATGGTAGACAGTGTGTTATGATACTTTTAATGCAATGAAAATAGGACTGCCTCTAGGCTAACACTGTTTTTATAGAACAGCTGTGGAAATGTGAAATAAAGTGGTGTTTTTTTATAATATTTATGATTACTTTATGCTTTTAATTAAATCAAATGAGTTTTTCACCAAATGTCAAGTTTTCAAAATGTGAGTCAACTTTATATTAATACAAAATAATTATCAGTCTAAAAGATGGTGTTACTGAATTATTTCTATGAAAAATCATTACATGTACTTCATAGAAGGCTCATATAAACATCACTTAACTAATGACAATAGAAAAAAATTAGAAGTTCAGTTCATATCCAGAGGCAAGCTAGTGCTTTAGTAGTAGTAACTGTTAAACTGATTCAGTGATTATGACCTGGCATTTTTCCTGTTTTGATGTGGACTTAATTTCACGTACAGACTTGCAGCAGGGACACCTGAACCCACTTCTCAATTTGCCAGCAGACAGTTTATCTACTGTTGTGTATGTAAAATCTGTTTATAGTTTAGTCATATCCTTTATTGTTTGGTGTATGATGATCAATACCGGTATGTTCTATTTTATCAAAAGAAGTTCTTTGAAAGGCAGCCTCCTGTCATTCTGTCACAAATGTCTGTCAAACTTATTTCTACTGAAGTTAGACCTTCCAACATAGCATTTATTCTACCTTGTTCTATGCATGTCCTAAATACACTTTACATTTTTTTTTTACTCTGCACTTCAAAAGCTTTGATTTTTTTCTTAGATTCTAATTCTATAGTATATATGCTGTGAGCACCAATATGGTATATCAATTATTTTCACCCAAACAAATTTACACATTATTTGAATAATTATTACACAAAATAATGAAAAAGGGTCAACAACTATTTTTTTCAACTGAGAGGGGATTCACTGCTTGTTACTACATATCATATCCCTTATTGTTTGTGTAAGTTTGATGCATTTTGTACCAATCATCAGTTTACCCTTGAGGTATATAATAATGAGTTCATTATCATCAGTACTATTTGCACTGGTACTGATAGCCTATAAGCTAAAAGTCTGCAGGTAAAGAAATAAACTTTAGAAATAAATTTTAGAGTTATCAATACAAACAAAGCAGTGGAGGGCACGACTATATGCCTATATTGTACATCTGAAGTAGTTATAAACTTATGCTGTGAATAATTAATACACTCTTGAAACGTTGCAGTTCACTAAATGCCTAACATGTGCACGGCATTTTGACACTGCAAACATTAACGAAAATGAGCGAGTAGGCGTAACGTTACAGACTTAACACAACAGTTGTTAGTGAGAAGTACTGAGTAGGCTACTGAACTCTCATAGTCATAGTGTACTGAGTGATAAATACCGGCGCTAAAAATTAAACAAACTTTCATGAACAGCATTATATAATGTCATGCTACAAAATTTAAGCTGTCAAGCTAATATATGCATGCGTATTACATACCAACACCCTCTGTTAAGCCGTTAGAAAGAGAAACTTCAGAAAAAGTAGAGGCAGTGTTACTTTCATCCATTTCACACGTGTGTTAACTGTCATCCGACCGAGTGCATTAGCCACGAACCAAAACTGTTTGTTTATCGATTTTGATACGGCAATGTCATTTATCATGATCAAAGTTTTTAACAAGAAAATACCAAATACAATTGAATTTCTGTACTGAGCCTGAAATAAGTTGGTGAATTTAAAAATTCGATAAATTATTCCTGAGTTTGAGGTTATTTGCGTCATCAGTTTGTGGGCGCGGGAACATTGAAATCACGAAAGGACGCATGTGTTGAGTGTGATATTCATCATTTTAGAATGGTGCTGTACTAATACTACATTGTTATACTTATATTTAAGATTTTATTATGATAAAAGATGTGTATGACTATATTATTGAACACATTTCATGTTTCTACAGCTTGTTCGTTAGAGGACAATTCAGTAATGTGGTCAATGTCACATTGACTGATTGAGTCAGATTGACATTTTAACTTTAAGATGATCGATGGTTAACTTGTCTTAGAAAAACCGTATTGAATATAAAAGTCCGGTATAGATCTAAACAAGACTACTTGTTTTCTTGATAGATCTAATTTGATATTCACGGTCACGTTTTCAATAACTGAAGAGCAACGTTTATCAGACTTTGAAACGTGCCTTAGTCTCTAATAAATGCAGAACTTTACTTTAGTTTCACTTATTCAAGGTGGTTTTTCTAAGAATCCATCTCTTTGTTTCCTGATCAGCCAATGAAAATAACACTTCGGCAGTCTTTGGAAGTTTATCAAATGGTTAAGAGATGTAACTCATTTTATAACCAGGAAATCGTCAGTCCCAGCGCTAATCATTAACGCTTGTCCTTGTCCAGGTGAAAATTAGCTCAGACAAGTAAATCTTCCTAAGCACTTGTCCGCAGGGACAAGTTAAAATAATCAGCAATATTTATAATTTGTTATTCAAACCTTAACTAAACTGATTTGTGTCCATTTAATGTATAATATAAAAGTGAAGCTTGAATTTCTCAGATAAACATGAAAAATTAATAGATTTTGAGGGTGCAGTGACCCTGATTTGATTACATATTTTACCTGAAACATGGGTCTGACAACTAATTGGTTTACCACTGATAAACAGAATAATACTGAAAACTCTGTTAAAAGAAGTAAAGAAAGACAAGTTGAAATTGAGAGCGGTTTTAAAACATTCTGCAATCAATTAATCTCCCAAGATCATGCTTCCAATGATAAGGGTTTGTTTATTATAACAGTGTAAATCTAATTATTTTGAAAAGTGGCAAGTATTGGACATTGTAGTGTGTGAATACACATATTTGTTTTGTTTTATTTTTTTTTCTATTGGTAACATCTCTATCATTGTTGTTGCTTTTATTTTTTGTAGTATGATGAATATTCTCTTACTGTACCTAGTAGGCCAGATGGTTTTTTTATTTTTTATTTTTGAACTTTTAGATTAATTTTTTTTTTTTTTTTTTGTAATCCTATGATTTCTTTCTTTATAAATTACACACAAGTGGATTTGTGATTCTGACAAGTTACTTTTGACATTACTTGTCCCACTGGACAAGTGAAAAAAATCCTTATTGTAGAGCCCTGAGTCCACATAATTCATTTGGAATTAAGCATCTTTGGTGATTCCATCTTATCCAAGGTTATGAAAGGAATCCAGACTTTTACATTCAGTGTTGTTTATAACTTTCAAATACAAATGTACCTTTATTATTCGATATCGAGATTACCGAAGCCACATTTTTATTTGTAGAAAAGGACATGCCTACAAGGTCACTGGCATGTGACCCCTAGATTGGTTTTCATTAGATTTCTCACGCAACATATAAGAAAAAGGAGCGATGAGAGATCATATATCCGTGGTATTAAATGGGTGTTTTCATATTGATCCTGTATTTTTTCCAAGTACAATCATATTGGGTCCTCAGAGCTGGAAAGTAACATTTGATAATAGCAAATTTAAAAAATGCTACTGGGCTAACAATTTTTCCATCAAGGTTGCCCATATGATGAATTAATTTTCCAGACTGGATATCTATTCTGCACTGTGGCTTTTTCGATTATGTATCTTTGATCTCAATCTTCTGAATGCTTGAAGCCTGAGTAATAAACATATCAAGCATCAAACATTATGGGGTGAGACTAAACACAGCAACAGGACCTAATACACAGAAATGACAGGGCTAACACAGAATTGGCACTAGTTTAATAAAATTTAAATTTTCTTGTGTGGTTTATAAAAAAAATTGCAATAAATCATTGAAAAGTGTGAATGTTTTGTAAAAATAAACTTCCGACTTTGTTAGAACAGTGGACATAACTTCCTCTGTGTCCAAACTGAAATGGCACCCGAAGCACAAACTGCGGGGTAAACAAAGATGGCACTTATATAACCCATTCAGCATATTTTAATATACCTCCTAAGATCATTATATCCATGAACATTAGTTTTTATCCTGCCGTTTCATTGTTTTAGGTGCAGTTACAGTTTGGGACTAGAGAAAGTTGAGTCCACCGATTTACCAAGTTCGGAAGTTTACATTACAAAACTTTAAGAAATTTTGACGATTTATAGCATAAATTTTTACATAACACAAGAAAAATATCCAATTACAAATAATTTTTTTAATTTGCAAAATTTACAGAAATATACAGGCTCTTTGAACTTGGTACAAGCTAATTGAATATTTGAAGTAGTAGTCTGTATGGCTAATAAGAATTTCTTGACAATTTCCTGCCCAGGTCATATTAGCTATATTGGCTCGAGGCATTGTTTCATGTTTCATTTTCTTTAATTGAAGAAGAAGAACATTATTTCTTAAAGGTCACCAAATAATAACCAAAAGTATAGGGGTGGCTGATTGGTTAGAGCATCACGCTTTAAACCATGAAGTCTCACCTGTAATCAACGTGAGTTAGAATCCCACTGGAAACTGTGATGATTTTGTGAGAAAGTTAGCCAGTTCAAATATGGAAGGCCGGTGGTCCATTCACGTGTACACTGTAATTTTGTCCTGTCCACAAATAAAACCTGGGGCCATCACCATATGACTGAAAAATTGTTGAATGTGGTATAAAACGTAATTTAAACCAACAAAACAAATCAAATGTAAGTTTTTATTTAAAAGAAAATTCTGCCCTGTACCAAGACTTAATAATCATACCTGTCTGGTACCAGTTCATTTTGACCCTTCTACCAAGACTTACATGTAACAATCGCATCTGGCACCAATGCATTTTGACCGTATATTAAGACTTAACAATCATACCTGTCTGATGCCAGTCCATTTTGATCCTATATAAAGACTTTATAATCATACCTGTCTGATGCCAGCCCATTTTGATCCTATATTAAGACTTTATAATCATACCTGTCTGATGCCAGCCCATTTTGATCCTATATTAAGACTTTATAATCATACCTGTCTGATGCCAGTCCATTTTGACCCTGTATTAAGATTAAACAATCATACCTGTCTGATGCCTGTCCATTTTTACCCCATATTAAAACTTAAAAATCATACCTCTCCGATACCAGTCCATTTTTACCCTATATTAAGACTTAACAATCATACCTGTCTGATGCCAGTCCATTTTGACCCTATGCCAAAAATTAACAATCATACCTCAGAACCTATGCCAAGACTTAACAATCATATCTGTCTGGTACCAGTCCATTTTGACCCTATGCCAAGACTTACCGGTAACAATCATACAGCAGAACCTGTCTGGTACCAGTCCATTTTGACCCTTATACCAAGACTTAACAATCATACGTGTTTGATGCCAGTCCATTTTGACCCTATATTAAGACTTAACAATCATACCTGTCTGATGCCAGTCTGTTTTGACCCTTATACCAAGACTTACAATCGAACCTATCTTGTACCAGATTCCAAAAAGGGACATAAGCTGCTATGTTGTTTTTTTTGTTTTGTTTTTGTTTTGTTTTTTACAAAAAAACTCATTTTATTTTTACTACTTCAATTGATGTACAATAACAAATAAGAGATATATACAAAGGCATAAAAATACTTACATATACATGTATATTCGTATATACATGCATTTTGTGAAAATAGGTTCAGGTCCAATGTCATATGCAACATGTGTGTACAAAATGAAATAGTAAGATGGGTTTCTTGAGCAATTTCACAAAATATATAGAAATTTAAGAATTTTTATTTTTTGCTAATGCCCCTCTAATACTTGTTTGATGATAAAAATGTCTGACAAAAAAAAATTCCTTTCATGAAAAAAAGAAATATTCAAAGAAGAACATTTCTAAAACAAAATGTTTTTGGTAGTGCTAAAAAAGAATTGTATTGTCACTTGATAATTATCTTCAGAAGCGTGGTTATCTTATTGACATACATGTATATCTTGGACACAGATATTAAATCAGTTATTAATGTATTAAAATTTATAACGGACTTTGTTATGTTTTTGCAGAGTAAATCAAGTCGCTACATGTGTGACCAAATCGCTTCAGTCAGGGAACATGTTGATAACAATGATGGGCATAACGTTAGTACCGATGACAGAGAAAAACTGCCATCAAAGTTTATCTATAAGCCTGTGTTCTCATTGCTTAAAGAAGAGCCAAATGATGATTTACCATTCAAGTCATACATGATGGATGAAAGGGAAATAGATCTTAGAATGGATGAACGAGATGTAGGACCTCGGGCTGGTTCTACAAGTGCATCAGTGGTACATTTATTTAACTTTCCTGATTAAGAATTAACATACACATATATATATACATGTATATATATACAATGTATAGGGCTTGAAATTAACAGTGGTCTGCCAGAGGCTAAAACTTTTCTTTCATCTGCTTGGGTTCAGCACTGTTTCACTATGTTTTGGCTGGGTCAGGTTCTATAACATATTGGGCCAATCACAATATCTGTATTGATAATATAACTAGCTTTTAGGATAACCTTTGACAAAAACTGTTGAGCAAAAATTACAGATGATCAAACAATTTGAAGGAAACAAATAAAATTGAGACAGAAAAAAAATATGACAAATAGACATTTACTGATATAGATCGAGTTGTTGGTCCTTGGATTCGCACAGCAGGAAAATGACAGGGTCCGAAAGTAAAATGTGCAGGTCCTGGCAGGGCTTTTGTTACCGGTATTGTCAGGGACAAGTCCATTTTACAGTCAGACAAGTAAATGTTACTTCTCTCTTGTCCTGTAGTGAAATTGTTGAAGACACAAAAATTACTTGTTTATTTTCCCAGTGAACACAAGCGAGGGGTATTTCAAATCACCGTTTTCTATACAGGGGTTCAAAATTCTTTTTAGATATTTGAGTCCGGAACTTAGAGAGTAAATTTCTGGCAAGTCCAATTGAGAAATTTCAAAGTTCGTGCTGAATTTTATCAATTAATAATACAGCAAAATTAAATGGATGAGGCAAGTCCCTCAGACTTTGAGTATTTCTAAATGCTGAGTCCAAATTAGAATTTATCAAGTCCCAGACTTCGGACTTGGGGAATTTTTAAACCCTGTATAACCTGCATTATCCCCTGACACTTTATTTTCAGACAAGTATTTTTGCATTTAAACCAGTTTGATTTCAATAATACTTTTCCTGCTGAATAAAGAGAATTTGTTATGATTGTTGACCCCTGCCTTGACCTCAGGCATAATGAAACTTTAGCCCCTGTAAAACATTGCCATACAATGTGTTTATTTATAAGTAATAATGTCAATATTATTACCTTATGATTCATAATCTTTTGTACCAGAAAAAAATCCAAGGACAGATATTTTAGAATTGTTATCAATTGTTAATGAGTACTGTTGACAGAATTTTGGCAATTAAACCATTTTCTAATTCAGCATAGTTCCACATCTGATTCTTGGAAAGATGAATCTTACCTGGATTCAAGCAGAAATTTCAGATGTGAATCAGAAAATATGCAGCAATCCTCAAGTAGAAACAATAGTGGTAAACGCATTGGAGATAGAACACCAAGAACTTTGCTGCGGATGATGGAAAGGCATAGAGAAAATGAAAGGTGAAATTGTTATTCTATTTATTTGACTTTTGAAGACTTTCAAAAGTTTTAACTTTTATACTGCTGAAATATTGATGGACATATTTCATTTTGGACTATTTTCATCTTGTTTCAGGGTTCGACATCACACGCTTAATGAATCCATGAAAAAAGTTTGTGAAAATGTTCCTGGATATGCTGACATTCTAAAAGAAACAAAGGTAAGTTTTGTAGTACATTAGCACCTGTCTTGAAAAACACATTTAGGTGGCAGATGGGGTGGTCTCTCAAAACAGATTCCACTGTAATATCCTCACTTAGAATGAAAATAAATACACAAATTTTCATCTCAATGGCTCCTAATGGCCACTCTAGATAGATCAAAATGAATAAGAAAAAAACTTTGTAGTACTAGTAGATTTTTCTTGCCATTTAAGTTATCTTTAGGCTGCTTCTAAAATTCTGAGATAAACTTACAACTTGTAGTTTAGGGTTCCACAACAGGGATAGGGTTATATTAATTTACATTCTAAAATCACATGTGCAGACTTTTGAATTAATTCTCAAAATTGTCCATATTAAGTATGATATAAGGAATTTTAACTGCATAATGAATTCACTGGGGTTTCAAGAGGGATTCTAAAAAGATGTCCCAAGGCTCAGAAGGTTTCTAATTAATCACTGTAATTTAGGTTAACATAATTATAAGGCTACAGGAATTGACATTACAGCAAAAACATTCAGGTTTTCCTGTACTCCACTGATACATAAGCAATAAATCACAACAACCTGACGCATGACTGGTAATCCTTATCACAAACATTTTCAAATAAAAAGTTTAGGAGACTTTTTTCTGGTTCAATATTTTCCAGAAGTACAAACTAGTTCGTTCAAATACAGAACCAGTAAATTCAGAAAAGCTAAAAATCTTACATGTATATGTATGTTGTGTTGGTGATCTTATTACTGTGTAGTTGTTTATGTAACATGTATCATGGCTGGTCACTGTTCCAGACATTGCCAAAGTCTGATCATCACAACATTTTGGTTTACATAGGGCCTATATATTTTTTTATGACCAAGAACTTGAAAAAAAAAAATGGCTCCATGATTTCCGTTTAGATAAGGTGTGCGGGAAGTTTATTATTGCCATGGACAATCTGAAACAATTATACAGAGAGTTGCACCTTCAGGGATTTAATTAAGGGATTGAGAGATGGATCACTAAGACCCAGTCCTAGTGACTGAAGCATACCCTCCAATTTTTGCTGATCATGATGTGCTGACACCTTTGACAAGAAGATCAGCCAATCATGTATTGTCATTTAATACAAGAAAATAAAAATAGACATACAAATATTTAAGAATACAAGATTTCTTTATTCGTTTTGTTTATATATCAAGTGGCACAACCATATATATGTATGAAGCGGTGACAAAGAAGTCCCTCCCACATCCCATTTTTTTGAAAGATAAAAATAAAAGCTGTCCTCCCTCATCTAAGTTTAGAAAAATGTGTCTCAGAGAATTTTCTGCAATTTGCTTGCTTTGACTTGATCTAACGACCAGCGTGACTACCTAAAGCCCTTGCCTTCCCTCCCTGTAAGGCAGGGAGAGAGATGTTTTAGTGTGTTCATGTCCTTGCCTGAGTGGTCTGTATTTCATTGGCTTTTTAAGTACCACTACTCTTGTAGAATCTGACAAAGGTATTCAAAGTGCACATCCTAGACTATTTACCCTCCATCTAGGCATAGAGCTGTGCTGACAGGAGAAGAAATTTCAGCTCTGAAGATCTGATGCTCTACCATCTGAGCTATTCTGTCCACTTGGGCACTATGCTGCAACTGGGTATCTTAATATACATGCATTTATCGGATACAATTGAAATCAATTATGAAAGTTATTGCCCCAGAAAATGTCAGTCAGGGTTATATACTGTAGAATCAGAAAATTTTGTGGGTTTAATTTTTCGTTGTTTAGAAAATAAAACGATTTCGTTGTCATTAAATTTCATTGAAATAAAAAGCATGTTTGTAAAGGAACCTATTTCTATTAGTAAGTGTAATTTATGTCAAATTTCGACGTGGTTTTAATTTCATCAATAAATGAAAACAAAGAAATAAACGAAATTAAAACCACACCAAATTTTTCTGATTCTACCGTATATGTACACTATCTCTATACACTCCATGTTTCATGGTTTTAATTTAAAGAATACTATACCGTAATCGGACGTGTATAATCTGCACTCTTTTCACTCTAAAATTTGTCTCAGGCAGGGGGTGCGGATAATACAGTACTACAGAATCTTAGGACATTTATTTCCGCAGGAACTACTGCATGAGATTCGATGTGGGTGGTAAGCCTGACAAAGTTTTTTCTTAATGACGATGTACGAGTCAATGTATATCATCATTATTCCATTGTAAATATTATCATTGCTTATGTATGCGTGTATTTTATGTCTACGGTGACAGTGAATAAATCAATAAATGAATCTTGTTGTCTTTTATTTTTGTGTGTTTCAGTTTACAAATAGGCTAGACTACACAGGCACTTGTGTAATGCAATCCCTTGATCGAGGGTGTTGTGATCGGTGGATTGCATAACGCAAGTGCGTGAGGAAACAGAATAGTACAGTACCTGTTGCTTATCTTCATCATGAAGTTTTGTTATTATTGAAAAATAGAACAATCTCAACAAGAATTCTAATAATTATTTCACGCTGGTGAACGACAAAGCGAACAGCCATGTTGTAACTGTAAATGAGGGGGCTAAATGGAAGAGCAAATATGTAGTATCTTGTAATTTCGTATTTTCCCATTTATATCATATTATGTAGTTTTGCGTTGTTTGTTTTGAGACAAGACTATACATTAATAAATAAAACAATGTTTTCTGGGTGTTTTGTTCTGTGGAGGAATGTTATTTTACACATTTCGTACAAAAGGTATATACCAGTAACTCTCTTACTACAGTACATCTACAGTGTAGTACTAAGTTATGGAACATGCCAATTATACAGGTAAGTACGATGATTTAATTTTAAATTGAAAATATGATAAAAGGTGTAAAATAACACAATGCCACACCAAGGTAATTAATGTTTGTTGTATATGTTTCCATTCATAATCAATGATGCGTGTAACAGACAACAGTACATATATATGAATCTGTATATATATCCCTTTGTTTCAATAATTACGCTATACATGCATATTCTGGATATATAGATCGCTTGTGTACAAGTGCTCGCCGCTAATTAA
This sequence comes from Atrina japonica, assembly GCA_030159075.1. NCBI lineage: Eukaryota > Metazoa > Mollusca > Bivalvia > Pterioida > Pinnidae > Atrina > Atrina japonica. Next base: position 936,326 of record BROG01000127.1, on the reverse strand, counting down.
AATTGTTACAAACTTTTATGTCGCCGATTTCCGCAAATATAATATCTATTTCAAATGTTGTTCTAGTACATACTATTAATTAAATATATAGGCTACCACGCCAGCAAAAGCAAATGATTGCACTGTAATTAACGGAATGTAATTTTACAAAGACTTCGACTGATGTTTTGATATTTCTTTTGTTATTTATTTCAAATCATTAATTTGCTTATCATATCCCTTATCTAATATCTCAAATATATATATCTATAATAAATATTTATCTATTTCTTTCAAATACCGATCTGAGAATTTTGAAAATATTTCCGATCATCATACTGCACTTATACACAATAATAATCAATCTTGCCAACGATTTTCGGCCATACGGCCGTGGAAAAAAGTCAATGCGGATTATACGCACGAACTCCTTTTTTCTCTGAGATCTGATGCTAAAATGAGGGGTGCGGATAATGCGTAAATGCGGACTATACACGGCCAATTGCGGTATATGATTTTATTTCCCTCAGACTGTAATTATGTGTATCTGTCATTTTTCCAGGTTGTAATGATGCAGAGGATCATAGCATACATATGTTTCCTGGAAAACACAATACACAGCTTGTGTGATCAGCTGAATATCAAAGTGTATCAACTCAAAATGCCAACCGATTTTCTAACTGACCAGTGGAAAGAGGATCACGGTCAGTCATTATCATACATTCAAATATCTTGCTACTTTGGGGTCTGCAAAATTCCGTCGGAATATCTTTAGTGATTCAAACCTATCTAGAGTTATGAAAAGAATTCTGTACTTCCAGATTTTGTGTGCTCAGCGTTGTTTGTAATGTTAAAAATGTTTACATCTTTGCCATTTGATTGCTTACAGGATTGTTTAAGTTGCATTTTCATTGGTTGAAATTGACATACCAAGGAGGTCATCCGCATGTGACCCCATAGCCAATTGTGTTGGATCTTTTATGCGACATATCAGAAAATGGGAGCTGTGAGAGATCGTTTTAAATTAGATTGAATGTAAATATGCACTAATTACCTAAAAAATTTATGAATGAAAAAGTAAAGTAAAGTAAGAGGTATTCAAACAGTAAATACCTGCAGAACTTAGGCCGTCATTAAAAAAATTATTTGTTTGATGTGCCTGACTTGTAATTTTCAAAGTGGGTTTGTCAGTAAGAGGGCAATACTGGCTTAAAATTGGGTCAGGGCTGTTTAAGTGGGTTTGTCAGTAAGAGGGTAATACTGGCTTAAAATTGGGTCAGGGCTGTTTAAGTGGGTTTGTCAGTAAGAGGGTAATACTGGATTAAAATTGGGTCAGGGCTGTTATGGGGTTTGTCAGTAAGAGGGTAATACTGGCTTAAAATTGGGTCAGGGCTGTTTAAGTGGGTTTGTCAGTAAGAGGGCAATACTGGCTTAAAATTGGGTCAGGGCTGTTTAAGTGGGTCGAACAGGTTACATCAAACAAATCTTCGTTGGTCTTGATACTAACAAAGTATCGTGAATAAGATATAGGAATTCTCTTTTATTATTTTCTGATGTAGTTATCTATGTTTAGCAGGTAATAGCAAGAACAAGGCTGCAGATCATGTAAAATCAATGAAATACAAGGTGAGCTTGTTTCAGAACTGCTGAAACATATTGACACATATATACATGTATATCAATAATTTTTACATCCCTTAGATTATAGATTTTTGGGACATATTGTTTTGGATCAACTGTCAATCCTTTTGTTATTTATTTGTTTGATTGTTGTTTTACACACTGAATTTTTCACGTACGTGGAGATTTCACCAGTTTTAGGCGAAGTGCCACAAATTTAGGCCTGTGCTATGGAGTGAGGGTCCTTTTACATGCCACGCATTCTGTAACACCTCAGTTTTAAGTCTCATCTGAAAGACCCATGACTTTCGTTTCATATGCCGTGAACTTGGTGAAGGAGCAGTCACTTCCACTTTTAAAGTCTTTGGTATGACCTGGGACCTTCCACCTGTGAGTCAAACTCTCTGCTCTTGGACCACCACAAGCTGTTCAATCCATCTTTCTATTTGCAACATTTTGCTTTCTGTCAAATAAATTCTTTCCATAAATTTTAATCTAATTTTGGTTTGTTCAGCTTTAATTGGCCTTTTCACTTAACTGTGGTCCTGTAACTTACGTCTTAAGTAACAGAACCACAGTTAAGTGAAAAGGGTATATATAAATGAGCAAATTTGATTATTTGTAATTTTAACATTCAGCAATATTTTAACTATGGGACTTCCAAATATTTAGCTCTTGGGAGCATAGTGCTTCTCAAACACATTGTGTATGTTATGTTCTTCTTTGATGATCTTTTCTTTTTAGTGACCATATTATCATGTAGATTCCGACTTTGTTTTGCAGATTAATAACAGTACATGTCTAGTACTCTAAAACTAAGGCTTTCCTCAGGGAGATTCAGTTTGTATTATTTCTGTTCTTGCATTTTATAACCTTTATCATGATAGTAATCATGCCAGCAGGTCGAAGCAGTAGTCAAGAACAATGATCTTGAAAATCAAAGCCGTCTAATCTATACATACACTGCTATGCATTCGTGTACATGAAAAATTCCATAGGAACTACTTTCAAAAAGGGGGCCAAATGTTTGTACATCTATTAAAAATCATGAACCAATGATCAGCCTATTCTCAGTATTTTCAATGTAATCATGTTTTGCTCAGCTGACTGATAAGGCGTCTTGGGCCCCTTCTCTCTATCAGGACCACATTAATTGTAACAGTACTGATATTATCTCCTTATACATAATAGCTATTATTTTAATTTCAGTCTGCAGCAACTTTTAAAAAAATTTTGGGGTCTTGAACTTAACTTCACAGCAGGGTTTTTTTTTCAAAAAGGAATGTTTCAACATTTTCACTGAAATTGTTTACATAGTAATTCTTGCTGACATCAGCTTGATATACATGATATAAGTGAACATTTCAAAATTTTGTTGTTTATCTTTGAATGCTTATGAAATACAATAAAATCAAATAAGGTCCCATTCCCAATGCAAAAAATTACTTTTTTTCCAGTTGTGATTTCCAAGTTCTTGTCAAATGAAATTGAATTTGAAGAGATTCTTGTATTTTCAAAAAATTTTGTGTATTTTGGATTTCCCACTTTCACCAAATGTTGCTTAAGTTTCCCTGGCCCCATTCCCAAAAAAGTATGGAAATCCCTGAGTATTAATTACAGCTCTAATCATTGATCTTGTTTCAAATACTAATTATTTTCCAGCATTTGGCACTGTTATGAAGGATATCTGTGTTTGAACTTTTCAGCCAAAAGTGAAACCCAGTAAGCACCTCTGTTTACAGTATGAAAAGAGAAGATTAAAAATATCTTCACCGACAATTGACTCAACAACAGATGGCTTTGGAAATGCTGTAAACCAACAGGAACAAGACCAGGGCAGCGATACTGAGTTAGGGGAGATAACTCAGTCATTACATGTGGATGATGGTTATACAACAGAAAATTGCTTATCACAAGACACACAACACACAGGTCTTGGAAGCCAGCAGGATACTTCAGATGAAATACTAGGGTCACAGTATGGGATTAACTTCAACTTGTCTCAGGATTCCAGTATTCCATGTAGTTGTAGCACAACATGTTCTACTCAAACACCAGACAGTAAAAAAAGAGTTCTCACAAATGGTAAATATTACTACCATATCTCCAATAAACTTATGGTTTTTTGGCAGGATGGCAAAGCAAGTTCGGTCTATAGATTGACAATGTCCCTTTTTCAGTCAACATTTTGGTTTAAAAAAATTCTCAGCAACTGATAGAGATGCAGATTTCATACTTGGTCTGTAGGTAACCTATAGCAAGTGCATTTGAATTATGTGGGTTTGAATTTTGAGGGTGGATTAAAGTAGTAATTGGGGGGAATCAACATTTTGGTTAAAGTGTCAGGTTGAAGCAAGTTCTGGGTAATGGATGGAGGTACAGACTTCAAACTTGGCCTGTAGGTTACCTGTAGCAAGTGCAATTGAATTATGCGAGTTTGAATTTTGGGGGTTGATCAAAGTAGTAATTGGGGTGGGGGATCAACATTTTGGTTAAAGTTTCAGGTTGAAGCAAGTTCTGGGTAATTGAAAGAGGTACAGACTTCAAACTTGGCCTGTAGGTTACCTGTGGCAAGTGCATTTGAATTATGTGGGTTTGAATTTTGGGGGAGATCAAAGTAGTAATTGGGGTGGGGGATCAATATTCTGGTTAAAGTTTCGGGTTGAAGTAAATTACTGGCAATGGAAAGATGTACAGACTTCATATTTTTTATAATTGTAAACAAAAGACTTGGGTGAATAGTGCTAGAACATTTTGACATTTGGTTTCAGGTAATTAAAATGAACCTAATAAGAAATAGCTCCAAACAAATGGGCATTATACTTGCCTCCAATTTACTGATTAGATTTTACTTTTTCTTGTTTCTCCAATATAACTTTTCTAATATTTTAAGCAGATTTAATATGCTGCATTTTATCACTGTGTAGGATGCGTTTTTTTATCTTGTCCATCATTTAGCGATATTATGGGACTTTAACATCTTTATAAATGGCTTAGCTCTTGGGCATAGTGTTCCTCAAATACATCATTTCATAATATGAAAATTTTATAGAAATTTGTACACAACAGCTCAAGCAATGAGTTCAGGGCCTGAAGTCACCAAATGTACTCGGTACTCAAGCTCAACCAACTTTTCATGATTTTAAGGTAAAGCACACACAAAAATTTATTCTGTTACTGGACATATTTGTATATTGATGATATACAAATGTAAATAATGAGTAAAATTATTGCTCATTTGTAGAAAACTTTGGAAATTTATCAAGAAAAATTGTTTGAGTACGTACTCAAATTTTAAATACCGTACTCAGTGTATTTATAAGTGTTATGCAAAATTTTATATGTGAATGATGAAAAATATTATGTTTCCTAATCACTCAAACTAAAAGTTTCACAAACAATTATATTGTCACAATACTGAAATAAAAGTTGAGCTAGAGTATTCAGTTAATTTGGTGACTTTGACCCTGGTGATTGTTACAGAGTATTTGTATTTTCTGTCCAAAATTGGTTGGCCCCCTGAGATAGAAGATTTAGAGGCATATAATAGTCAAAAAGTTGGGGAAAGTGAAAACAGAAGTATTTTCTAAAATAACTGGTGTTAGAAAATATGCCTTTATTCAACAAAACATTGTAAGCTGCTGAAATATAATAAAAGAAGAGGGGTTAATTGAAATCTGTCTAGAGTAGGCTTGTGTTAAATCTGGAAAGAGAAAAAAATGGAGATGTTATTGCTCATGGACAAATAAGTGTGTTTGATCTGAGTGTATGTAACCCTGGAGGTGATGATTCTAAAGGTGAGATGTATATTATTCTTATATTTCAGTGGATGTTGATATCTTCTTGGATAATAATGCCTGCTCAGTTCCAGAACACTTTGCAGATACACCATCAAAATATTTTGTGAGCCATGAATATTCTTTTTATACCATTTATGTGTACAACAGCCAGCACTTTAATGATTAATTAACATTCTTAAGTTTCCAATGTCACAGTTTTAAATGATTTTTTATTTTTTATCATCAATTTTTCATTTGTGTAGTTTGAAATAGATAGATACTTCTGAAGTATGATAAAAACATTGATATTGCGAAAAAGTAGTTCACAAATTCTTCTATTTACATATGTACAATATGATCTTATCTTGTTCAAGAAGGTTTAGGGATAATTAAAATCATGTAGTTTTCAAGATCTCTTAAAAGGTTACACTTTAGATTAGCACTGGTACCATCAATGTGATGGTGAGAGGCATCATATAACAGGTAGGAGGTGGGTTTTCAAGAATTCTGGAAGACTTTGGCGCAAGTGTAGAGGTAATCATCTGACTGATGATGGTATGAAGCAGGAATCATTTTAAATGGTATAAAATAAACAATATGTCCTGACATGATGTGCTATAAATCAAAATGGTCACCATATGTAAGTTAAATTGTAATTATGAATATTAGAGAGATAACTGCCAGTTTTTGCCTAATAATAATTTTCTTATTGCACCTTGAGAGTTGGTCTTTTTGTTTGCTGAATTATAATTGTTCTTATTCTTTTTTTAGTTGCAAAATGATGAAATTCTGCCAACATCAACCAGTCTTGACAATTTCCCAGATGCCTTTGAGCTCATGTCAAGTCCATTAGGGAAGAAGAATCAGTGTGTCATAAATTCTGCAGTCAAAATGGTTCATATGTATTCTGTTTTCTTTGATTTCTATTTTCTATTATGTTTCTGATTGTTTGATTCATGCCTCATAATGCCTCATTGATGGACGTAAACATGATCTATGATATACAATTGTGTTGTATCTTTAGAGCCACTGAAATTCACCACATAAATAGGATATAAATATGAAAATACAGGGTGGTCACAGACTTTGGGGGGAAATACGGAATCAAAATACCCTCTAGGGAAAAGTTAGGGTATTTGATGAAAAACAAGAAAATCAATGAATTTTACAAAAGTTTACCATATAATGACTACTAGTGGTTTCTTTTTCATTAAAATCTTGGTACCTGTTAGTTCACAAGGTAGTTTGAATAGCTATATATCATGACCAGCATTTTTATTTTTTAATATATTACTCTCTTAGAATCATGCTACAGACGTTCACCATGAATTTATTCAGTAACTAGTAAATTGTTTGTACATGCTTATTTGCAGTACAATAATGAGTAAGGAAATTTATTAGTTTTGCAAAACCTGAATAGCAATATGTTCTAATAATTTCTCAAAACAGTTTTTTATCCATGGTGGTTCAACTGCATATTCATAAAAGGAAATAAAAATAATTGAAAATAGAGTTTATCTAAAATAATAGTGGTAATGATATATGCTATGGGGGTGCTGGGGTAGGAGATCATGAAATTGAGACATTGTACGATGTACTGATTTTAACCCCAAACATTTTGAAAATATTCTAAAAGAATTAATCCAGGTCAGTCTGATCAATTCACTTCATCAAACAGTCTGCTAGAAAACTCAGCTGTTGTAAATGAACATTCAATAGCTCTGGTTGTTGAGAAAGAAGATGATGTTTCTAAAATTTTGAAAACATAAGTACATGTACTGATCATTCCCAGAGTCCCCCATCCGTGGATGATCCTGAATTGCTTCTGCAATTAATTACAGATGGGTCAATAAAAATTGTCACCTCAAATGCTGAAAACACAAAGTTTGGAATTGTCATTGGATAACATAAATTTTGAACAAAGTAATCATGGAAATTGAAAATTTATTCTTACCAACAAGCACAAAAACACAATCACCCACTAGCACCAGCACATGCAAAAAACGTAATACTAGCCATCGTCTTTTAACAAGTGCTGATATCATAAATGAAAAAAGAGAAATAGCACAGAAAAAAGAAGAGAAAAATCGTCTGAAGGAGGAGAGAGATAAAAAAAAAAGATTACAGAGTAAAAAGTGAAATTAACTGTCAGTTGCAATTATTGAATGAAATGTTGAACATTATTCAAATTTATTGAAAACACACATTTATTGTCAGTCTTTATTATTTTTCTATTGTATGTCGGCAAACCGAAGGTCCGCATACCCACCTTATCTACACATTTTAACTAACATCTCTGATAGGCTAATTATAGGCAATAGGCCTAAAGCTTCTTATAACCATAAGTAATTTTATAATATATGTGTATTTATTCCTAATGTTCACTTTAAGTATTCTGAAACTATTACATAACAAATTGGATTTTCAAATAATTTATTGCTTTAAAATACTTTGGAATTTCAAAGATTTTGATATTTTCCTTTGCATGTGCCTAATATGTGGAACACATACAGAATATATTAAGACAGTTGTTTTCCTAATTTTAATATTTTCCAATTTAATCATGTGATATTTGTATGATTTATGTATGTCCGAAATTTCTACACCCTTGTCCAAAATTAACCACCTGCCGTCTGGAATAACTTGACTCAACCAGCCAATGAGAATCGCCGTTTCAAATTGCTAAAGAAAGTCTGTAAATAAGAAAGAAGCAGTGCCGACTCAACCAGACACTGATTTGTTTGGATTTTGTTGCACCTTTTCTGATAACCAATGAAAATCGCCCTTTCAAATCACTATAGAAAGTCTGTAAATAAGAAAGAAGCAGTGCGGCTGTTCATTGTATGTTATGCATGATTTGTAGCGAGGTTCAAAGTTTTGAAAACTGTCCAAAATTACCTGAATATCACCTATAACATGTGTATCTGTATTTCAAAAGCTTTACAGCAACATGAATGCCTACCATGATATGTTCCCCTCCATCATTGTTTGTCATGCATAAACTTTTGAACTTATAAATATCTTAAAGACCACTGGATCAATTCTTGAAAGACCACATGCAAATATGAAATGATTAAATTTGCTAATTTGTACTATTTACATGTGCTACCAGGTCTTTTTACCATAGTTTTAATGGGGCTGCTATATGATATCATTCCAGATTCAAAATACATATGTTTTGTCCCAATTTGAAGAATAAAATTCTCAGTTTGGTGTACAGACCGACCATTTTTAAAAATAAATCGGTGAAGAGGAAAATGCATTGAAAAAAAATTTAGAATTACAATTCCTGATTGGCATTTTACCAAAATTGGCAAAAAAGACTTCAATACACTGCATACACTATATACACAATTGCATATATTAAATGATACAATGTTCATAATTTAGAGATGGCTGTTTGTTTATGTATTTCATTTTACATTGTATTTTAGGATGTGACTCTAAGTCCTTCCTTTGGAATAAGAAGTGACAAAAAGGATTATCAGGAGAACAATGAACTGGGAGAAAATGAGATGAGAACAATTTCGCCTGAATGTATACTTCGCACCACTCAGTTTGATCCGGAGAAAAAATGTGCCAATCTGTTTGAAAACTACACGAGAGATGAAAATACTGTTCAGTCTTCCCTCTCGTCGTATTTATCTACACCTTCATGTAGCGCTCCAAATACACCTATAAAAAATCCAGAACTTCTCGGAAAAAATAAACGAAAACAATACACTCCTAGACGATCTCCATTTCATGACATATCCAACTTGGATTTGTATTCAGGAGAGTATATTTCCACTGAGGAAAGTTTCCATCAGTATATGAACAGCAGTGTAATCCCCTACAAGTCTGAACCAGAACCAAAAAGAAAGAAAATGAAAACTACTTTTTCTATTGGAAGATTTAGTAGGAAAAGTCCAGGTAAGAAATGATGAACTAGATTTCTACTGATAATCCAGTAACAGACCTCACATGAACACAAAAAAAGGTCTTTGAGATTTAGAAATATTTTGGGGGGAGGGGGGGTATGGGTACCTAGATTTTTTTTATGGTCAAATGCTATCTGGCTCAAGTATTAAGATACATCATAAAGCCCTTGTCCATTTCTGAAGCTCTAGGTTTCAGGCTGTAATAGCCTCATAAGAAATCACTGATTGCTAAAGACACACTGATCAAACACCAAGGGATGCTTCATAATCTTTACCCATATTGATGTAAATATGTTGTCAATCTTGCTGAATAAAAGTAATTCCTTGTTTAGGCCTGGATGTTGTTACATTCCTCGGAGGCAAGATATCCTGTGACAAAATGATCACAATAAAGATTTTGAAAATTTATGATACTGTTGCTATTGGTCAGTTTAATTCATTTCTTTAGAAGTTTTATTGAGCCTATCATCAGAATCCGAGAACCCATGAAATACACACTGATGGAAAATTCTCATAATCTATCACTCCTTGGGTCATCTCAGCTACACATTGACCGATCACAATTTATTGCTGTTAGTCTTCATACAATATGAATTAAATTTGTCCTTTCCACTTCTTATTTTATCAAATCAAAATTGTGGTTGAACAACTGACCTTTTCACAATAACTGTGGTGGCAAAATAATACAGATTCATGCAAAAACATTGATGTCATCAAAGAAATCGATTGTTGCTTGACATAATTTTCCTGGAACCTATCATATTGCTGTTTTCATGAAAAGATTTGTTTCTATACCTCAAAGATGACAGGTCATTGTTTTTTACCATCTGTATGTAACTTGGAAGTAATTTGGATTCTGTCATATTATAAAAACCACAAATACCAAAGTATTAATCTTCCAAGATGTCCAGGAGCCAATTTACAAATCTGGTGAACATTGGACAACCACAGACCTCTGGAAACCTAGAGGTGGGATCAGGTGCCATGGAGGAGTAAGCATCCCTGTTGACTGGTCACATCTGCTGTTACTCCACAGTCAAATTCAAATGAAATGAGTGAGAAATAATTCCTTGTCACAACTGGTAAAGACAACTCAACAACTGATATCGAACACGTAATTCAACATTTGATTTAGTGAAACAACACTTTCTTTCTTCATTTTTAACCATATTTGGCATGTTGCTTTATAACAATAAGATCAAGGATGATTTTTATTGTGACCAACATTTGGCAATATTTGCAAGAGTTACTGGACTTAAAATCTTCATAAGTGCCTTACTTCTGGGGCATAGGCTTTCTCAAATACATCTTGTTTTGTTGTTTCATCTGTTGATATCATTTATTTGTAGTGAATGAGGACTTTGTGTCCTATGTCCCATACATTTGGAAATTCCATAACAAGGCAATCACTCGCCGTCAAAAGGCTGAAGCAGCTAGATTACAGGGAAAGGATTTACCAGCAGTAAATGTTAACAAGTAAGATATAAAGATACATATGTATAAAAACTGAAGTTGTAAGCTTGTTTGTTTTGGTTTGATTTAATGTTTGGCATGACTACCTAAAGTACTTGCCACTTGTTCCTGTGTGGCAGGAAGAGATGTTTTGTGAGTGTATTTGTGTCCTTGAGTGGTTCATATAAAACTGCCACTACACTTGTACAATCTGATGAAGGGATCAAACTGCACAACCTAGAACCCTTTACCTCCAAATTGGCATAAAGAGGAAGGTAGTAAGTAAGATGTATGTATGTATAGGTGAGAAGAATTGAGGTAAAAATGTGATGTATTTATATAGAATATAAAAATTGAGGTACAGTAAACCTGGATATTTCCACGTGTTGTTAATTATATGATTTTCTTATACAAACCATAGGCATGGGAGTATTTTTAAAGGATGTCACACCTTAATGTAACTGGTCCTGTATTAAATGATGATTCATAGTTTAACTTTGGGACTGGAATGCAGGGGTAATATACACGAAAATCTCTTCATCGTGTATTTATTGAAAATTACCCCCTTGTGTAAATTTCCACTTTCCCTTTGAAACTTTTTTCCTATCCAACAGTTATTTTATCACATTATTTATACTCATTTCAGGACTGAATTTCCCAGGAAACCAAATAAAGTAGATCTGCGGAAAACAACATGGATGAATGGATTTATGATGTTTAGTAGACTTAACAGGAGAAAGTTTATAGAGTCAGTGTACAAGATTTACTTTTTAAAACTTTACTTCTTGTGTAACAGAATTTCTTTAAATTCTTGTACTATTGATTACAAAAAAATTCTATTAACTAAAAAGGTATTTTGCATCCCCAATAAAAAAAAAAACTGAACTACAGTATTAAGGAATTAAGACCACCAAAACTGACTCACATTGGTCTGATTAGTGAGGGTCAAGAGACTGAATATTTCAATCCTAAATTGGGGTAGATCTTTAGCGTCACTGCAGTAGTATGTCCAACTCATCAAGTACAAAAATTTATCATTTCACATTATTATATTATGTATATGTATGATATAGATTATCAAACTTCTGCAAAAAGGTAATCCTTTTCAAAACAAATAAATAAGTGGGACCTTTTGTGAAATATAAGGTATATATACTAGTCTATTTTCCTGAAATGAGTTTTGAAAAAGCTTAATGTGGTGTGTTTAATCTGGTGCTATCTTAACATCATTGTTTTGATACTTCAGTTTCTTGCAAGATTTTCTTTCTAGTCTGGCACAAAGTCTTGAGTCACTGAATTTTTATGCCCCCATAATCCAAGATTCGGGGGCATATACATTTTGGTATGTCTTTTTGTCTGCAAAAACTTTAACCTTGGCCATAACTTTTTAAACTAAAAGTAATGACCTAGTGACCTTGGTACTTGACCTACTTTTAAACAATTTTGATTTTGACGATGACTTTTGAATAGTAAATGATAGGGACGTGTGTATTCCTTGTGACAAGACTTTTCTTTTGAGACTAAAAGTTAGGACCTTGGCACTTGACCTTCTTGACCAAAAATTTTAAGTTTGGCCATAACTTTTGAATAGTAAGTGATAGGGATTTCATATTTCACATGTGTATTCCTTGTGACAAGGCCTTTCTTTTGAGACCAAAATTTTTTGACTTTGTTTCTTCTATAATATTGTTCTTTTTTATAGAGCAAATCCAGGAGTCCACACCTCCCATATTAGTAAGATGATGGGTCACACGTGGCGGAGAATGACTCAAGAGGAACAGCAACCCTATAAGTATGACAAATTTTTCCTGTGGAAATGTTTCTGTAGAATAAATTGGTCTGACTTCACTGTTGAAACTGATTTTCATCAATAAGTAAACAGAAAAATACCAGAGAAAGGTATATTCTGTTGTTTTTTTACCTTACATATTTTGTTGCTAGGTAGGCTATATTCATGGAAACCTGTAAATGTATGTATTTCAATCTTAATTTTTTTCTTTGGTAAAATTTTGCATTTAATGTACATAATCTGTATTTACCCAGTGCATATATATTTTTGATTGCAGAGATAAAGCCCAGGATTACACACAAGTAATGAAGAAAGAGAATGAAACAAAACCTGACAATGAGGAATCTAGTGAAAATATGTTCACATCAAGTTCAGAAATATCTACACAAAAAAGTGTGATTGTGGAAGAACCATCAGAGAATAGCGAAACTGACACTATAAAATAAAACAGGTTGTGAGAGAAATACCCCATTGAATGTCAACATAGATGGATTAAGGAAGAAAAATTGTCAGAGCACAGGGAAACTGACACTGTAAAATAGTTGAATGTCGACACAGAACAGTCAAATTTAGGGAAAAGAATTGTCATAACATGACATGGTAGAATGATCAGTTGAGTATCAATATGGATAAAATGAGGGAGAAAAGCTTTCAGAACATAGCAAAATTGACATTGAAATATTCAGTTAAATGTCAAAGCAAAACTGACATGAACTTTCAGAACATAAGAAAATGAACATGGTGAAATATAATCGGTTGATTGTCAAATCATAGCGATTAGATTGAGGGACATGAACTGTCAGAACATAATAAAACTGACGTGGTGAAATAATCTGTTGAATGTCAACATAGATAGATTTGAAAGAAAGAAGAGCTGTTGTGAACACAGCAAAAGTGACAATGAAATAAACAATTGAACTGGCTGATATCAGGTCAAAGATAAACATCGATATTTATCCTGTTACCCACCCACCCCCACCACCTAGTCCTGAAAAAAGGATTCTCTATTCAGAATATTTTTTACAGTTGAATATCAGCCATCATGTAATTTGATCTGTATTATTGTTTTGGAAAACTCATCCTTCCTTTTTGGTGTTACTTCCTTTATGTTCATGTTTTTAAATCCAGAAAACAAACGAAGATCACCTAATTTAAGCAATTTTTGTCTTGTTATATATCATGAGCTAAAATTCGAAATGGAATTTTTGGACACACTGTAAAATCATAGTTTCTTTGAGGATTAATATTTTTTTATTTTCGTGGGTAACCAAAATCAAAGAAAATAGATCCAATCTATAAAGTTGTACATATATTTAAATGACAGACAATATACATATATCTCAGTCTCTTACACAGAGTTGTCTGTCCTTGCCCTCTCAGTCAATCTCTGTTTATGCTAGAGATTTTGCTTGTTGTAAGGTATTGGTCTTTTTGCATATATTTTTTGTTCTGGCATAGAATAAAATTGTACATGAGGTGAAAATGCATTTTAAAAATGGTTGTAAATATAGGGACTATATTTTGTGAAAATATCCTTACTCTGAATAATTTGGTTTTTGGTTACATGATTACTGGTACCTGTTTTGGGACTGCTTTATAGGTGTTGACAGCAACCGATCCAGAGTGCGAGGAACGACAACTCTGTGTAAGAGATTTCATCCATGTAATAATTAATGTCTGTATGATACATAATAACTATCCATATAAAGCTCTTATTTCATACATCAAACACTGTGCTGAAACTGATTAAACCTCTATTGAGTGTTAAGACACAAAATAAAAAAAAATTGATGTCAGCCAATTCCTTTTTAAAGAGAAAACTGAAAATTTGAACCCACAAAAACAAATGATCTTACAGAATGATGATGAAATTGTCTGTGTTTTGTAATTCATGGCTAGTACAGGTCTTGAAAAGTCCTTGATCTTGGATCTTGAAAGTCCCTGAATTTCCCAAAGGGCCTTGACAAGTACTGTACCTATTTTTTGCATTTTACCTTATAAATTCCTTGATTTTTCATATTAAAAAAGACCTTTGGATTTTTAATTCCTTTAAATTTATCAGTACAGAAATACATTTTAATCAAAAAAAGAATATGAATCAAGATTAACATTTGATGACCCATTGAGTGATCAGATAAGATTTTGGTCTTGGTACATGTATGTCTTTAAATTTGGTTCCCCTCCCCATACAAACCATGTTATTACATTTTAAAGCCTCATTCACACGATCAAAGTTTTTTGAAATACTTGTACAAGAAAATGTAGGAAAGACACATGCACCAGTGTAAACATTGATTGTCATATCAAATATCTGCTTTGATTGGCTGAATTCCATCAAAGTTTGAAGAAAAATAGGATGAGTTTCTATTCCATCAAAGTTCTTTGATGGACTTTGGTCAAAGTTTTCTTTAATCATGAAACGTTGTACAAGAAAACTTTGATGGTGTGAAAATTATTGCCTGAAGAGAAAGGCATTTAAGTAGTATATGTATATATACAAGTGTAAAACATCAAAGTATTTAAATTAATTTATTTTTTGTGTATATACATGTATATATCAACAAACAGCTATGTTATTATGTTTTGTATCATTCTTAGTATACAATGAAACTGTGCATTGCTTTTATTTGATTTTTTATGGTATGTTATACTATTTATTAAATATTATTATTCATGCTGGTAGAGGTATTGTTCATGTGTGTATGTAAACAGTCAACTCCACCTACAATAAAACGAGACCATACAAGATACCAGTTATAACGAGAATATATCTGTACCCAGTGCATTTCTTACATTTCTGTATAAATCTGAATTTTAAATAAATCTTGCCACAGGTTTAAAGCTATCACCCTTCCTCTTTTTTAAGTGTGTGTGCAAATGCACAAACTAAAAGTTACTATAAAACTGCAGGTGAAAGACCAAGTTACTTATTAAATAATGCATTAATTAAGTCTGCATTGATATAAGGTTATCTATCATATCAAACATTCCAAAGACTCCCAATAATTAAAGATAATGAATGGGAAATCTAGAAGTATAAAGATTTAATATTATTTTTTTGTCTTTTTTTTTCATTACATTTCTTTTTATTGGGGGATTAGTAATTTAAAAACCTTAAGGTCTTGCTGGATCCTGTGGAATTGCTCTGCTATCAAATATTATACAGAAAATTCTCACACCTTGACTGGTCGCTCCAGTTTAGCAATAATGCAAGAAAATCATAAATTTTTATCAAAGTTATTTTCAGGAAATGAGTGCTTTGGTAGTTTTCTAATATTTCAAAATGATCAAAATAAATGAATGGTACTTTGTACACTAAATTTTATTGTTTATACCTGATGAATAAATGTTAATATTCAAAACAT
This sequence comes from Atrina japonica, assembly GCA_030159075.1. Lineage (NCBI taxonomy): Eukaryota > Metazoa > Mollusca > Bivalvia > Pterioida > Pinnidae > Atrina > Atrina japonica. Next base: position 920,422 of record BROG01000127.1, on the reverse strand, counting down.
TCTTTTTGTGTTTTGTAGAAGTTATAGTCTATAACAGATTTGGACCATGTAGACCTAGTGTGTCTTACAAAGGGAATTCTAAAAGTAATAAGTTTTATGACTTGGATTTGGACAATAGAGAATGTTTTTTGATTGTTCAGTTTTTACATGATATGTAAACAAGCAAAAACATGGTTTTAAAAGTTTAAATAAAACAATATTTAAAGTTCCATCTGTTTTCAGTTTCTTTCAAGTTTCAATGACTTCATTTTTTTCTGCATTATTTGTAGCTCCAGAGTTCACAAACTTGATGACTTCATGGCCCAAAGTCACTAGATTTACTCAGTACTCAAACTCAACTAACTTATTTGGTGATTTTAAGGTAAAAACACGCAAAATATATTCTGTAACTGGACATTCTTGTTTATTGATGGCATACAATTGTAAATAATGATCAAAATTATTGCTCATATGAAGAGAACTTCAGAAATATTTAAAAATTGCTTGACTACTTATTCATATTTTGAGTATCAAACACAACATAAAGAATCATAAGTGACGCAAAATTTTATATATGAATGATGGAAAATAATGTTTCATAATTATTAAAACTCAAAAGATTTACATACCCTTATATGATCAAAATAATGAAATGTAAATTTGGTGACTAAAGCACATTTGTATACATATGTACATTTTCTTTTGTTCAGCTGAATGGATATAGCATCACTTTTTAAACCAAAGCAGAGCCGGCCTGGCTCAGTCGGTAGCGCGCTCGACTCTGGATCGTGAGTTCGAGTCCCGCCGGCGACAGGTTGGTTTCCTGTCTTTCGGATGAGACAGTAAAAGCTGGAGGTCCCGTGTCACAGTAGGTGTTGGCACGTTAAAGAACCCTATGCTCAATGGCCGTAAGTGCGGAGCATAGGCCAAACTTTGAAGCCCTTAAACGGCATTTGGTGACGTCTCCATATGAGTGAAATATTCTCGAGTGGGACGTTAAACAACAATAAACAAACAAACAATAAACCAAAGCATCGATTTCTAGTAGGCGCGGGGGATTGATCGCCACTGGAACCTAGGCTGATTTTGTAGGGAAGTTAGTCAGTTTACTTCCACCATTAAAGGGACATAAGCTGTGTTTTTATATAAAAATATTTTTTATTTTTTCTAGTTTTACTACATGTACTTGATATATAATAACAGATATGATATAAAAAATATTATATTCCGATATATTTTGTGAAAATAAGGTCAAGTCCAATGTGGTATTCATATACAAATAGTATTGTTGAGTTAATCAATTGCAAGTGAAAATATGTCAAACCTGGGTTTCTCAAGCAATTTTCACAATATATATATATAGGAATTTAAGAATTTTTATACCTGTGTATATATCTTTTTTATGTATACCAATCTAAATAATAAAAATGGAAAAGAAAAATTTTGACAAAAACACAGCTAATGCCCTTTTAAAAATGCACTGTAACATCAGGATTCAGGAAATGATATATTTTATTATAAAACATTGAAATTAAATACATTTCAAACTTCAAGGATTTTAAGCTTGTAGATACATTTCATATTGTGCTAATATATAGGATAATGTACATACATGTATATGTCCTTTTTATAGAACCATTTGTTGCATCAGAAACCGTAAAAATTTTATCAACGTTTTTATCAGATTCAGTTTCAAATATGAACGAATTTTGTGTGCCACAAGGAGAGAATAGTTGATTTTAGATCGATGATGTAGCATTTCACATAGATGTATATATAATTCTGAATGAAGCAAATCAACAGAAATGTATTATCTGTAACAAAATAGAGCAATCTTATTTCTTTTATTTATAATACCAAAGTTATAATGCTAAAGACGATACTGTTTCTGTCAATTAGATTTCATCAGTTGAGCTCCAATTTAAACGTTATGTGTATTTTCTAAAGAGAAAGTGGTATTATACAAGGCCAAATAATATCTCTAAGAGTATAGCCGAAATCCGTCTAAGAGTAACCACTGTAAAAATGACTATCTCAGCTTTAGAAAAATTTTTGAATTTAAATGGTGTTAACAATGCCAAATATTACTTTAGTATAAGATGAATAGTTGGTACCGAAATACCAGGTACTAGGTTTATGTATACCCTCGGGGACTCAAACAGTCCACCAGCAGTGGCAACGACCTAGTGGTTGTAAATATTATAAACATAATACCAAATTTATAATGCTCAAGACGATATTGTTTCTGTCAATTAGACTTCATCAGTTGAGCTCCAATTTAAACGTTACGTGTATTTTCTAAAGAGAAAGTGGTACTATACAAGGCCAAATAAATGAACAATAAATTTGATGTGTCATACATGTGGATTTGAAAGGTTTTGATAAAAGTTTTTATTGTGTCCTCTAGCTTTTACAAACTGATTTGAAACCTTGTCGTCTCTTTGTTTATTTTGTATTTGTTAAAATCAAACTCCAGAAGTACAGACTATTTATGGGGGAGACTTGGCAAGTATGAAAACATGCTTCAGTTGGGTTAATTTTGTTTATCATAAAAAGACTTCTACATATACCAAACGCATGTATACACGTATACGGGGACCGTAGTTTTATTTCATTTCTCACTAAAGTGACTGTCTGTGTCCTGTCCACCGGTAATTCTAGAATAAGAGCCTTCATAAATAGGTGTTAAAGGTACATTAGTTGTGTTTACCCAAACGATTACATGTATTTCCATTTTTTTTTCCACTTTTACTGCTTGTACATGATGTACAATGATAAACAGGAGCTATATACTGGCATAAAAATCTTCTATTCCTATATATTTTGTGAAAATAAGGTCAAGTCCAGTGTGGTATTCATCTACAACTAGTAATGTTGAGTTTATTGCAATTGAGAAAGTGCCAAACCTGGGTTTCTCGAACAATTTTCACAAAATATATAGGAATTTAAGAATTTTTATGTCTGTGTATATCTCTTTTTGTTATTGAATATCAATCTAAGAAGTAAAAGAGAGAAGACAAAAAATGGAGAGAAAAACTCAGCTTATGTCCCTTTAACTTGTTTGTAGATTTTAAGGGAAAAAAACATGAATTACTACGAATAGGTGTAGAATAAAATATTTTACTACAAATTTGGTTGTTATCCCAAACTGCGTTGAAGCAAAATAGATTAACTTTAATAAACTATTTTAATTCTATTTTCAGCGAACTCCAGTATCAATTATTTAATTGTGTCGACGCATCAATGTGAAATGGAATAACTTAAACTATTCCAAATTCATTTTTGTATTTTTCACCGAATCACAATATTAATTCATCTGTGTATAGCGTTTTTTATTATTATTTTAATAACATCGTTGAACACAACAAATTTCGTTGTTTTATATATTATGTAGTAACACAGCTGCATAAGATTTGTGTACACTAAACTTTTACTAATTTTAATAATATTTGGTGTCAATAGCAGATATTGTGATTTGTGAGAAGTAATTATATTTTCACCAAGATATAAGGAGTAATATTAAAGGTATTGGTGTGTATAATCCAGTTACAATAATAGAGTACCATTCGGTATAATCCATTATGCTATGAGGAATTTTATAATTGGATGGGCGTAGGTTACAAATTTGATTAAATCTGCACGTGAACCTAAGCGTTGACAAACCATTTGTCTTTTAATACGCACATGTGCAACAAGCAATTTCCTCGCTACACCTTGGTTTTCCCTCCTTTATTTTTCATAGTTGACTTTTTAAATTTAATTCTATTCTTCTCGTCTAATATTTTTACATTTATACACGGATTCTTGAACCCGTATATTCATGCCGTACTAGGGAACGAACTTTATTTATAAACACTATTACAAAGTTACAGCGGAAGATAGAATATGTTGTAATAGAAAATAAGTTTGATAATATTCTTCAACCTCTTCTATTCATTTACGATACATGACTAAGTGCGCGTCATGTAAAAAAACAACTCTATTACATTTTTGACTATGTTCATTTGTAGGTGTCTAGCACTCAAAAATGTTTTCAAACAGTTTGATTAAAAAAATCCAGTTCAAAAGGATTAAGAATAAATTATACAATTGTGAATGAACGAATCTCAAATTATTTTTACACGACAGCTTGCCACAGGACATATGTTCGTATACGGTATACGTAAGAACATTTATCTATGCATTACAGTTGTTGATGTCATGTGTTCATCACTTAAATCAGTTTCTCTTTATTTGTGTAACTGCATTGGTCTAAATGTTCTAGTAGGAACATTGGTTGTATTCTATTGGCAAGCTACCTGGTCATTACTGGACTTGTATGTATTCCCTAATAAGAAGGAAGTTAGTGCTGCGATCAGTTTGTCTGTTGGATTTTTCTGTCACCTTTTGAACATTTCCAGTCAAAAGTTTGCTCACGACCACCTTGTGAAAAAATCAAGTAAAGCGTTTGTTCTTCTATCTCGACTACATACATACGCCATAGCTTTAGGATGTGTGTGTTCTTGGAGAGGCATATGGAATTCGATTGACATGTACACAGGGATTAATATTACCAGTGCAATTTTGTGCTCAGTAGTACCCGTGGTTTTACTCGTATGTTTAAAGGCATTGCAAAGTATAAACTCCCCACCATTCGTTATAGCACTGGATATAGATCGCAATCAATATTTCAGGATCAAAACAAGGTTTGACATCCCTGTAAGTCTGTATTTTCACTTTCGATGTAATTTATTTTTATATCATGGAAAGAAAACCAATTATTTACAACATTGCTCTGTTTTAAAAACGTTTGAATATTTCAATGCCTCGAAATCGTAGATTGTGCGTAATTGTTTTAGGATTATATTTACTGCCGCGGATTATACGTAACTGTTGGTTTATATTCACTGCCTATATGTAACTGTTAGTCAATATCATCTGCCTATATATAAATGCCAGTTTATATTTAATGCCTATGTGTAAATCAGTTTACTGCTATACTCATAATGACAGAGAGACGTTTTACAATAAAAAAAAACCGGTAAATTCATTAATCCAGACTACAAATTGATCAGCTATTGGTTGGTTATCATGTCTTTTAATCAAAAAGTGAAAACATAAATTTCAGTTTATATTTACTACAATGATTCTTGCCATAGTGTAAATGTATTCTAGTTAACATTTACCTTTTAAGAACATTAGTACTCAAGTGTTATTGACAGAAACGATCGTTTTGTGCATTACCTTTAGGCTCCTTTGTAAGACTTTTTAAATGATATCTTAAAGATAATAATACAAAGAATTTCAGAAAATTCAAGAAGCAGTTTAGTAAAATCCACATAACCTGGTGGGGTGGAGCCTTGTGAACCCTCACTTGACCTGGACGAGTTTAAATTTTAGGTAATGAGGCATAAAATTAATATTACTCTGACTAGGATAGTCGTTTGTACTTGTCACCATATATAAGAGAATATCCAGTGAGAAATAAAATGGGTTTTTTTTTGTGCAGCTTGTTATAACCGGAAAGTGAGTAGAATCACCCGTATGTTAATCCAAAGGTTTCTCTGCCTCAACCTCTTATGTGCAGTATAGGTGACATATGCTCTTCTATACTTGACCTAAGTTTAGTTGTAGGGTGTTCAGTGAGGGTTTCGGTCACAGATATTGATCGTAGCATATCTGATCATAATGCAACCGAAGTAGAAATTATTACCAGCGATATATATAAAGCTTTATATATCGCTGTTATTACAAAATATATTGATTCTAAAACCCTCAACAAAGAGATTTGGATGTAGTCAAGCGAATCTTATGTCTTTCAATAATAAAACTTTCGAAACTGATTGAGTGATTGATAATGCTGATATAGTTTGTGAAACATCTGCAAATAAATATATGTAACATGAAACCGCACATAAACATATACAACATGAGGGCGAATGATAAAACTTAGCCTTAAATTCGGGAAAAAACTAGGATTGATAAAAAGTCTAAATCATTTTATACTGGAACCAGCTGCTGGAACGGAAATGAACAATTATAAAGGATGGAATTTTTTATATTGATAATATGAAAAGAATGTGAAAGGATATTGTAGGTGAGCAGGGACTTCACGGTTTAATTTGTTATGTTTATTGTTGTTTAACGTCCCACTCAAGAATCTTTCACTCATAAGGAGACGTCACCGGTGGCTTCAAATTTTGGCCTATGCTCGGCACTTACGGCCATTGAGCAGTGATGGTTCTTTAAAGTGCCGACACCTACTGTGGCACACGACCTTGGTTTTTGCTGTCTCTTCTTAAGGACAGGAAACCAACCTGCCGTCGGCTGGACTCGAACTCACGACCTCGCGATCAAGTGACGAGCACGCTACCGACTGAGCCAGGTCGGCTCTCGTGGTTTAAAACGCAATGCTCTAATCACCGTCCACGGAAGTCCATGGAAATTAGGCTAGTAAATACCTTAGGAATGGTTCACCCTAAACACAAGTTGGATTTATTTGAAAGAGTTGTTCTCTCTGATCACATAACTGAAAAAAATATTTTCAATCGGACCACGCATTTGCAAGAAATCAACATTTAAAGTTCAAAATTAAGCTGCTGTTGGGGAAATCCCGCTTCGTGATAGAGGGCGCTGTTTACCCCGTTCCTGAATAGCCACTCGGGGGGGGGGGGGGGGGGCGCGTTCTGTAATAGGCTACTTTTTTCATTTACAACAAATAAATTAATTCAACAGAGAAGTATGTCTTAAAATCATTATTTATTTGAAGGAATAAGTGCCTATTTCCTTTTTATCACTGCTACATGGAAATAACGGCGTCCTATGTTCCCAGCTAAGTCTAATCCGCTGTTGTGCACATTACCCCGTAAACACCGACTCTCAGATTTAGTGAGTTCGGTACCTACATCTTCTAACCCCCTTGGTGTCCGGGAATCATTTGGCTTAAAATGAGATGACACATGACTACTCAATTGAATGTGGGTAAACTTCAAGGATGAAATAAAACGTCAAATTTAGAATATCTACATACTCCCAACCTGAGCCGTATCTAAATAAGTACGAGACAATTATTTTATAAGCATTGCAGAAATGTAGCGTTATTTCTACAAATATAATTTTATTTCCGTGATATAGATATCAATGAATTCAAATTTCTAATTTACATACAGCGTAGTATATAATTTCGAATTTTGATTACTTTACACGGTCTAATTTATTATCGACATATGGAACATGTTAATAAATGGTTTTATTATTTAGATGAAAGGTACACACGGAGAGAGAGAGAGAGAGAGAGAGAGAGAGAGAGAGAGAGAGAGAGAGGAGAGGAGAGAGAGAGAGAGAGAGAGAGCACGTACGGGTAGTCGTAATTTACATTAAAACAACGCTATAAAAACACAAGTGGTAAACACGTGGTGTCCTTCTCGTGGATATAATAAATCCTATGGACAACTCTTCCATGGTATATAATTAAGGTAAATCGATAAAATATTCTTTTGTTATTATTGTGAACTTGTCACGGCATCAGATGTCTTCCAAAGGTACTAGGTAGACGAGAGTCATTTTCTTTGTATTGAGAGTTCTGAAACACATTGATAGTGAAAGACATCCTTTCAAACTCACATTAGGAAAATACTGATTGATTTCTAGATGAAAGATAGAGAGTCCTTGGCTATATTTTTCAGGTGGTTGAAGAGCACAGCATACACTAAAGCAGTGTTGTGTATAGTTGGTAGAACATCCCACCTAAGCGGCGAGTTGCATAAAAGTTCCAAGTTGTTGTCTGTAGCAAACACTATTGATGTTACATTAAAACAACCAGCGTATAAAAACCTTAGAACAAGAGCAGCTTTACAACTTTCAAAAGATTTTCTTATCATACATTGCAGCTCCATTATTACGTACGTATTGGCACTTCTTCCCTGCAATCTTTATTAATAAAGGCTGCTGCTGCCGAACCAATGTTATGTCAACTGTCACAGCGTTGACGTGAGACGCTGCTTTGATAATGTTATATCTTCACTGAAATATATGAAAAAAAATCCGACACTATACTCTTCCATAGCATAGATCAGAGAAGCTGAAACATATCTTATCTTTAATTATTTTGATTTAACTCAATTAATAATAATTATTCTCAATTAAGTGCTATACTTTTGGACAAATATTAACTCTGGTTTTATCTCATTTTTATGATCTAATTTCATTTACAGAATTTAAAAATTAAAACATTTATATTTTTATGTTTTAAAAAAATAAAGATAATTAATAAATCTCTTTTAATTTTATAAATACTGCCCAACAGCGGATGCAAAAACAATATTTCTAAATTACTTATGACAAAAAAATAAGAATTTTATGTCACAGCGGCTGCTTTGATAATGTTATAACTATTTCTTCACTGAAATTAAAAAAGACTTGCATTTTGTATAACAATTGGTAGATCTAGACCTTTTTTCAAACGGATTCGAAAAATCCCATTTAACTTGCATTTTGATATCATTTGAGGAATAAAATACGTGACCCAGGAATACAAATGTGAGCAAACCAAGAGGTGTCAGGTCGCTGGTACCTGGTGTATATGCGAAATATAAAAACATCTCAAGGTTTCATAAACCAAAGTATAAATCTTTCAGCGATGTCCAGGACATCATATGATACAAATCCGGCATTTTAAATGGGACAACGGTGGGAAAGCACGGATCCAATTTCCCGTCTGTGATCGTAAGTAAAATGTCCAAGATGAAGTGGGATCTGTTGTAGGTGCGCTTTGATATATCGGAGGAGTTTTATTTGAGCATTCCCAAAAAAACTTTCATGTCGACCGATCACACCTGTGACTCTAGTAATACAATGGATGAGTCCACAGTCAAGTACAAATGAAATACGCGAGGAATTAAGTATATAATTAACGAATCCTCGTTACAATTGACACATGTAACCTTTTTAGTCCACGTCTCGTTAGTTCGGACAACTATACTGCACCGAACGAAAATACTTTGGCAACTCAAGGTTTCATCCAACGTGAAACATAGTAATTGCAAACAAGGACTATACTATTGTATTTTGGACCATAGTACGGCAAAATTTACGGACAGCGCCACATTACTTTACGTTGACATCACGGCACGCGGTTTTCGATATCCACATGTGTCAATAAATTTGTCAGTGTGTAGTACCAATCACTAACAGTACAACAACCCAACGATGGACTATATGAAATGTTCATATGTTGAACATTTCAACAAAACGCCAAGTGTCATCTGCCTGGCACCTATCGGATCATTTGTGAAACGGAAATCTAAATGGGATATTATTTGGAAAAAGAAAACAGACTTTATTTAACAACACCAAAAATACACGTGGAACATTTAATTATCTAGGTGGGCTCAAAAATTCAAACTCTGACTTCAAAACTTCAAACGACAGAAAGTCGTTGCGTTTGTCATCATAGCTTAGTCGGAAAACATGCCAATGTCTGGAAACCAACAAAATCCCATGTCTGTGTCTATTGAGTAAGTAAAAAATGTAAACTACAGTATGAAGCTTATGTGTGCTTGATTTACTGTTGTATCTTTAATTTCTAGTTTTATTTGAATCGCTTTTGATATATCGCATTGAGACTGTGATGTATGGAAAATTGCCATTATAAATAGACAAAAAATGGACATCGTTAGGCGGTCATATATCTAATTATGAAATTAAAGGACACCGCTTGGAAATTATTGTAACACCTGGTGTAACCTTTTTACTTATCCTCAAACCATTGCCTACGTAAAATTGCAACTAAACAATACTGATAGAGGGCGATACTGACTTCTTCAGTATGAAGGAACAAAACTGGACTTTTTTACAATTATTCCTTTCGCCGGATCAACTTATACAGTGTTCTTCCTGGAATTTTATAGGGGAATACGTAATCTAAAACACGAATGTCATCTCGGTTATTCGTTTTACGGCTCAACGTCAATATTTGATCGCCATTATAAATAGACAAACCATCGTCGATATATTAAAGGTCAAGGAAAAACATGACTTCTTCATCTTTATTTTAAACAAAACTCGGTTATTTTTTATCAACGTAATATTTTCGGATTATATTCAAGGAAACATAATCTTTATTTTAAACAAAACTTGTCAAAAGGGTGAACCATCCCTCTTCAGGTTCCATTAAAACTATACCTCCGGTTATAAACACACTTACTTATAACATTAAAGTAAATGATAAAAGTAAAGCTAACGTACTTAATATGTATTTTACAGATTGATATTTCTACAATAAATGACAGTGATATAGAAATTGTAGATTTCAAATAAGGTTTAGCACTATCAACTAACAACTAACGCAGGGGTTCTCAAAGGGTCGGTCTTGGGTCCTTTATCTTTCTGATAACGTTTCTGTAAGTCAATATCAGCATTAACTAGCACTTAATCATACTAAGCGATTCTACATCAATTCTTGAAGATAATGAGAAAACGGTTTATTATCTGTAAAAACGTTTTTTATCACTTCCAAAAGATTTAATTCTATATATAGCTACTAATGATGGATAAAATGTATACCATCTTTTTTATTTTTTATTTTTGAATGTTTATTTAATTGAAAATTGTGATATAAGCATTGTATATACATGTACTCTTAACAATACCAAAGTTACAGTTTTACAAAAGAGGCCAAAACAAATGCTGAAGACGATCGTCTGGGACGCATGTGTGTGTATGTTGTATAAAACGTATGCCAAATCCCTTTCTACAAAATGACATAAAAAGTGTTTTAAAAAACTAAAACTAATAAAACAGTATTAAAGGCAAAACACTTTCTTCCATGAAGCAACGATCTTGAATACCTGAAGTTAGGAAACGACATGGCGCTTGCAAGTGTATGTTTTCTATGTAGCTGCAATATCTTATTCATCAATACTCGGGATTAAAATAAAACATAAATATTAGATATATTTCAAACTCCAAGGATATGCACACTTTTTACTTGTAGATAATTTTAATTTTGTGTTTATAAGATTCTGTACAAAAATGCTCTATGTCATAGAGATACATGTTGAATCAGAGACTGTACAAAATTTATCAACGTTTATAAATCAAATTTTGTTCACATTATTTTTTTTTTAAATACGGGTGCATTTTGTATGGACATTATAAACATAATACCAATGCTCAAGACGGTCGTTTCTTTCAATAGACCTTTTTCTAGTTGACACATTCCGTTGAGTTTTGAGGAATATTTTGTACTCAGATCGCGTGACGTCAATAGAAATGTGACCTAATTTATTTTCGTTTTGCTAATATCTATATTGACGACATTCAATGATATCTCGTTTCAGGTCATTTGAGTAGGGAAAAAGTTAAAGTAAATGTTCATTATTGTAAAGTTCACAAGTGTCATGCCTTTCCTTAAGGCTACTTCTCAAATCTGGCTCCTTTCATTATACTAAATACATTTTTCTGGTCAACTATGCGATAAACTCATTAACCGGAAGTTATGTAGGACACATTTTCCGTTGAAAGTGTATAATATTATTACGAACCATGTCGGAACGGAACAGTTCAGAAAAGGTCCATTAGTTTTCATCGGTTGAACTTGAAGAGAGGACAGTTTATTATGAATCATACAGGTTTCATTTCTGTAAATTGATCACTTTTATATTAAAGTAGCTATAATTCTGAATGAAACAAGGTAACAAAAATCAAAATACTCTGGACAAATAAAGCAATGCTGTTGCTTTTGTTTATCCTTCTGCTGTTTTTTACAGGCAACACTCAACAATATGTCAATTAAAAGGTGGCAGGCAGTTTTAATGGTGAGAAAACCTGATCACAATGACATCTCAATTTATTTACTCTAATTTGAAATAATTGGGATTGATAAAAAAGAAACACAAATTACCATTGACTTCTTCTCTTATATTTACATAGTGTCCTCCTAACAAAATTTAGTCATAATACAGAATTTTATTCTAAAAATAAATAATAAAATTTTGTTAGGAGGATAATAGCTTCAAATACATAACTGTTTTTTCTGTTTCATTTATAATAAATAATGGAGTAGGGATAAAGAAGAGAGAAACATTTTAATTTTTTTTGTTGATTTTTAAAAAATTTTGTTTCCTTAATTAGGGCACATTAATAAAGAGGTTTTTGCTTTTTAGTACATTGTAATAGATACTAAGAAATTGTTTCATAGAAATAGACTTCTATTACCAAATTATTTATTGGAATAAAAATAAATAGAATAGATATAAGAAGATTATAAAATAACAGAATGTTGGCCATAACTGATTCATTCTATATTGCATGTATTTAGCAACACATTAAACCTTGTTTAAATGCGGAAAGGAACCCCAGAAAAACTAACAAATATATGAACTTAAATCAATATTAGACTGTTTTTCAACAGGGGATGCTTACTCCTTCATGGAATCTGATCTCATATCTGTATTTCCAGAGGTCCGTGTTTGTCCAATATTTACCAGATTTGTATATTGTATCCTGGATATCCTGAAGACTAATACTTTGGTATCTGTGATTTTTATATTCTGTGTACATGTACTTTAAACAGCAACGTTCAAATTCAAGTTGTTTAATCTAATTTACATAAAAGTCATGCAAAGTACAAACAAATTTTAGGATAATATATCAATGTTAAAAATCTACAGAAAATCTCACAATCAATTTCACTCCGTGTAACCAGAGAGATGCATTGATATGGGAGACATACGAGGTCACTTTACACGCCCGAGTTGCATGTTGACGCTCCCTAATAAGGTGTATACAGAATTTATCGCCAACGAACATTATTTGATAGATATTTGATCACTACGTCTAATGCATGTGAATGGTTTTAGTTTTCAAATTCTACTAAGTAAAATAATGTTGTAAAGTTGCCCCGCTATTTTTGTGTTCACCTTAATGTTCATGTTATCAGCTGCATATGTTGTGTCACAGAATCTTATCTATAATGTTATTTTCCATTTTGTCCTGAAAAAAGGTACAATTGTATCATCTTTTTAGTAAGAAAATAATAATAAATAATGTTGTTTTGTTTTAAAATCTAACTTAAAATCATGCTCTATTTTGACCATATTAATCCAATATATACGAAGTTTATACAAATTATGGAGTTATTTGTTTGTTTCATTTTATTGTAAAAAGAATTATATATTTTAGAAATACCACAGAAGTTAACAAAATAATGTTTTCAACATTTTAGATATATTATGTAAAGCATTCTTTGATCTATTCTATGATTTTTAATCAAATTACAAATTTGGTAACAGAAACTAATTTCTATGAAATAATTCGTAACTTTTGCTAAAATTATGTAAACCAGACAAGAATTCCTGAACAAACGAAACATTTTCACTGAATGTAGCGCAATTAAGGAACTCAATTTAGTTTTCTTCTGGTTTGAATATTTTCCTATTTTATATCCTTTCTCCGTCATTGTGATAAAATATTGTGACTGGGTTTTTTTCTCATTTCATAACATGCACAGAGCGGTAATCTGTTACCGCTATTTTTTGTTCAAGAATTCAACTAGGTACTAGTTTCATATAGGTGTGGTCTACCCCCTTTGTTACCCACTTCACCCTGTTAATGATTAATTGACATTATTATTTTAGAACATAAATATATACATTGAGTACATATAAACGAAAATTATCTTTTGACAGGTGTCGTTGTCATGGAAGTTCGTGGGAGATGCCATTTTTACAGTTGTTATAATCTATTCACTAGTTGTAGTATTCTGGCGGGGAACATGGACATTTCTAGATGTTATTTTTACCACTGATCCGAAAAAGAAGATTCTTTGGACGTTTTGTGTCTATGTGGGTATCCAAGTAATGCTAAGTCTATTGCATTACCCAAAGCGAAAGTTTGCCAATATAGTAGAAAGAAAATCGTTCATATTGAAATACATTTTAGAAAACATCGTTACATCATTCATGGGCATAGCAAGCGTAAGTTTTTGGAAAGCAATTTGGAATTTTTTGTCTATTTACTACATTCCTGAACACAAACATTTGGCTGCGTGGTCCGCACATGCCATTGGTTATGTGGGTCTAGTTCTGTGTCTGTCCTGTAAATCTGTACCACCACCTGGCTTCAGCAAAGATGGTGACCTAGAGAATGGAGAGATCAGTTCCCAAACATTGGATGCTGTACAGAGACTAAACAAGTTTTGTGCATCTTTGCCAAAGGTAATGAAAACATCCTTATTTGAATGTATTGAATTAGATGGAACACTTAGGCAAATTTTGATAGATAAAAATGCTTTATTTCCATTTGTGAAAAATTGCCACAACATAATTATCTAATGCATATAGATCCATGTATAATTTTCACAACTTTAATACTTTCCACTAAGTTTTTGTTTAATGGCGTTTAATGCCACACTAAACAAACATTTTTGCAGTTGTATGGTTGCAGCATTGCCGGGAAAGAAAATCAGGTTACAATGTACCAAGTAAAAGACCTGCCTTCCACTAGTAACCTGGTTATCTTTCCCACAAAGTCAGCTTACATTCCAATGGGGCTCAAACTTACACTGACTAGTGGTGAAAGACTTGATGCTATTAACACTCTAGCCGCAGTTTAACACTGCAATAATTTTTAAAGAAAACAATATGCAAGCATTATATATTTTGGTATTCATTTTCTAGGGTAAAAGCAAAACTGAATGCAGAGAAACAGTTGAAGTTGTGATAACGGAGATTACACACTTGTAATATAAACATCTTCATAGAAAAGCTGTGAATTGACCCTAGACTGAGGGAAGTTAAACTATTGTGTGAAAACAAGTCAGTGGCATAAATACCTTCATATAACAGCTGTGAATAGATCCTAGACTGAGGGAAGTTAAACTATTGTTTGAAAACAAGGAAGTGACAAGAGATCCCTGGGTGTAAATGAATTAGACCTGCATCATAGAAACAGTCAAAAAATTTACCAGAGTGGCTAAAGTAAACAATCTCCATAATTCTCAGGGAAACGGACAACAGAAGATTCTGAATACTTAGAGACTGTTCTTAGAGAAGATATTGTGCTGGATTAGACCTGCATCATAGAAACAGTCAAAAAATTTACCAGAGTGGCTAAAGTAAACAATCTCCATAATTCTCAGGGAAACGGACAACAGACGATTCTGAATACTTAGAGACTGTTCTTAGAGAAGATATTGTGCTGGAGGAGAAGACAGATATTGACCTATAGAGAAGTTACAATCAGAGAACGTTCTTAGATAAGATATTGTGCTGGAGGAGAAGACAGATATCGACCTATAGAGAAATCACAATCAGAGAACATTCTTAGATAAGACATTGTGCTGGAGGAGAAGACAGATATTGACCTAGAGAGAAATTACAATCAGAGAACGTTCTTAGATAAGATATTCTACTGGAGGAAGACAGGCATTGACCTAAAGAGAAATTACAATCGGTGAACGTTCTTAGAGAAAATATTCTACTGAAGGAAGAGAGACAATGACCTATAGAGAAATTACAATCGGAGAACGTTCTTAGAAAAGATATTCTACTGACGGAAGACAGACAATGACCTCTAAGAGAAAAGTATCAAAAAGTAATACACTTTGCCGTAACCATCAACAATACATGTATATAGGGTTTAGAGGTGAAGACATCTACAAACAAACTATTATAAGATAAATTCTAACTTATTATCAGTTTGAACATTTTCAATATCTGACAGGTAGAAAAAAATGATAAGCTCTTGTAATATTAAATTTTTAAAATTACGCAAATTTCAATGTCTTTAGGATGCTGTTTATTCTCTACAGATGCAATAAATCAGAATGAACAAGTATCATTGTTTCCTCACTTTAATAAACATTATTGTGAACATTTTATCACAGTATGTTAACAAGTTCAAGTCTTTACCTGACTCTATAAAATAAAAATTAGTTCTTAGGAATGAAAACAGTTAACCATTCTGAACCATTTATATCTGATGATACCTTACATTCGAATAAAGTTAACTTGCTTTTGATGAGCACTAGTTGTGTTATCTCTGGAAAAAAAAATCTAGACTCTGCCCCCAACAACATCCAGTATCTGTTACACAATCCACCCAGGGTACAATCAGATACTGTCATCATTATATGGTTATACTACAGTTTATCCTTTGTCAATGAAAACCTTGCCTTGTTCCACTCTAAACAGTCCCATGACACAGTTATCTTTCCTTCTGATACCTACTGTCTTTCAATTTAATTCTGAGTTCTAGCACAAAGTATGCAGGAGAGTATTTAGCTCATTCTGATATGATACTTCATTTCCAGGACTTTTTAGATCGCCAGTCCATAAACTCGTCTAAATCAGCATCATCAAAATCATCACTACTGTCAGAATTCTCAGCACGATTTTCTTTCTTCTTCTGTGTAACTTGCTCCTTTTTAATTTCAAGATCGTTAACTTCTTTCCAACGATTGCTGTAGAAGAATATGACATTCAAATAAACTGTTACCGGAAAACAGTCCTAACATATGTAAAACAGCAGACTTTCTGATATAATTGGTTCAGAACTTTATCCCTCACAGAATCTCTCGTATAACTGGTTCAGAACTTTATCTCTCACAGACTCTCTCGTATAACTTGTTCAGAACTTTATCCCTCACAGACTCTCTCGTATAATTGGTTCAGAACTTTATCCCTCACAGACTCTCTCGTATAACTGGTTCAAAACATTATCCCTCACAGACTCTCTCATATAACCGGTTCAGAACTTTATCCCTCACAGACTCTCTTGTATAACTGGTTCAGAACTTTATCCCTCAGACTCTCTCGTATAACTGGTTCAGAACTTTATCCCTCACAGACTCTCTCATATAGCTGGTTCAGAACTTTATCCCTCACAGAATCTCATATAACTGGTCCAGAACTTTATCCCCCACAGACTCTCTCATATAATTGGTTCAGAACTGTATCCCTCACAGACTCTCTCATATAACTGGTTTAGAACTTTATCCCTCACAGACTCTCTCATATAACTGGTTCAGAACTTTATCCCTCACAGACTCTCTCATATAATTGGTTCAGAACTTTATCCCTCACAGAATTTATCATATCAATGGTTCAGAACTTTATCCCTCACAGAATTTATCATATTATTGGTTCAGAACTTTATCCCTCACAGACTGCTTTTTTATTGTTTGTTTGTCTGGTCTTTTATGCCAAACACAATTTTTCAGTCATATGGGGGCAGCCAGATTTTAATGGTGGAAGAGAAACAATGTACCGGGAAGAGACCACTGGCCTTTTGCAAATAAACTGGAAGTGAAAGGTGTTGTAGAGTATGATGATATGTTTACACTCACAACACAGGTGTCAACATTAATTTTAATGTGATCAATTTTCCAGTCAGTAACATATTGGATTATGACATTCAATTAATATCACTGATCAATGGAGCACCTGTTACCATCACTTTCATTCTAGATACATACATATTTGATACACAAGGGGTACACTAAAGGGTGATATCATGCTGTGTTTAGGATGTCCCTTGAAATTTTTGCCCCTGCTTATTTTCAAAATATATTTGACGCATCTTGAATTCATCTTAAACTGTTAGTCACATAGAAGACATGTATATCTATGATTCAGATAATTAGATTGAAATTTTAGCCTTGTTCTATTATAAAATGTATGAAGATAATATTAAATTATAAAGTGTAAGATAGTGTTAGGTTATAAAGTGTAAAAATAATATTAGATTATCATATGTGAGATAAATGTTGGATTATCAAGTGTAAGGTTACATTATCAAGTGTAGGATAAATATTAGATTATCAAGTTAAAACAAATTTTATATTATCAAGCATCAAAGAAACACTGGATTAATATAATTCAAAACAAGTGTAAGAATGTAAAAAAAATTAGATTTTATGAAGTGTAAAATTAATCTTAGATTATCAAGTGTAAAAGATACATATCTTTGATTATCCAAATTGATACTGATGATTAATTGTTGGAAGATAATATATGATTGTTGAAATGAATTCTTTAGCAACTACTTTAATTCATCCATCCATAAAGACACATTTGGACTGGTCTATGTCATTGATTTACAGAAGAGTCCATTGTTTTCAGGGGTTGGTGAGTTAAAATCACTTGTCAGGTTCACTAAAACCATACTCACATCTGGTCGTCTATTTCATCTATATTTCTTTCTACATTCACTTGTTCATCTTCTTCCTCCATTATTGCCTCCGACACCTGAAAATAAATGTTCATCGTAATTTTTTTTTCTCAATACCTACATCAGATCTACATCATTAAGTATATATGACTACAGCATTCAGTTGGTTGATTTCAAACAATAATTTCTTAAAAACATTATTAAAATCACTTGTAATTTTTATCTCAGTTGTTAGAAAAACTGGGTAAAATTAAACTTACTGTTGCCTCTTCTTTCATAGCTCTTTGAAACATTTCCCATTCTTCTTCCATCTTATCTTTGTACTCAACTTTTCTCACCTGAAAGCAAATGAAGATACATCAAGGTTGAACCATTATACGAAATTCAAAACATCCAAACAAAAACACTACAAATGCTTAGATTTGCAATGGTTTAATACAGGGCAGTGTGTGTGTGTGTGTGTGTGTGTGTGTGTGTGTGTGTGTGTGTGTTTGTTTGTGTGTGGGTACAAGTAAATCACAATAATTACAATCATGTGTTTATTAAAGAAAAAGTCTCAGATATGAAGCTTATTGATCTAACCAATCAAACAATAAGTCATTACGGGTGACAGCAAACCTTTCACTGCCAGTATACATCTACACTCTATCAGAGAAGTAAATTGACAAAACCTCTTTTGAGAAACCACCCGTCTTGATGTCAGATGGATTGGTCTCTCAGGTTTCATTGTACAAGTGCAAATCAAATAAGAAACAGTGAATAATACAAATATCATTCAGTAAAATGTATTTCATAAAATTATCATGAAACAAAGACAGATCAGTGAATATTGAAAAGTTTTCAAAAATAGTTGTACTGATCTTAAAGAGTAAAGAAAATAAGAAAAAAAACCAAGCACCTTTGCATCAGCTTTTGGGTTATCAAAAAAACCCTCTGGTAAAATGTCTGCCATAGATTTTGGTTTTTCTTCAACAATGTCTTCCTTCTTAACTCCAGCATCAAAGAAATCTGAAAAAGTTGTATAAACCAATAGAAAAAAATTAAGATATGGTTAAAATGATACACTGAATCAATGTTTATTACCATATAGCCTACCAGTAATTATTGATATATAACACCACATATGAATTAGTATCAAGGAAGACACACATATGGTAGTGTAGCTATATGGTTCTACATGGTAGTGTAGCTATATATAGTTCTATTTGGTAGTGTAGCTATACAGTCCTCCATGATAGTATAGATCTCCATGGAAGTGTGGCCATATCATCAGATAAACTGTAAAGGTTTTGGTCTCAGGCTATAGGTTCTGTCTACATCAATCAGTCTGACCAGTAATGTTTTAGTCGGGGGGGGGGGGGGGGGGGGGGGGGGGGGGGGGGGGGGGGGGGGGGGGGGGGGGGGTATAGGTTCTGTCTGCATCAATCAGTCTGTCTGGTTAAGGTTTTAGTCTCGGGTATGAACTTGGGGGAGTATAGGTTCTGTCTGCATTCATCAGTCTGTCCAGTAATGGTTTTTTTGGGTTCTGTCTGCATCCATCAGCCTGTCCAGTTAAAGTTTTAGTCTCAGGTATGGACTGGGGGTGGGAGTATTGGTTCTGTCTGCATCCATCAGTCTGTTCAGTTAAGGTTTGAGTCTCATGTATGGACTATCCTTGGGCTGGGGCTATAAGTTCTGTCTGTATCCATCAGTCTGTCCAGTAAAGGTTTTAGTCTCAGATATAGTCTACTATTGAACACAAACAGAATCAATAGTCCTCACTTTCACCGGTAAGGCATTTAATATGTAATGACTGAAATAGTACATAAAAATGGAATACCAGGAGGATGTTTTTACCTGCTGGAAGAGCTGGATGAGATAACTGGACAGATGATTGGATAGATGATGTTGATGATACAGTATTTCTGGCATCATCTTCCTCCTCCTCTTCCTCTGATGATGATGATGAGTATGATGATAATGCTAACTTTTTCGATTGTGTTGAGGATGTATGTGAAACTTGTGATGAACTTTTGTCAAAGAAATCAGACGGCAAACTGAAAACAAAAATTCAGATGTCTGTTTTACAAAATCTCAGATAATTGTATTAAAATACCTTACATACAGTGGAACATGCCTTTAGAGAACACCCTTTCTGTCACTAAAATGTGATCTCTCAAGATAGATGCTCTCTCAAGAGATGTTTTAATACAGAGTTATTTGAATGAATGGTTTTCAAAATATTGCTCAAAAAGCAGGTGGTCTTTCATGACAGTAACTCTCAAGATATGTTCCACTGTACTTGTTTTACAAAAGTTCAGATTGGGCTACTTTGTGTACTGATATTCAAATACTTAAAAGTTATACAACAATGAAAAGACAGGACATTTTCTTGCTTTTTGGTGAAAATGACCCATGACATATCTCTAAAAAAAAATTGTATCATTTATTTTGCTATAGTTTTTATTGTTTATTATTATTTCAACTTTCAAGAAAAACAAAGACTGAAAATATCAGCATAAAATGAGAAATAATGAAAAAGATATTATGTTATGTTCCTGTTTGGGAACATTTGGCAAAAAAATTGTAAAAAAGATATGATTTGCAATTGGGAATATAGCCCAAATTGGCAATAAATCTGGAGGAAAAAAAAGCCCTGAAAAATAAATTTTGAATCACTAATTAAGAGCTTAAAGTTAACTAACTCATAAGACATTGATGGTATGTTGCTTATTTATTTGCAGAAATGTACTGGTCTTTTTCAATAGTATCCATGGAGCTGAAATTCTGTCCCATTCCCAATGCAAAATACATGTACATGTATTTTTTCCCAATTTGGTGTTGAAGACACAAAAATGAAAATGAATTAATGTAAGGGGAAATATTATTTAAAAAAAAAGAGATTGCATTACATTTAGATTGCTATGTATGCAAATTATTTTCCCAATCTGACACAAATTCACATTAAAATTCCAATTGTGTTGCCAATGTCATTTTCCAAAAACTGACAGTAAGTTTTTGCATCACCATACTATTGGGTTTTTTTTTCTAGCTGTATTTGTGTACCAGTTCTCATCATATTTTTAAGTCTGTCAGTCTGGCTCAAAATTTTATAAAACTGGCAACAAAATTTGGTAATTGGCTTTTTAATTAAAACCAAGATTCCATAATGCAGAACATTTAGCATTAAATATATGTTAAATGGTAAAACCCCATATAATGTCTCAAAAACATTAAAATGTGAAGACAGAAGGATAAAACACAAGAAACAATTTACATATATTGAAGGCCAAAAGTTAATATTTATCTGTAAACACATTATTAGTAAATGATTCAAAACAAATACCTGGATGAAGACTGTGGTTTCTTCCCATTTTCTGAAAACATAGAGGTATCAGAGAGATATAACACAAAGATTCCAGAAACAGCGTTACTTGATTATCATGTTTACCTAACACAGGTTAGTTAATTTTCAAAATTTGAAAAGAAACGAGATTTACCGAGTGTTTTTTCAAATTTTGAAAATTTACTAATGAGAGTTAGATAAACATAATTATCAACTTACAGGGGTTTTTGAATCTGTTTCTACCATAATCGAAAACCACTGACTGGTATTATGGATAATTACCCTACATCATGTCTAGACACTATCGGGTCCAAACTCTCATAATTGTGCCAAACTTGTACGTCACTTCAATCTCCAGATTACATCAATATGTCGAAGGTAGGAAACCCAACATTGTTAGAGACTACAATAATAGACCTCTTTCCCTCCAATTACATACTTTAATTGCCAATTTTGACTGCCGACAACTGGTGCAATATCTGTATATGTTTAACTAACTACAGCTTCGTTTATACCAGTGCTTGAGAGTGGTATAACAACACAACTTAGGGTAGAAATACATTTATATATCATTCGCTTTCTTTATACACACAAAGTTGATATGAATTACAATTTCCAATAGACTTATATTTGTGGCAGAATCAATGAAACTAACCATGTTGATTATCAAACATATGGATCTCATGATATCTCAATGTATGTATGTACTGTGTGGACATCACTTGAATTACTGACCAACCATTCATCCAATGTCCAATTTATAGGTGCATTCTACATTCTATATCTAACTACTCTTCCTCTTCAGGCATGGTAAGTTATCCAGGATTTATTTTGTTTGTTTGTATAACATGCTGTCAAGAATTTTTCATTTACACTGGAGAAGTCACCAGCTTAATGTGAAGTGCCACAAATTTTTACTTGTGCTATGGATGGACGCCAATGCAGTGTTGGTGTTTTTACGTGCCACACCTGCTGTGACATGGGACCTTGGTTTTAAGTCTCAATCGAAAGACCTGTGACTTTCACTTTGTTAGCCAAATGTTTGGCAAAGGAACTGCCAATACCATTTTTAAAGTTATCTAGGAAGATTCAAAGGAAATATCAATCCTTAGTTACAGATAAGATTATAAAGCTATTACTAGTATAACCTAGGAGTATATAACCTGCACATGCCAAAATTGAATACTTGTACAATAAAAGGTGCACAACAAATTATGATGTAATACAAGGTGAACAACAAAACCTGATGTAATACAAGGTGTACAACAAATCCTGGGGTAATACAAGGTGTACAACAAATCCTGATGTAATACAAGGTGTACAGCAAATCCTGAGGTAATACAGGGTGTATAATAAATCCTTATATTATAATACAAATCTGCTGATGTAATACAAGCTGAACAGCAAATCCTGAGGTAATATGAGGTGTACGACAAATCCTGATGCAATACAAGGTGTACAACAAATTCTGATGTAATACAAGGTGTACAACAAATTCTGATGTAATACAAGGTGAACAACAAATCCTGAGGTAATACAAGGTGTACAACAAATCATCATGTAATACAATACAACTGAAATATAGTATTTCCTTGTGATGGAAATAAGCCACTTAGACATAGAGTTATACATGTACTGTAATATCCATTACTTTATCAAAAACATAGTGAAATACAAGGGGAGATAAATCAAACAAAGATTTCTACAGAAAGTACAATATCACAATTTAAGATGTGCAGTGAAATATACCTAAAATATTCTTTATATTTTATAAAATAAGGGATATAGCTTATTAGAAGCTCACAGAGCATCTCACGCATTATAACATTTTTACCTCTGTGTGTCCTTACTGGGGATACAATTTCAAAAAAATGCATCAAGTCATGTTTTTTCAGTAACTAGAAAGTGGATGATAGATACACTAAGAAATACACTTCATGGAATTCTGTAACAAAATGCATTTTAAGGTACATAGTGTTGGTTTGTTAAAATCAATTAAAATGGAGGGTTTGCTGCTAACTAACCTAACCAGAATTTTTTTCACACAACACAAAGATATTTTAAAAAATAAACTCAGCATCAGAACCAATTTACCTTTGACCTTTTTTGATGGCTTTTGTGGTTCCAAAAATTCTGACTTTCTTTTGAGGTTTGAGTCTGGTGGTTTTTGTGGTCCAGACTGTTTTGACTTCAGTAAATCTAATTTCTGAAAATAAATACCATAAATGAACCAGAGGGATCTTGGCGCACACCATGAAATGTTCTATGTCTGATCTATGACAGACTGTTCTTTTCTCTTCTTTTCTCTTATTTAATGTGTCTCAACATTGAATTTGAACTTAAATCCATATTTCTGTGAAATACTTTTCACAAGATTACTGAAACTGAACTTGAACGGAACATATTACATTTTAAGAGAATAGAATTCAACATAGCCGATAGGTGTCCATTATGATCTCTCTGAAAATGTAATATGCACATCTAGACCTCAGGGGGAACCTCCAGAATCAATTTCAAAAAGATTCCTTCCATACATTCTGAGAAATACATACTTCCATTGTCAAAATCCAAGATGGCCACCTGTCAGCAATGTTGAATTCCAATCTCTCTGAAAATGTAATATGCAAAAATAGACCTAAAGGGGAACCTTTATGTCTAATTTCAAGGAGATCCCTTCAATCCTTTCTGAGAAATAGTAGTAACAAACTTCCTTTGGTCAAAATCCAAGATGGCCCCCCCCTGTCGGCCATGTTGGATTCTGATCTCTCTGAAAATGTAATTTGCACAACTACACCTCTAGGGTAACCTCCCTGTGAAATTTCAAGGAGATCACTTTAGTCATTTCTGATAAATAGCGGTAACAAGAATTGTTCAGGATGGACGGATGATGGACTAACAATGGATGGACCACGGATGCAGGGCCATATGAATAGCACACCATCTGTTGATGGTGAGTTAAAAAGTTGTCTGTTATAACTAATATATACACAAATCATACAAAGATATATATATATATATATATATATATATATATATATATATATATATATATATATATATATATATATATATATATATATATATATATATATATATATATATATATACAGTGAACCCTCTTTACAACGACCATGTTTGTTCCCACATAGGATTGACGTTATATCGAATTTGTCAATGTAACGAAATTGATGTGATGGGCATTTTATAGTTAGCTCACTTGATGATCATTTACGCATATAATTACATGTAAATAAATAAAACAGAAAGTCATAACGGTTCTTATTATGTTATTTCTTACTATCCTTTTAATTGTCATATTTATGCAAGATAATCTTGTAAACATCGATGCACAATTATTTTTTCGGTGGCATATAGTAAATCGGTGATGTCGTAAATGCATGGATCATGTACAAAATAACCGAATGTACCTGATTCCTAGTTAGATTCTTTATTACTTAAATAAAAATCGCGGAGTTTGCTGATACAAATTAATTAAAAATGCCTTTCATAAAAAAAATCTTACTAAAATGTCTACGGCTGTCGCAAAATTTGAAGTAATTTAAAGATACGCCATTGTAACCGCATCACATGTAGCCTAATGGAACTTGTCAACTATGTGTATTAATTGTTAATTATTTAATTATCTTTTTTTAATTTGTGCACAGTTTGTATTTTAATGTCGGTTCAGTTCTTACAAAACCTGTTTTATAAACATTAGGTCTACTGTACAGGTAAGGCTAATCGTTGACGCCTATCCCCTATCAGTGCAGATCGGAAAACAATTGACGGTGTAAGTATTTTATTGACAAAATTATTTTTACCTGTGATCTCAAACGTCAGGAAAATCAAGACTGAAAACAATAGCCGAATCAGCAGGTGGCTTCTATGCCAGGTCGTTGTAAAGAGTTTATTTACATTGAGTTTTGTACATTTGTTCTCGGAATCTAATGTCAGAGTCGGATACCGAATATTCCGTTGTAATGAGTACTTTTAATGTACATGTACATTTGTTCCTGAGCGATTCTTGTCGGATACCGAATATTCCGTTATAATGAATGTTGTTGTAAAGCGGGTTCACTGTATATTAAAAGACAGGAAAATAGAAAATAGAGAAGTTGAAAATGCAAAACTTCAACTGATAAACAAATAAGAGCTTTAATGAGCTTCTCGTTCAGGTGAGCTAAAAAAAAAACAAATCAGGTGTTCTTTGCTTACTTTCTTGATCTACAAATTATGCATCTAAAATACAGTAACTTTTCTTCATAGTTATAACAATCAAAATTACAAAATGACTAGAATTTTTACCTCTTTGTGTTGTCGATTTTGTATATGGGCTGTCCATAGAAGGTCTGATTTAATAACACAATTGCACAGCACACATACAAGCTGATCTAAGCTATTATATCTGTAAATACAAATAAAATATATAAATCTCAATATTTGTTGAGAGCATCAAAATATAGTTCATCCACATCAGTAAACAAAGTATCTGGATTCTATAATGGTGAGAGATAAACTCTCAGTAACATGTATAATGTATCTGTACCTCAATATCATGAACCCAGTTAACTAATTCACCCTTATAGACACTTTTGGACTAGTCTAAGTCATTTGAATCATTTATTTACAGAAGAGTCCATTGTTTTTCAGGGGTTGATGTGCTAACTTTGGAATGTTATTCTTATCTTCACAAATCACTTACTACAGGTGAGAAACATTGACTTGATGCAAGATGGTCTGACTCTGAATGTTTGCATTCTTTTTTTGGACTCTGCTTATGAAGTAATGACACTGAAGAGACCATTTTCAGACACAAGCTGTTGCTCATTATCATAAAACTGGACGAGTCACGATTCTGATTTAGTCAAATGAATTAGAAAATAATTCTATCTTGATTTTTTTAATATATATCGGTAATGTGCTAATTCAGAGAGAGGATGATGATCCAGCAAAGACAAAAAGTAAATAAAATTTTAACCTTTTCAATGAATATATTAATAACAAAGTTCCATTACTGAGACATCACATTCTAATTTGGAGGAGAAAAGTATGGTAACCTAAAAATTGATTAGGATTTAATTGACCTGTTTTGGAGAAAAGGAGTGTGTCTTATATTACAGTTGTTGTTGTTGTTATAATGTTGTTTAACCTCCAACTCAAGAATCTTTCACTCATGTGGAGATGTCACCAAAATGCTGGTGAAGGGCTTCAAATCTTGGCTTATGCTTGGCACTTATGGCCATTGAGCAGTGAGGGTTCTTTAACGTGCCGACACCTACTGTGACACAGGACCTCGATTTTCTTTTGTATTACATAGTGATGAAAGTACATGTACATGTATGTCTCAAACACAGAATCAACAATTAGATTGTGTCATGTGTGAAATGCACTTTTCATTGTTACAAATGTATCATCATATTTCTATTGCCACTTGCCTTTTAAATTGCGACAAATTTCAATGTACATGTACAAACATTTATACATTTTCAGCAGATTTGTAAGAAAGGACTTGATTTTGGGGAAAATAATAGGGAATCACCTAGTAAACTGCTGTAAATTCTACTTGAACAAATCAGACTGCAAAATGAGTACAAGTTCCATTAAATACCAAAAATTTTCAAAATATATACATGTACACAATGGTCTCATGAATAGATTTCCTGTACATGTATTTGTGCACAATTGTTGAGTGAATAGATACAAATTCTATGTTTAACATCCATCATCCTTGTAGGTTTTGAAAGAATTATTGAAATAAAAAACAAACCAACAAACAAAAATCTCTTAAAATCCAAAATGATGAGTTTGTTACCACTCTCTATTACTATAACTGTTTCCCAATCCTACAATAATCCAACAAATCATAAACACAAAACCCTAACCTCTCCAGTGAGACTCTGAAGGGACATGAGCTGGCCTGGCTCAGTCGGTAGCGCGCTCAACTCTTGATCGTGAGGTCATGAGTTTGAGTCCAGCCGGTGGCAGTTTGGTTTCCTGTCCTTCGGATGAGACAGTCAAAACCGTGGTCCCGTGTCACAGTGGGTGTTGGCACGTTAAAGAACCCTCACTGCTCAATGGCCGTAAGTGCCAAGCAGAGGCCAAAAATTTGAAGCCCTTCACTGGCATTTGGTGACGTCTCCATAAGAGTGAAATGTTCTTGAGTGAGACGTTAAACAACAATAAACAAACAAAAAATGAAGGGACATGCAGATGAAGTTTAAGAGCAGTGTTATTTTCTCAGAATGATCTCAGATTAATTTTAGTTTGTTTTTATTTTAAGTTTTTGTTATGCCAAGATGGCAAAGTACTTTAATCAAAAATTGTTTAAAAATTTTTTTTTTTTTTATTTTCATCCCTCCCTCATAGGCTTGAAGATTCAACCTTGACGTTAAACATAGAAATGATTTAGTGCATCCTGCAATTACTTAAACGAGGTAAGCGTAACAAAATTAACTAAAAATAACTAAAATTCCTATGGTTTAGCATCTTAATTTCTGCACTGGTTTATTTAATATTTAAAGAACTCTGGGTTTCTTAAATACTGTAAGTTACTCTTTTTCACTGATTTTGAAACCATATAAGCTAAATATATGCACATTATCTGAAAAAGACGATCCCTTAACTCATTCACCCCTATGACACATTTGAGCTGACCTAAGTCATTGATTTACAGAAGAGTTCATTGTTTGTCAGGGATTGATGAGTTAATTATTTCTGGTTTGAACAGTTGAAATTAGAGTTTAATTGAATTGACTAGTTCTTGAAAACAAAGTTGAACATGACATTGACCATTTGCAGAAGTCCTTTCATTATTTCAGACTTAACATGTACAAGTTTAGCAGAAAGATTGTGGAATAAACATTACATAACCGATTACAGTCCAGGTGGCTCCCTTCAGAAATGAAAAAATTAACTACAATTTTACATATCATTTATGACATAAGTTTCACTCTGACCCAATAAAGAAAGTTGATAAATAACTTGATAAAGCACTTAATCCTTGATTTTAAACCAAAGTATCTGATATTCCCAGAAATAGTTTTTGATGGGCATTTTCTTATGCTAAATAAACACCCCAGTGTTGGTCCAAAACTGCATTACATTTAGAACAGTACATTTCAACAAGATATTATCATTTTGTAGCAAGCTAGGCTTGGAAAAATGTTAGACCGGACCAGGAATCAAACCTAGTACTTTCTGAACACTAAACAAAAGTTGGATTTATTTGAAAGATATTATCTTCCTGATCCCAAACTGAAAAAACATTTTCGATCAGACCACGCATTTACAAGAAATCAACTTTTAAAGTTCAAAATTAAGCTGGTATGGGGAAATCCCGCTTTGTGATAGAGGGCGCTGTTTTTGTGAAATAGATTAAATCGTTCATGAATAGCCAACAAGCCAGGGAAAACGCGTTCTGTAATTCTTATTTTTCCATTTACAACAAATAAATTAAGCATAGTAGTATGTATTAAAATTATTATTTGTTTGAACGAATAAGTGACTATTTCTTTTTTATCACCACTATATAGAAATACCAGCATCCTATGTCCCCAGCTAGATCTAATTATCCGCTGTTGTGTACAATACCCCGTAAACACCGACTTTCGTGATGTTGGTACCTAAATCTTTTAGTCCCCTTGATGTCAGGAAATCTTTCTACTGATAATGAGATGACACATGGCTATTCAATTGAAAGTGGGTAAACATGTGTTATTTATTAGTCATGAATGAAATGCAACATTATGTTTTTATGCTATATATTTTACTCTATCTCAGCGTATCCATCACTCATACCTGCCAACCTCTGAAACCTTCAATGGGGAGATCTCCCCCTCAGCTATGACAGCTGAGGGGGAGATTTTGCGTGGACAACATTTTCAGCCTAAATAAGATATATGATCTGTACACTACATACATTACAAAACACCAATGAGTGTTAATAGATATACTTTATTTCTTCAGTTCATTTTTATATTGTAGAAAAGCTGTTTTCAAAACTCCAGAGTTTGGACAATAGGCTACTCATAAAATGCCATATTTTGATTTTGTTTTTTATGTATTTCATTAAAACTTTTTATTTTACAACTTTTATACACTATATGTGGGTAGTGTTACATGTATCATCATTTTAACACATCCTGAAATTCAGTCTATTCGGTATCGGTTCTTTCATTTAACACCCAACTTCCACTTCCTCCATAAACTGCAAGCAACAGCAGCCAACACACGATGTGTTCTGAGACATTTTCAGCAACGAGGTAAAGATTAACATATTGAATTGTCAATAAAATAATTATTTAAGTTTCCAATTGTTTTTAGAGATTCATTTTGAACTACAAATAGAAGGAAATGGATCACTTTCGAAACTTAGGCTTTTTGAAATGACGAATCATTGTAGCCTACTTCTACTGACATTTTTACTTGCATGGTCAGGAAATCTTGTTGCCTGGTTCTAACTTTTACTTGCGGTTCATTGGGGGGTTAAAATATCAGAATGCGGGAGATTTTATACTCCCACGTGGGAGTGGACCAGCAAGTGGGAGACTTCCAAAATTCCTATGTTTGTGCAGAGTCTCCCTCACAAACGGGAGGGTTGGCAGGTATGATCACTTTGTGCAAGTAATGACTTTGCAATTCTGACATTTTGTTTATGCCTCACGGAAAACATTTCCGATAGTGAGCAGCGCTTATAAGTAATTTTGCCACATTTTGTTTAGTACATGTCCGATGTGAGCAGGTTTACTTCGGAGTGTTCTTCGGATGTAGTAGGAATAAAAATGTGAGCTTCTCTACAAAAGACTACATATATGAGGGTTTTACCCTCTATTAGCACTTCCGCAAAATATGACAACATAAGTCTAAAAAATGTTTGATTTGAATAGTTACTGATGAAGCATCAGGTTGACGTGATCCCTCGACGACCATCTTGGCTGGAGAATATTTTTAGGCTCTACAGTGTACAGCTTCTGATACAGTCCTGTCACTGTTTTATGTTATGTACATGTTATGTACGAGTTCGCTTCATGAACGGCCTTTGGCCATTCGTGCTGTGCTCTCTATTATAGTCTTCCAACCTTAGCCATATGTTAAAATAAGTATAAGACAATTATTTTATAAGCATTGCAGAAATGGGGACTCAAGAAATGTATCGTTATTTAAAACCCACTTTAGTTGACATTTGTGATTTGATACTTTATTTAAATTTTATTTATTTATTTTTTTAAATGAGTTCTTTTACCAGGTGCACGGCAGAAGAAACGAATCTTATCATGGGTATTTCAGCCTAGCCTTACTTCAGGTAACATCATATTCAAAACTGACACTGACATTTAATGATTAATGACGAGAATGAAAGCCAAACTAGCCTAGCAATTCAGAGTTCCTGTTTTGAATAGAAGTGTAAATATAGCAATGAAACGTCGACATTTGTGGTAATTTCATGTCTCCACATTTACTTTGCTAATGGATGAGTTATTTTGGTTGAAACACTTTTTCCGGCTGCCTTTTTCTCTTTCATTAAACGTCTTAGGTCGTCTTTAGAGACAATTTTCTTCTTGGAGGTAGCCATCTTGTCAATCGAGATATAGCGATATTTTCGTACTTAATGAACGAGGCATTAATAAGGGTAATTTCGAATCTTACCCAACAATTTGAACATTTCTATCAATTAAAACTGTATATTACCTTTTATATTACTTGTAGTTCTAGTTGTATCATTTTCTTATAGATCATTTGTATACGAAACTAAAACAAATTATTTCCGGTTTGTTTACATGTGGTTAATGGTAATGCAATGCCAATGGGTACAAGAATTTGGTTCTGCAACCTTTTAATTATTTATTTAATGTCGCAATTTTTAGATTTAATTTCCACAAAAGTTGTGGTTTGTTTTAGTTTCACTAGTTGTCATTTGTTTATTTCTTAGTTGCGCTGAATTGACGGTCGTTTAATTTTTCCTAGGGTCCAACTAAAGCCTCCAAGACACCATATCATAATTGATCATGGAATCTGTTAGCTTATGGATTCTATTGAAATAACTTCAAGTGCAATTCATTTTGACTAAGACTATAGAATATCCTTTTCATTTAACGGATAGTAGCTATGATTTTTTTCTAAAACAAGAATTTATATAAGTTTTTTTTTGTCATCTAATTGTTGTTGTTTTACATCTTGCCAATAATTTTTCACTTATATGGAGATGTCACCAGTTTTAGATGAAGTGCTACAACTTTTGGCCTGTGCTAAGGACTGACACCAACCAGTGAGAGTTCCTTTACATGCCATGCCTTCCATGGGTGATGACACAGGATCTTGGTTTTAAGTCTCATCAGAAAGACTATAATGACATTGAATTACTTTACATGCCGAGTGCTTGACAAGTAACAGTCACTACCATTTTTAAAGTCTTTGGTATGACCTGGTCCAGGAATCGAACCAGAGACCTTCCGCTGTGAATCAAACACTAGACCACTGCAAGTGTTTATATGATTAATAAGACATAGGTACTACAGGTCTACCGAGAGGGCAAAAAATAGTCATCAGCAACACTGTGCTTGTGTACATGTATGTATGTTGGGGCTCTGTATATGTATGTAAGTAGGATTACCCATGTTTGATTCATTTTGATACATACATGTATAGTATTGAAGAAAGTGTTTGGTTACATATCTACATAACTAATTAATTATTTGTAATTAGGAGGAAGGAAATCGATGAAATAAATATGGTTTGTAATTTACACATTTCTCCTAATTTAAATTCAGTTATATACCTTTGAACTTGCCTTGAATGTTCATTCCTTCTGCCAATGAGGTTTGGTCTAATGAAACAGGTGATCTCTCAAAAGAGGTTTTTCCTTAAATAAAAGAGGTTTTATTTAAGGAAATATTTGACTAAGTGGTTTTCAGAATGTGGTCATACATGTACAAGAGAGTGGGTCTTTTATGACAGTGGTCTCACAAGAGTCAAGACAGGTGGTCTTCTATGACAGTGGTCTCACAAGAGTCAAGACACAAGTGGTCAAAAGACAGGTGGTCTTCTATGACAGTGGTCTCACAAGAGTCAAGACAGTGTGGTCTTCTATGACAGTGGTCTCACAAGAGTCAAGACAGGTGGTCTTCTATGACAGTGGTCTCACAAGAGTCAAGACAGTGTGGTCTTCTATGACAGTGGTCTCACAAGAGTCAAGACAGGTGGTCTTCTATGACAGTGGTCTCACAAGAGTCAAGACAGGTGGTCGTCTATGACAGTGGTCTCAGAATAGTCAAGACAGTATGGTCTTCTATGACAGTGGTCTCACAAGAGTTAAGACTGGTCTTCAATGACAGTGGTCTCACAAGTGTCAAGACATTTGGTCTTTTGTGGTCTCAAAGATAGTCTTTTATGACAGTGGTCTCATAAGACAGGTGTCCATCTATGATAATTGTCTCACAAGACAATTGGTCTTTTATGACAGTTGTCTTATACATGTAAGACAGATGATCTTCTTTAACAGTAGTCTCACAAGACAGGTAAACTTTTTATGATAGTGACCTCACACAAAGTTGGTCTTCTATGACATTGGGCTCACAAGACAGTTGGCTCCTTAAGATAGTGGGCTCACAAGACAGTCGTTCTTTTATAAAAGTGATCTCACAAGACAGTCTTTTATGACTGTTTTCTTACAAAACAGGTGGTCTTCAATAACATTGGTCTTGCAAAACAGGTGGACGTCTATGACAGTGGTATCAAAATACATGTCGACTTTTATGAAAGTGATCTCGTAAAGGTCAAGACAGATTGTATTCTATGACAGTGGTGTCACAAGACAGTTTGTCTTTTGTGTCAGTGGTTTTACAAGAGTCAAGACAAGTTTTCTTCTATCATATTGAGACAGGTTCCGATGTAGCATGCTGTTATATGTACATGGAGTAATTTGATTTAATTTCTTTTATTTTCAGACCCCGGTGAGACTGTCTGACATGCATGGTTCTTAAAATGAGTACCAGTGTAATTAAACATGTGTGTTTGCCTTTAAGACAACTAGTTTTGTTGAACAAATCTCAACAAAGTAGAAGAACCACTGTCGCAGAGCTGATTAAACGACATAAAAGTAAAACGACACAAACAAATACAACAAATGTGAAATCAGAATCTCCAGAACTTGGTGGTTCTACAAAAAAGTTAAAAATAACCAAAAAGGTAGCAAATACAAAAAGACAGAATATAACATCTGATTGTAAAAATAATGAGAAAAGTGATCAGTGTGGTAAGAACATCTCTGAAAATTCTGCGACTACAAGAACATCTCTGAAAAGATAATGAAAAACAAAGTCAGTCATACCAAATGCCTAACCAACAAAGTAAACTTGAGAGTTGTAAAGTTGGAGATAGAAATACAAAAATTCTGCGACTTCAAAAGGTGGTGGTTTTCCTAGACAACAAGAAGTTATAAACGAACCAAATTACAGTCAGGAACAACTAGATAATGAAAAACAAAGTCGGTCATACCAAATGCCTAACCAACAAAGTAAACTTGAGAGTTGTAAAGTTGGAGATAGAAATACAAAAATATCAAAACACATTGATACACTCAATGCATTAGATGATATGATTGATGACGTGGCAAGCTCACTTTTGTTTGTATCAAAATATCCATTAGTAGGAAATTCTGCAAAAGTATCTCGGGGAGTGGAAGAATCATTCCGCGATTTTGTGACTAGATATTCATCTCCTTTGTTGCCATCAGTGACCCGAATAATTCAGGACACAATGTCGGACGTGAGTAGATATTACTTAGAGAGATGGAAGAATCAGATGATTGAACAGCTAGGATTAGTGGGATTTCAGGAATATCAGAAAGGTACATATATACATGTATTACCAAAATACACACAAAGATAAATTTTGTGAAATGCTATAATACATTTTATCACAAACACAAAATGTCTCTGTCGAAATATTAGTTTTGTGTGTTTTTCTGTAACTAACTAACTTATACAACATGGAAACTTGATTTCATTTCTGTCCATTCAACGTCTCGGGTTAATAAATCAATTAATTGAGATAAATTATGTAAGCCATTTAAATTTTATATATACATGTATATTTATAAAATTGTTTCCTGTATTCCTTAAAGAGATATCCTATCATGAGATAGTAACCAAATTTATCATGATCATCGTTATGAAAAACAATTGTTAAAACATCAACTCTTTCGAGAGACAAAGAAGTTTGTAAAATAGTCTTTAGTATTATATTAACCTTTTATTGTCAAAATAAAATGATCAATTGTACATGTACTTTGTTTAATTAAACTTCATTTTTTTCACAACAGTTAACTTCAGTAAGTTAGTGAACTTATGTATAAATGTCTCCTGGTGGTTTATACACATGTATGTTGGAGTTATTGGTGTTTATCATACAATTAGGGGAGAGCTTGAGTGCCCACAGAAAACTCAAGTGTCCAAGCTGGCAACTGCCATGCCACCTCATGTACTTCTCTGTCCAACTCCAGAATCAAACTCGGATCTATGAGAAATTATTAAGCTAACCACATTGCTACCTGGACATCCATAATTTGTAATAGATAAATATGCATATTTGCTAGTTTGAAATACAGTGGAATGTAGGACTGT
Source organism: Atrina japonica (assembly GCA_030159075.1). Lineage (NCBI taxonomy): Eukaryota > Metazoa > Mollusca > Bivalvia > Pterioida > Pinnidae > Atrina > Atrina japonica. The sequence goes on along the minus strand of BROG01000127.1, from coordinate 885,349 downwards.
CATTAATAGATTCGATATCCATATATCGATACACAAATTGATTTGATATGATAATCGATCCACTTTTAAAGTATCAATACATTTCATTATGCATTTCACAGGATGTATTTTCTTTTACAATTTCCAAAATTTTCCATTTGTTTTACTTCATGTTATTGAACTATGTTATATTTTTTCTAATTGTTCAATTTGTTCAAAGAAATGATGTTTTCCTAGCAATGATTGCTTTTTTCATCTTCAGATGGTCAAATATACAATAAAACAACTAAATATTAAAATGAATCTATTTATTTTGAATGCATTCATAGAAGTATTATTCGAATTATCGATATATATTGATAATTTTTACTTATCAACATATCAATATAGAATTTCTCATCAATGACAGCCCTAGTGGAAACTCACTATCTCGAAATTCACGAGACCGCCCTTACTTTGAGATATCCGAAATTCAAGATAATCAAAATTTTCAATACACATATTTTCTATTCTTATTGGATAACAGATAGACCTACTCAGGGTACTGCTTAATTTGAATTGGATATAATGGAAGTTGATTGTCCCGTGTTTTGAATGTAAACTAGTAATTTTAAGAATGATTTTTGCATACAAAATGTAAACCTTCAATCACAGATGGTAACTTTGAGATAACAAGTAACAATTTTGTAATATTTCAATACTTCGGACAAGAAAAATACCTTGAGATAAGCGAAATTTCAAGATAAAAACTTTGAGATGTCCGGAATATGAGTACATGTAGTATAAATATATAGTAAAATAATTGGGACAGGCCATTTGACTTTGACATAACTGGAATTTCAACTCATCCGATTTTGACATAAAGAGATTCCACTGTCGGTTTTTCTCCTCTGCCATTTCATAATCTCTAATTGTTCTATATAACACATTGTATTTATATTCATCTATATATTACAGAAACTTTCGCAATAGGTCAAAACTTCCATGGTTCTATTAGTGATATTGTCAAAGGGAAAAGCTTACAAGATGTACAGGTGATGCCAAAAAATGAGGGTCATTTAGAAAGCTTGGAGAAAGTCTTGCCAAAAATACAGGAGGTGTACTCTGTAGAAAAAATGGTTAAACATGAGCAACTTCACTACCAAGGAAAGTTTGATTGTGTGGCTCTGTTTAGGTAAGTATTCTTACGTTCCTGTGATTATATATACAGTCTAGCGCCGATTATCCGGACGCCGATTATCCGGACGCCGATTATCCGTATTTTTCGCTCATACGGACAAATGCCATGTCCCCCAATATTTTTACCAAGGTAAAACTCGGAACGTACATTCTGTCAATTCACTGATAAGAGTTTCACAAAATGTCTTGTAAGTATTGAAATAGCATCAGAAAACCAGTCATTCTGTTTATTGTTTTAAATAATTGAGTTGTTTTAGCCTTTGTAGGGAATCTGAGATAAAACTGAGACCTTCAAAAACATCCGACATATTAATAGGTTACTTCAACATTGACGCAAGTGTTGTAACAAGCGACCGTAAAGAAGATTCAATCATCAAAACTACAACTTCAATAACATTTCAAATAAATAAATATTTCTTACCGATATACAATATCAGTTTCACTCTTTATTTTGTTTTCAAGTTTATTAGTCCTATGGGTAAACGCAAGCGAAGCATGTGTTACCGACTGTCCACAAGTTGGCAAACATCGAGGGTGAGATACGGGAGGACATGTAAAAACTATTTCACAAAAATGACACTACCAAGTCATGTAAAATTAATTTTTTCCACTTGTGTAACTTGTTTAAAATTGATATGTCAAGTACAAAATTAAGACATTGACGGCTAGAAAAAATAATAGCTTTAACAAGGAATTTGATTATGATTAAAGCAATGTGGTACAGGCGCCCCCAGGGTTTTCCCTGACGCAAAAATTCTGCGTATTTACGCGTAAAAATCCTAAATGACGCCTAAAATAAGATCTATTGCGTCTTAGTGGACGCGTTAAATACTTGATGTCTTTCGAGATCGTTTTGGTAAATAAACCAAGCATGCAACCTATTTCTACCAGTTTGCTTCTTTTTTTGTGTCCATTTTTAATTCTTATGTTCTAGTGCAATTCCACAAGAAAACCAAGAAACTGAATTCATCATTTTATTTATAATAAAACAGTAAAATCTATACCTTTAATATAGATCTGGAATCAACAAGACAACATCGTTCATCACTTTATGGGTACTTCATGAAGTATAAATTAAAGAAGGGATAACAAACCCGACTTTCATGTGAATTATGGAAATTAAAAAATAATAATGAAAATACTAATGATAGTTATATAAAATGATTTATTTACACAAATGTTTATGTAAATCTTACTTATGATAAAGTACTTTAATACTTGAAATGGATAAAATAGATATAATTTTCAAATAAATAAATTTGAGGCATCAATTAGTAGGCTACATGTATTTAGTAACTTTTCAGTTTTGCATCTTTATTTCTAAAAACATGTAATTGTATTACAATTTATAGATTTTTAATATAAATTTTCCATATGATTTCAAATGTAGTTAAAACAACTATATTTTATTGAATTTCTTATAAATCTTTAATCTGTAGTACATGTATGTATACAATAATTATATATTGAATTAAGGGAACTCTTGAGAGTTCAAGAACAAACCAGGAAATTACGATGGTGTTACAGTAATGTATAAAAATGGTGTTAATGTTTTGTTTCACATTTGAGTGCGGGAAAAATACTCACTCTCCCGACATGATTAAATTATGATCAGAAAATAAATGCTCCACATGTACTCTTGATATTTTCCCTATAGGGATGTCAGTAATTATCAACAAGAGTGCACATTTGACATTCAGTTTAATTCTGGTCAAATTGAAGTAGACTGCAAATGGACTCCTAAATTACCAAATGGACTCCTAATTTTGTAGTTGTGGGAGTCCATGGACTCCTCATTTGAAAATCCCAGGGAAAGGCTGCGCCCAATATCGGGCCTCATGCTATGGAAATCTAGGTCAAGACTCGGAGGAGTTTGCAACAGACCAAAGTGTCAGAATTCTTCAAATCACAGTGACTTTTAGGATTAAAGATAATGTCAGTGAGCTAGCACTTACGTGATTTTCCCATTACTATTAACGGGAGAACATCTGTAGGTGTAAAATTAATGACATGAAGTAGGCTACATAAGGATCTAGATCTTACACGTGATTTCAGTCATGCAATTTAATATGAAGTGAAATCGTGTTTTTTCATACATGTACGCAAATGTATGTTAGGTCTATATTTTACCAGCAGAGGCTTTATAAATCGATGCTTTTACTTTTACTCATCAACAAATTAAAATAACAACATGCCTGTGAAAACATCGATGTTTCTTCAGTGACATGATCACAGAGAATGACCAACTTAACACTATCTAAATTTGGGATGTACGGACTTCAACAATATGATCGATCATCCGGACAACCAATTTTCCGGACTTTTTATGTGTCTCCCATTCTGTCCGGATAATCGGCGTTAGACTGTATATATATATATATATATATATATGCTGCATAAGATAGTTGCTTTTATTCGCAGAAGATTTAATTTCACTATATTCGCTGTAAAAGATACGACTGCAAAATTAAATACCCTTGAATATAATGCCTAATACTTTTGAAGTTTCAGGAAGTCAATACGTAACCAATCAAAATTATAAAAGTTATTGCAGTCAATACTGATACAACCAGACATCTTATACAAGAAGTACAAAAAGTCCATGATGCGTATGTTAGGATTGCTTACTGTTGTTTAGTTTTTTGGGGGGAGAAAATTTCTCTTTTTTCTTAAAAGAACTTATTCACGGGTAATCAATTTCATGCAAGATAAGTTACGAATTGTCTTTCTGAAACTTAATAAGTGTAAGGTATTATATTCATGGGTATTTGAATTTTAAGAAATTTTCTATAACTGCGAATATAGCGAGTTAAATCCCCCGCGACTAAAAGCAACTATACAGTATTAAAGATTTAACTAAAAACCAACTCACAGATGTTCTAAACTTTTATTTCATAAACATAGACACAACTCACATTCTAGAATTAAAAATAACTTACTGTGGAGTACTTGCCTAAATACATTCCAGAACAATAAAGCAATGCACAAGATCATTTAATTAAATGGAAAACAAGAGAGATAACTCCTATTACACTTCTGTTTTGGAAAAAGTTTTTCATGAAATTTAAAACCTGTGAATAAGTTCATTTCAGAAAAATGCAAAATTTTATCCCCGTGTAATTAAACAAATATAAAGTAGTTAGGTACGGGGTTACAGGGTAACGAGGAATAGTGCTAAGTTCCATACAGACTAAAAACTAATGGTTGTTAGGTATTGGGGAATGAGACCAAACTAAAATTTAAAGCCAGGGGTTAGAGTTAAAAAAAAAAAGGAACGAGAGCAAACCTTTAAAAGTAAAGAAAAGTCATGTTAAGTTAGAGCTAATCAGGAAATGAAACCAAGTACCATGAAGTAAAGCCAGGTGTTAGGGCCTAATATGAAATGATACCAAAATGAATAACACAAAATGAAACCATATATACAGTAGGGAAAATGATTTTCCATCTTTTTTTTCAACTCAATTCCGTTTTTGCATTGGGGCAATTCTGTTTTTTCTGTGATTTGTGTGTATTATACATTGTTTAAGTTAGAAATCATTAAAACAAATCAGGGACAGCAAAAACATTCAATGAAAAGCAATAATTCTTTAATCAAACTGATAATTTATCGTGAATACTCCAACAGAATCCAGGTGCACAACCTGCTGAACATTTCTTTACAGTTTTCATAAAAATCCTCACTAAATTATATAGTCAATATTTTGGCGGAAACATTTCTATTTACTTCAGATACTTTCTTTTTCACTTAGCTTTCTTCACAAGCCATTCTGTATTGTTAGTTTCGTATTTTCATTATTCATTTGTAAGCTATTATTACCGTGTTTTACTTTTGTTTCTATTCTATGACTATTTAAGCATTTGATAGTCAATTTGATTATACATGTATTGAACAAAATCACCCAAAGGAAAAGGATTAATTTTTTAAGTAACTTCAGCTGGCAGGTTTAGCTCACAACACAAATACAGGGTCAAGCTAATTTACCGAAATCACCGGAACTATTCAAATACATTCACCTTCTATGATAACTACATTAATGAAAAAGAAATAATGGATACTTAATTTTGTTGTTGAAATTACCATGTATTACATTGGTAAATTGATACATATATATATATATTATTTTGACTTATAGGGAAAATTGCATAGTTTTCACATATGAAAAATGTAAATCTTGCGTGATTCCGTCACTTTTTGGGATTTTTTTTAGTGTGATTCCGTTTTTGAAGCCTGATTCTGTGATTCTGTGAAAATAGAAAATCATCTTCCCTTTATACATACATGTTCCCTGAAGTAAAGAAAAGCCAGGTGATAGAGCCTAAAGCTACTGTCTCATTACACCGTATAGCACTAACAGACCACAAACATATAACAAAATTTTCAATCTGCTTGTGTACGTTTGCATACGTTTCTTTTCCATTTCTTGTTCGGTGTCTGTGTTCCTTATCCGGCAATGTATGTTCCATCCGATGGAAGGTTTGGAACATGTTCAAAATTTGGAACGTACACCACCGTACAAAGTTGTCCCTTAGTGTGTACGGTAGCAATGCGCTGGTGTTCGTTTTGCTCTATACTCGTGCGTTCCTCATTCGGTACTTGTCCCATATACATCCATTCTTGTATGGTGGACCTAATACACAACTGGACTACTACCGGATATGTAACATATGTTCAACATATGATAACTGACAAGGAAACGCATCAGAACTGATAAATAATGGATGTGAAACGTTGGTCCACTGGACAAAACTGATGTTGAATAATCTATGATTGTAGGGGTTCTTCATATTCATTGGATAATTTTGCTACAAGCCACCTAGACTGTGGTCATCTGCCAAATATATTATAACTCATTTGTCTTCCTGCATTGTACGAGTAAGGACCTTCAGAAAGTCTTTAGTTCATTGATCAACATATTATGGAGTGTCACATTAGAGTTCGACTGTGGTGTCAAGCTGCCCTGATCCAGGCACGTTTTGATCTGTTGGATGCCCATTTGGATATTGTTGGTTATGAGAAGAAAATCTCTGATTTTTTATCCCCGTTCTGTCTGTTACGTGATCGGTAGAAATAGGTTCATCAGACGTTCGAAGAACATTTCATCCGTTCCTCATACATTTTATGCTGTACAAGTCTGTTACTAATACAGTGATGTCTGTTAATTGAATGTTGTATGTCCTTTATATGTGCGTTCATTGTGCGTTCATTGTACGTTTTGTGCATTGATCATGCGTTCATTGTGGGTTTTGTCTGTTTTATGCGTCCCATACATCGATCGCGAGAGCACCTTTCACCACCATTACTAATACAGTGATGTCCGTTAATTGAATGTTGTATATGTGCGTTGACCGTGCGTTCATTTTACGTTTTGTGCGTTGATCATGCATTTTGTCTGTTTTATGCATCAATCGCGGGAGCACCTTTCGCCACGGTGTGACATTCTGTGGCATTTTTTCTATACATTTGACGTCCGGAAGTGCTATACAGTGTAGTGTGACAATAACTTAAGTAACAAGAAATGAGGCAAAATAGGGCTTTACAAGAAATGAAACCAAGTGCCCTGAAGTAAAGTAGGGGTTAACAAGAAAGGAAATCAAGTGGCCTGATAATAAAGAAAAACCAGATGCTGTGGGGTAGTAAGCAAATTTCCTTTAAGTAAAGTAATTGAGTAAATTGGTAGCAAGGATTAAAGTTAGGACCACATATATAACTTGCGACTGTTTTACAAAGAATCAGGACTTGTGACTTACAACCAAGTCAGGTCAGGTCTTTATGACTAACCAGAGGAATTGTGTAGACCTACATTAATATTGTAAGTGTCATAATTTCTCATTGTAAATGTACATGGGTATTCATAAGCTATCAAGATCTTATTTGAAAATGTGTGAATATGCTTTAAAACTTGAGTTAGGATAAGGTCAATAAAATGGTCCAAGTTTTGTTTTACGGTCAATTAACTGAAGACGTATAATCCAAATAATCCAATCATTATATATCGTTCACTACGATCACTACATTAATCCCTGACTGCATACACAGTCACATCGTTTAACCCTAATATATCTATACTTTGCCAGATTGTGACGTCATAGTAATTTAAGTCAGAGTTTTATGACGGTTCATATTACACAACACATAACCTGAATTATTTAGTCGTTATGTTCCCCTCACTAAGATTGCTTCATTGATGGCTTCGATATACTTCTCTTTGAACTCAAAAGGGTATAACACCTTTCCCTGCGATAATCTACAACGCATTGTTTAAATACATCTTGTTTTTATTCAACATTTACAGTGCAGTTGAAAGATTTCTACTGCACACCACATTCAATCCCTCTGGAGGGCTTTGACCATAAGAGGGTCTTGTAATTATTCCAATTAGAAGATGTAGGACTTTTTATATATAAAATGGTTCCCTGTTGCACTGTACCACCTTCTGTGACACAACATTTGTTGTTAATGTCAATTAATTCTACTGTATAGTGCTTGAAAACTGAGGAAATGTCATTAACATTTCCAATACTATAGACTCTATAAACAGACTGATCTACATGTAAGTCAGTAGAAAGGAGCATTCTATTTAGAAACTTAGGGTTGTAAGGGTAAACTCTGATAAAGAAGTCTCAGGTGTGATCCACCCCAGATTAAAACTTGGAACATTCTACTTGCACAACAAAGCTTTACCACTGAGCCACTGCAAGCTGCCCAGACTGTGCTATGTATTTACAATGTAGGGAGAACAGATTGCCTCTGTATCCTCAGTATACATTGTCTGTTTATTTAAACCAGTGAAGACTGTGATTTGTTGATAAATTTTTATCTTTTATTTCTAAATTAGGTTATCTTATACCTGATGATGACTTATATGTACAATACATCCCCCTTGATTAATATATGCCGATTTCTGGAGCATGTGTGATGTTTTTGTCCTTATACATTGAAATTGAAGTGAAACATATTTCTCATCTTTTGCTTAAGGTACAGTAATCATTTTAAGTTTCATGGTTAGTAATATCAGTACACATTGAAATATGTTAATTATATTTTATAATTTTTATTACATTGTTTTGTAATACCAGTGGAGTTTGTATTCATTTCAATTTGGATATTTCGTCAGCTGTATGTGAAGCAAGGTACAATAAAATTGTACTTTTAAAGTTTTTGTTATGGATGGCAGATACATGTAACTTTTGTAAGGTTGTTCATCTACTGGTTAAATTTTAACCCTCGGTTAAATATCATAACCAAGGATTAAAAATTTAATCTAGGGTCAAATTCTGTTGCTCAATAATTGGTTAAATTTAAATATGGTTAAATTTAACCAAATGATGAACAACTTGGACCAGCATTATATTTCTATGGCAAAATTTATAGTTTATGACAAGTTTAATATTTTATGACAAGATTTATACTGTATGACAAGATTGATACTGTATGACAAGATTTATACTGTATGACAAGATTTATACTGTATGACAAGATTTATACTGTATGACAAAATTGATACTTTATGACATGATTTATACTTTATGACAAGATTGATACTTTATGACAAGATTTATACTGTATGACAAGATTTATACTTTATGACAAGATTTATACTGTATGACAAGATTTATACTGTATGACAAGATTTATACTGTATGACAAGATTTATACTTTATGACAAGATTGATACTTTATGACAAGATTTATACTGTATGACAGAATTAATATTTATGACAAGATAAATACTTTATGATAATTAATACTTATGACAAGATTAATATACAAGATTGATACTTTATGACAAGATTTATACTGTATGACAAGATTTATACTGTATGACAAGATTTATACTGTATGACAAGATTTATACTTTATGATGGGTCTCCGTGAGTGGTTAGACTATCGCGCTTTAAACAATGAAGTATCTCACTCTGGTCAATGAAGGTTAGAGTCCTACTGGAACCTAAACTTATTTTTGTGAGAAAGTTTGTCAGTTTACTTAGGGAAGATGGATGGTCTCTGATAAGTAACTGGGTTCCCTTCTCCAGCATTAAAAAGTGGCTGCCACAGTATAACTGAAAGTTTGTTGATTGTGGTGTAAAACACCATTCAAAATCAGATTCATACTTATGACAAGATTAATACTTTATGACAAGATTAATACATGTACTTAATGACAAGATTAATATTTTATGACAAAATTAATACTTATGATAAGATTAATACTTTATGACAAGATTAATAGTTATGACAAGATTAATACTTTATGACAAGATTAATAATTATGACAAGATTAATACTTTATGACAAGATTAAAACTTATGACAAGATTAATTCTTTATGACAAGATTAATACTTATGACCGGATTTATACTTTATGACAAAATTAAAACTTATGAAAAGATTAATACTTTATGACAAGATTAATAATTATGACAAGATTAATACTTTATGACAAGATTAATACTTTATGACAAAATTAATACTTTATGAAAAAAATAAAACTTATGACAAGACTAATACTTCATGACAAAATTAATACTTTATGACAATATTAAAAATTTATGCAAAGATTAATACTTATGACAAGAATAATACCTTATAATAAGATTGATTTCTTATGACAAGATTAATACTAATGACAAGATTAATACTTTATGGCAAGATTAATAATTATGACATGATTAATACTTCATGACAGAATTAATACTTAATGATAAGATTGATATCTTATGGCAAGATGAATACTTTATGATGAGATTGATGTCTTATGACAAGATTAATACTTTATGACAAGATTAATACTTTATGACAGAATTAATATTTATGACAAGAAAAATACTTTATGATAATTAATACTTATGACAAGATTAATATTTTATGACAAGATTAACACCTATGACAAGATTAATATACAAGATTGATACTTAATGACAAGATTGATTCTTTATGACAAGATTAATACCGTACTTATGACAAGATTGATTCTTTATGACAAAATTAATACTTATGACAAAATTGATACTTACATGTATGTGTTATATTTTGTGCTTTATTGTTGTTTGTGTTTTTGATGTAATATTATCCCTTTTGTTTTTTTTTTTTTATTTACTCACTAACAGGTTGTTTTTATCTTTTAGAGATAATGTTTGTGTAATTGACTGGAAGACATCATCCAAACCCAAGCCGACACTTCATGATACCTATGACAATCCACTACAGCTTGCTGCATACGTAGGGGCCCTCAACAGCAGTCAGTTACTTAAAGACAAAGGGGTATGTGTTCTTCTAATGACTTCTCTGTCAGAAATATAATCTAAGTAGATACTAGAATAAATAGACCTAATTGTGTTCTCTGTAAGAAATATAAGGGGTGGATACTGGAATGTATAGACCTGATTGTGTTCTCTGTAAGAAACATAAGAGGTAGATACTGGAATGTATAGACCTGATTGTGTTCTCTGTAAGAAACATAAGAGGTAGATACTGGAATGTATAGACCTGATTGTGTTCTCTGTAAGAAACATAGAGGGTAGATATTAGAATGTAGAGACCTAATTGTGTTCTCTGTAAGAAATATAAGGGATGGATACTGGAATGTATAGACCTGATTGTATTGTCTGTAAGAAACATAAGGGGTAGATACTAGAATGTAGAGACCTGATCGTGTTCTCTGTAAGAAACATAGGGGGTAGATACTAGAATGTATAGACCTGATTGTATTCTCAGTAAGAAATATAAGGGGTAGATACTAGAATGTATAGACCTGATTGTGTTCTCTGTAAGAAATATAAGGGGTAGATACTAGAATGTATAGACCTGAGTGTGTTCTCTGTAAGAAATATAAGGGGTAGATACTAGAATGTATAGACCTGATTGTGTTCTCTGTAAGAAATATAAGGGGTAGATACTGGAATGTATAGACCTGATTGTATTCTCTGTAAGAAACATAAGGGGTAGATACTGGAATTTATAGACTTGATTGTATTCTCTGTAAGAAACATAAGGGGTAGATACTAGAATGTATAGACTTGATGTATTCTCTGTAAGAAACATAAGGGGTAGATACTGGAATGTATAGACCTGATTGTATTCTCTGTAAGAAACAGAAGGGGTAGATACTGGAATGTATAGATCTGATTGTATTCTCTGTAAGAAACATAATCAGTAGAATTTAGATTATGTTGCAGTTTATTCTATTTCTTCAAATGTGAAATCTTGGATGTGTTTTGTGTTGTTGTTGCTGCTGCTGCCGCTCTTGCAAAGGACAACTACATTTTTACTTCAAGTGCCTTGTACAAAATATCAACATTATCCAAAATCAGTATTAAAAGACTTGTGTCAGAGAAAATAATAACAGAGAATAGGGAAAACAATGGAGTCAGAGATAATAAACAAGCATTTGATGTGTCAGCTAGCTTTGATAGCTACCATTAGTTATGTCTGACAAGATACTAATGCGAGCAAGTTGATATCGTGTGAGGTCGGACATGATAATCGCTTGTTATGATAAACAGTATTATAACTACTTGTAATGTCAGACAAGATTGTAATAACTGAATGATATTATCTTGTTAGGTCAGACATGATATCTACTGATTATATCAGACATGATATCCACTTTTTATGTCAGACATGATATCGACTTGTTACATCAGACATGATATCCACTTGTTACATCAGACATGATATCATTTGTATGTCAAACATGATATCCACTGATTATATCAAACAAGATATCCACTTTTTACATTTTGTTTTGTCTTATGTCATATTATGTCAGGTTTGATTATCTGCTTTGGTTTTTATGTCATCCTATGTCAGGTTTGATTATCTTTTTTGCTGTACTGTTTGTGTCGTATTAGGTCAGGTTTGATCGTTATCAAATAGTTATGTCTGACAAGAAAGTAATGTAAACAACAAACTGATGTGTCATATCAGGTCAAGTTTGATTATCTGTATGGTGTTTTGTATATGTCATATCATGTCAAGTTTAATTATCTTTATGGCGTTTTGAATATGCCATATCAGGTCAAGTTTAATTATCTGTATAGTGTTTCGTACATGTCATATCAGGTCAAGTTTGATTATCTGTATGGTGAATACAAGGGCAGAGGTCAATGATAATTCTGACCTCGCATAGAAACAGTCATAACCTTAGATCCATGAGTAATATGGTAAATAAAATCTGCATAGATTGTACATGTAAATACAAGTACATGTGTTTAAATTTGGTATTAATGGAAAGATTATATGATTCAGAGAATTATAGAAAAATAGGTATAACTGTATATGTTTTTTATGGTAAAATTGAGAGAAAACTTGTTGACCATACATTTTACCGTCATTTGACACCTGGATTAATATCATCAACATGTGGTCCGTGAAAAGGACCATTCCATTTGCAAAATCAGCTATATTTTTCCCAATTTTGAGCAAAAATTTCCCAATTATGTTCACTATGTACCAAACTTTTGATATATAGACAAAAACCTGTTAAATTAATACCTTTGTGTCTTCAGATGAAATTCATGTTGTCAGTTTAATAAAGAAATAAATGAATTACAAGTTTTGTATCTTTATTTTTAAAATTACCATAATTAGTATTATATTTTTACCAAATTTAGCCCAATGTGACATAAAATTCCCAATTGAAAAGGTATAGGACCCTTTCCCAAAAAGTGCCTATTAGCCCCTGTTTGACAGTAATTTTAGGATCCATTGATTTTGTTAAGTGAATTGGTTGCTACTTAGGTCTAAAATAAGTTTAAATTGTTTGATGTTGCCTGCCTACTCACTCAAAATGCTGCCTCTCAAATTGTATTTTCACATAAATTTCAAAAAGAAAATTTTATCCCGATTTTTTTCTAGTCCAGTTCCATCAACTAGTCATTATTTACTTGTTTGTTAAAAAAGATTGTTTACAAGCCCTTACAATATCAATCCCCAAACCAGAATTTACTTTGTTTTAAAAATGTATACTGAGAACAAGGCAGTTATTAAAGCATACATACATGTACCTTTCTTGCTTTGTTTGATTTCCTTTTCTTAAAAAAAAAATTGAAAATAAAAAAAAAATTGCTTTCCTACCTATCCATACTGGGAAGACATGGATAGGTAACATCAAACAAAAAAAAAGAGTCGAGCGCTACCGACTGAGCCAGGTTGGCTCGTATTCAAAATTAAAATCGAAGTCAGATTATTGGTAATATGCAAGAGTTATCTCTCTTAGAACAGGTGTACAGTTTGCTTCCTATCGGAGAAGACATCAGGGTCATGTACCATAAAACTTATGATTTACTTAAGTACAAATCTTTGACTAAACCTGGGGAATTTTGTACGTTCAGACACATTGTTGCTCTTAGAATGCCTTCATTAGTTTTAATTGCCGCAACAGAGCTTTTAGAAGTATTTGCACTAATTGACAAACTACAGACTAAAGACGGACAAGTATTTCTAAAATGTGAATTGATATACTTAATAGAACCACATGAATTAAATCCCATTTATCTTGTTGATCAAAAAAACAAATTAAAATGGTTGTCATGTTCCTTGGTCAAAAGTCGCTTTGTCAGCCATTTGCCAGCAAATTAGTCTGGGGAAATATCAAAGATGTCGGAACAACTAAAACATTTAGGTTGAAAAATGTCCCGTTATTGTTCCCAGGTTAATTAGCTCAACTAACAAAAGCAAAGTGCCGAAAATGTCTCGAATGTGCTATAAAAGTAGAAAATAAATACTGTTAGAGACTGATTGAAATCTAGAAAATGAGTTTGAAGCTTTCATCATTAGTTTAACTAAAGGTGATAATGATAATCGTGGCTGGGTCCTCTGTAGACACAATTCCTACAAGACACATTCATATTTACCATATAACCCAAATTTTGCATTTATTTTTTTTTGTAAAGACTGAAGATCATTTATAAGCAAAAATTATGTTTCGTGATCCCTGGAGGTGTAGAGAAAACTATGAGAAAAAGATGGTTTTAGTTTTAAATTTTTTTTAATCACAAAATTATGGAATTTTTGTACCACGTTTAATTCGATAGGACCTATTACAAAGCACTATGTAACAAATACATGCAAGGCTATGTTTGACATGCTTAACTTCAAGTATTGAATTTTCACAATTTTTTGTGTGTGTTATGATTTCATTTCGAATATAGCAAAAATTAGATTGTCGCAAAAACAACTAAATATGCAGTATTCTAAATAAATTTGAAAAAGACACTAAAATTACACAGTAAGTCAAGTGATATAAAAGATAGTGAAATGGATTTACATGTAATATACATATCATATAAGTTACTGTGGCATGTCCATATCATAAATGTTACTATGACATGTCCATATCATATATGTTCCTGTGGCATGTCCATACCATATATATTACTGTGCCTTGTCCATATCATATAAGTTACTGTGGCATGTCCATATCATATAAGTTACTGTGGCATGTCCATATCATATAAGTTACTGTGACATGTCCATATCATATAAGTTACTGTGGCATGTCCATATCATATAAGTTACTGTGACATGTCCATATCATATAAGTTACTGTGGCATGTCCATATCATATAAGTTACTGTGACATGTCCATATTGTATAAGTTACTGTGTCATGTCCATATCAATAAAGTTACTGTGACATGTCCATATCATATAAGTTACTGTGACATGTCCATATCATATAAGTTACTGTGGCATGTCCATATCATATAAGTTACTGTGACATGTCCATATCATATAAGTTACTGTGGCATGTCCATATCATATATAAAGCTAAAGCAGGTTTTACTACAATTTGATTTTAGCTTGTTTTAATGTTTGTGGCACTACACACCTTATGAGTAGTACTGTGGTTTCCAGTTTGTTTGTTTTGGGTTTTTTAATTAACCTTTTGTTCAGGTGAGCTTTTATGATCGCTTCTTGTCTGTCCGTCTGTTAACTTTTCACATTTTCAGCTTCTTCTGTAAAAGGCCTGAAGTGATTTTGATGAATCTTTACAGGAGCAAGTACTTAAGGTCCTCTACAATGTTTGTGGGATTTTTTTTGGGCTAGACCAGCTCAAGGGTACATTCAGGGTGGGGCAAAATAAGCCAATGTGGGTACCAAAATGAGGTGGACTTTAGGCCATATTCCACTGTATTTGTAAGATACCAAGACGGTACAGGTGAGCAATGTGGCCCATGGACCTCTTGATTTTTGTAAAATAATGACCAGTGACACCACTATCAGAACTATAACTCTATATACCGGTCGATTTTCGTATCAAAACTACAACATCAAATGCACTCTTAGCATCTGAGACACTCAGTGTTTCAGTAATTCAAATTCATTTATAAAAAGGTAGTTCCCAAACTTTCCTAATAAGGTCTGTAGTTTCATTTTTGCTTTAAATATCTGCATTTTTTATGATTATTAAATGCATTGAGCATAACAACACCAAATGTTTATAAACACATGTAACTTAAATACCTGTAATTAAGCACTTGTTTAGCAAACCTGTCACATGTGCCAAAGGCATAAATCTTCTGTAGTCCCAATGCCCACAGGGAACTGATATCAGATTGTCAAATTTATTATGTGTTTAGCCTTCATATTTTTCTTGGTCATCTCTTCATTGTCGATGGTGCTCAGGTGAGTGATTCAGGCCCACTTGGGACATTTGTTTTTTTTTTTTTTGTACCTGGGTTTATGTACACTGTAGTCCTTTCTCATCCTCTTATGTTTTAACTCGTTCACCCCTAAAGACACATTTTGACTAGCCTAAATCATTGATTTACAGAAGAATCCATTGTTTTTCAAGGGTTACAAGTTAATTGGGGATATAATTTTAAAACAATTCATTAAATTAACATCTTGCCATGGTCTAGTGGTAAAGCATTCAGTTGGCAAGCAGAAGGTTCCAGATTTGATTCCCTCTACCAAGTCACACCAAAGACTTTAAAACAATGTTGCGACTGTTTTTTTTTTCCCAAACACTGAGCATACAAAGTGAAAGTTAGGGTTCTTTTGGGTGAGACTAAGAACTAACATCATGTGTCACGATAGGCATGATAGGTGAAAGAAACCCTCACTGCATTGGCATCAGTCCATAGCACTGGTCAGAATCTGTAGCACTTCACCTAAAACTGGTGATATATCAATATAAGTGACAAGTTCTTGGCGGGGTATAAAACAACAAATTTACAACAACAAAAATATTTTTTACTAAAACAATATATCAGATTTTATGAAGTTTTGCAAACAACCACCATTGAAATAAGAAATATATTTGTTTTGACATGTGAATTGCATGTTCCACATTACAAGTATTTACATCAACAGCAGAAAAACAGCATGTTTAACTTCAGATACATATTTACAAGGTGATATATAGTTGTAAGTTTCAGAGGGGCATTAGCTGTGTTTACTATTAATTTTTTTTTCAATTTTTTTACTATTTTTACTTCTTGTACTTGATGCATAATAACAAATAAGAGCTATACACAGGCATAAACAGTATTACTGTGTAGTTGCTTTTATTTGCAGGGAATTAATTTTGCTATATTCATGGTTATAGAAACTTCTGTGAAATTAAATACCTGTGAATATAATGACTTAGATTTATGAAGTTTCAGACAGACAATTTGTAACATATCTTGAGTGAAATTTAATACCTGTGAAAGTTCTTTTAAGAAAACTGCCAAAACATTTCCCTGTGAAATTAAGCAACTATACAGTATATTCCTAAATATATTCCTATCATTTTTTGTTATTGTATATCAATCTAAGTAGTAAAAAAGGAAACAATTTTTTTTTTTTTTTGTAAAAACTAAATAAATGCCCATTTACATGTAAGTTTTGACATTTATCTCAGAAAAATCGGTATCAGTCACAAAGAAAATGATTCTGGTATAATAAGTGTTCATATTATTGATTTAGTCCAGGTCAGCTTGACCCTGCCACCAAACAAAAATAAATATAACAGATTTATATCGATGAATCATTTACTCTACCTGTAGGAGTGATATCAGATTTGCATTACTTTAATGAACAGGTGGGAATTAATTAGGATGCAATCTGGATTTGTCAGGAATGACAGTAGAATGTTTAGTTAGTATTCAGCGGCTTGAAGAAAAACAGAAATTTAAGATTCTTCTGGGAGAGACTGTGTTAAAATGAAGTGTATGAATCATGGTCAATTTGATTAGAACAACTTTGAAATGTAATTGGTATTGAAATTTCAGTAGTTCTCAATTAACTGAAAATTGGCATTATAATTAATTGTCTGAATGGATATATATTCATCCAAAGATTAGACATGTTGTTGTTGTTCCATGTCTTGTTTGTTTACCAGACATTGTAGTATTTGTATCAATATCAGTGCCTAATTGTGTGCTTCATAATACCCTCTATTAGATGTTGTCTAGATGATAGACCACTTAGTGGTAGAGTGTTCAGTTAGCAAGCAGAAGGTCCCAAGGAACGTCCCAGGTTCGATTCCCCATACCAGTTCATACCAAAGATTTTTTAAAAATGGTAGGGACTGTTCCTTTGCCAATCGCTCGACATATGAAGTGTAAGTCACAGGTCTAACAGAGACTTAGTACCGAGGTCCTGTGGCATGGTATGTGAAAAAAAAAAAGCCCTCACTGCATGATCGTCAGTCTATAGCACAGGTCAAAATTTGTGGCACTTCATCTAAATCTGGTGACATCTCGATATAAGTGAAAAATTCTTGACAGGATGTTAAATCAACAAATAAAAAAATGTAGATAATAGATGATAGCATGTCCATGATCCATTCCTACAACTTCCTGTGAAATATGTAATAGTGCTGTAGAGGACTGAATATTTATAATACATGTACCTCTACTTCCTGTGAAATATAGAAGACAGAATATATATGATACCACTACTTCCTGTGAATTATAAAAGAAGACAGAATATATATGATACCTTTACTTCCTGTGAAATATAAAAGACGGAATATATATGATACCTCTACTTCCTGTGAAATATAGAAGACAAATTATATATGATACCTCTTTTGACTAGGATAACAACATATATCTTATGATTTGGATAGTGCCATGAAACCTTGGGAATATGATAATGCTTGTAATAACTTGGATAGCATAATTCTTCCTGAGGACTAGTATAACTCTTCCCATAGACTATTATAATTCTTCCTCAGGACTAATATAACTCTTCCTGAGGTCTAGTATAACTCTTCCTGAGGACTAGTATAACTCTTCCTGAGGTCTAGTATAACTCTTCATGATGACTAGTATAACCTACATGAGGACTTGTATCACTCTTCCTGAGGACTTATATAATTCTTTCTGAAGCCTAGTATAACTCTTCCTGAGGACTAGTATAACTCTTCCTGATGACTAGTATAACTCCTCCTGAGGACTTGTATCATTCTTCATGATGACTAGTATCACTTTTCCTGAGGACTTATATAATTCTTTCTGAAGCCTAGTATAACTCTTCCTGAGGACTAGTATAACTCTTCCTGATGACTAGTATCACTCTTCCTGAGTACTTGTATAATTCTTTCAGAGGACTAGTATAACTCTTCCTGAGGACTGGTATAACTCTTCCTGAGGACTTGTATCATTCTTCATGATGACTAGTATAACTCTTCCTGAGGACCAGTATAACTCTTCCTGAGGACTAGTATAACTCTTACTAAGGACTAATATAACTCTTCATGATGACTAGTATAACTCTTCCTGAGGACTAGTGTAACTCTTCCTGGGGACTAGTATAACTCTTCCTATTTACTTGTATCATTCTTTCTGAGGACTAGTATAACTCTTCCTGAGGACTAGTATAACTCTTCATGTTAACTAGTATAACTCTTCCTTAGGACTAGTATAATTCTTCATGATGACTAGTATAACTCTTCCTGAGGACTTGTATAATTCTTTCTGAGGACTAGTATAATTCGTTCTGAGGACTAGTATAAACTCTTCCTGAGGACTCATATAATTCTTCCTGAGGACTAGGACAATACTTCCTGAGGACTAGTTTAACTGTTCCTGAGGACTCATATAATTCTTCCTGAGGACTAGGATAATACTTCATGAGGACTAGTATAACTCTTCCTGAAGACTAGGATAATTTTCATGAGGACTAGTATAATTCTTCCTGAGGACTAGTATCACCCTTCCTGAGGACTTGTATAACTCTTCCTGGGGACTAGTACAATTCCTCCTGAGGACTAGTACCAGAATTTGATTTTAGTATTTTTTTATATTGATACATGGCAATTAGTAAATGATAGTCAGAATGTAATTCTAGTTCAGTGAGTTAGGCTTAATATTGCTCTAAATAATCAGGTTTGTACTGTTTATTTTGCAATGAGTCATGACTTACTTTTGATATTTGGTAAATAGATACATAATGAAGAGTTATAGATTGTGTTTTGTCATGGTGAGATGATTTGGGTGGTGTTATTGCTATTTAACTATGAAATTGCTCCCTATTATCAGTTTCAGACTAACCCAGTGTTTTTGTGAGGGTTGTTAAGATTTGAGTGCTGGTGGGGGGTTTTGTATTGCTATACAGAATGCTGTGTTCAGACATGCCAACTGACAAAAGATACAGACTTTATACACAACAGTGGTGTACCACACAACAACTGAAGCATCATCTATATCTTCTTCACAGAAATGTTTTCCTTTATTCCAGCAGCCAGATGGAATTCACTTTTATCATATTTTTAGAAAATCAGAAAATGATCAGTCAAGCACAGTGGGTGCTGTTGGTGTTAAAAGTAGATCATCAAAATATGAAATAATTAAAGAACTCTATCTGACCTGTAAATTGGCACTAAACCAGATCAAGTATTGCATAGTGGTTGATGTAAGAAATACAAGAGTCAACACTAATGTGCATTCTGCAAGAAATACAAGCGCCAGTACTTTTGTGTATTCTGTCAGAAATGAAAGAAATACAAGGGCCAGTACTTGTGTGTATTGTCAGAAATACAAAGGCCAGTACTTGTGTGTATTCTGTCAGAGATAAAAGAAATTCA
The DNA here is from genome assembly GCA_030159075.1 of Atrina japonica. Lineage (NCBI taxonomy): Eukaryota > Metazoa > Mollusca > Bivalvia > Pterioida > Pinnidae > Atrina > Atrina japonica. Next base: position 865,170 of record BROG01000127.1, on the reverse strand, counting down.
AGGGCCAATACTTGGGTGTATTGCTAGAAATACAAGGGCCAGTACTTGTGTGTATTGCTAGAAATACAAGGGCCAGTACTTGTGTGTATTCTGTCAGAAATACAAGGGCCAGTACTTGTGTGTATTCTGCCAGAGATAAAAGAAATTCAATGGCCAATACTTGTGTGTATTGTAAGAAATACAAGGGTCAGTACGTGTGTGTATTGTCAGAAATACAAGGGCCAGTACTTGTGTGTATTCTGTCAGAAATACAAGGGCCAGTACTTGTGTGTATTCTGCCAGAGATAAAAGAAATTCAATGGCCAATACTTGTGTGTATTGCTAGAAATGCAAGGGTCAGTATGTGTGTGTATTATTAGAAATACAAGGGTCAATACTTGTGTGTATTGTTAGAAATACAAGAGTCAGTACCTGTGTGTATTCTGTCAGAAATACAAGGGTCAGAACTTGTGTGTATTATTAGAAATACAAGGGTCAGAACTTGTGTGTATTATTAGAAATACAAGAGTCAGTACTTGTGTGTATTGTTAGAAATACAAGGGCCAGTACTTGTGTATTCTGTCAGAAATACAAGAGTCAGTACTTGTGTGTATTGTTAAAAATACAAGAGTCAGTACTTGTGTGGATTGTTAGAAATACAACGGCCATTACTTGTGTATTCTGTCAGAAATACAAGGGCCAGTACTATTGTGTACAAGTGTACTTGTGTGTATTCTGTCAGAAATACAAGGGCCAGTACTTGTGTGTATTCTGTCAGAAATACAAGGGCCAGTACTTATGTGTATTGTTAGAAAGAGTCAGTATTTGTGTGTATTCTCTCAGGAAATCAAGGGTCAGTACTTGTGTGTATTCTGCCAGAGATAAAAGAAATTCAATGGCCAATACTTGTGTGTATTGCTAGAAATACAAGGATCAGTACGTGTGTGTATTGTTAGAAATACAAGGGCCAGTACTTGTGTGTATTGTTAGAAATACAAGGGCCAGTACTTGTGTGTATTGTTAGAAATACAAGGGCCAGTACTTGTGTGTATTGTTATTGTTAGAAGAAATACAAGGGTCAGTACTGTGTGTATTGTATTGTTTAATTCTGTTAAAATACAAGGGCCAGTACTTGTGTGTATTGTTAGAAATACAAGGGCCAGTACTTGTGTGTATTGTTAGAAATACAAGGGTCAGTACGTGTGTGTATTGTTAGAAATACAAGGGCCAGTACTTGTGTGTATTGTTAGAAATACAAGGGCCAGTACTTGTGTGTATTGTTAGAAATACAAGGGCCAGTACTTGTGTGTATTCTGTCACAAATACAAGGGTCAGTACTTGTGTGTATTGTTAGAAATACAAGGGCCAGTACTTGTGTGTATTGTTAGAAATACAAGGGCCAGTACTTGTGTGTATTGTTAGAAATACAAGGGTCAGTATGTGTGTGTATTGTTAGAAATATACAAGGGCCAGTACTTGTGTGTATTGTTAGAAATACAAGGGCCAGTACTTGTGTGTATTGTTAGAAATACAAGGGCCAGTACTTGTGTGTATTCTGTCACAAATACAAGGGCCAGTACTTGTTTGTATTCTGTCACAAATACAAGGGCCAGTACTTGTTTGTATTCTGTCACAAATACAAGGGCCAGTACTTGTTTGTATTCTGTCACAAATACAAGGGCCAGTACTTGTGTGTATTCTGTCACAAATACAAGGGCCAGTACTTGTGTGTATTCTGTCACAAATACAAGGGCCAGTACTTGTGTGTATTCTGTCACAAATACAAGGGCCAGTACTTGTGTGTATTCTGTCACAAATACAAGGGCCAGTACTTGTTTGTATTGTCAGAAATACAAGGGCCAGTACTTGTGTTTATTCTGTCACAAATACAAGGGTCAGTACTTGTGTGTTGTTTGTATTCTGTCTGAAATAAAAATGCCAGTACTTGTGTGTTCTTTCAGAAGTACAAGGGCCAGTAAGAAATACAAGAACCCATTACTTAAAATCTCAAAGAACAACTGATATATTTGGCATGGCCTAAAAATAAAATTCTAAAATAAAATACATGATCGGCTACTATGATCCAAAGGAGAACTCAGCCCCTCCCATATCACATGATGAGATATTCCATTGTAATTGATAGGGATAACAGGTTCAAGAAGCAGTAAATTGACTTCGAGACAATTAGATTCCTCCAGGGTGACTTTAATTTAAACCATCCTTCAATGTTTCCACCAGGGCAATAGATATCAAATTAGATATAACACAAAGTTACTTAATGCTCTTAACTGATAAAGATAATTATGAAGTTTTCTCTCCCCGGATCTGCACCATGATCATATTATGTCAAGTAATCTCTTTGTAGATATTGATCAACAGGAACATTTGATATACAACTTCCTACAGTGGGACTGAGACAGTAAAAACCAAGGTCCCGTGGCACAGTAGGTGTCAGCACGTTAAAGAACCCTCACTGCTCAATGGCCGTAAGTGCCGAGCATAGGCCAAAATGTGTAGCCCTTCCCCGTCATTTGGTGACATCTCCATATGAGTGAAAGATTCTTGAGTGGGATGTTAAACAACAATAAACAAACAAAACAACTTCCTATAGTACATACAGTCAAACCTGTGATGACTGACCATCCCAGAACATACTATAATTATAAACATATGCAATGGGACGTTACTTGTATACTGATACATACAGTCAAACCTGTGTTGACTGACCATCCCAGAACATACTATAATTATAAACATATGCGATGGGACGTTACTTGTATACTGATACATACAGTCAAACCTGTGTTGACAGACCATCCGAGAATACACAATTATTATATATAATGGGACAATACATTATTTGTTTACTGGGGGCCTCCATGGCTGAGTGGTTAGAGCACAGCACTTTGAACCATGAAGTCACTCATTTCTGGTCAGTGCAGGTTCAAGCCTGGCTGGAACCTAAGCTGACTTTTGTGAGAAAGTTTACCAGTTCACTTGCGGAAGGCCGGTGGTCTCTTCCCAGGTACATTGTAACCAGGTTCACTCTTCCACCATTAAAACTGGCCGCCATCATATTAATGAAAGATTATTGAGTGTGGCGTAAATTACTATTCGATTTTCAAATTCAAAACTTGTTTACTGATATATGCAGTTAATCCTGTGATGACGAAACATTTGAGAATATACAATAATTATATATAATGGGTCAATATGTTACTTATTTACTGTGTAGATCTGTGTTACAGCATTGAAAAAAAAAATGAAGAAAAAAGCAAAGGGAATACATATAATCTGAAACAGAACTAAAAAACAACAAAAGTTTTTATAGTTGTTTTCCAGTTCTGTTTCAGATTATGTTTATTCCCTTTGCTTTTTTCTTCACTTTTTTTTTCAATGTTTCCACACAGATCTACACAGTGCTTTAGACATATTTAGCGAAAAAATAACCTAAAATTGGGACAGAATTTCGGTCTAATTAGTAATAGCCTCCAGACACTGAATTATGACCTCTTTATCCTTAAAAAAATTCATTGATAGCTTAATTTAACCTGAAATTGAAGTGGAGTTTGGTGATAACTTGGGTGAAAGTATTAAATAAAAATAGTATGTAACAAAATAAATGAAAAAGAAAATTGGAAATGTAAATATTGCCACCTGATGTCCTATGTTATAGGACTATGTTTGCCCGTGGTCCAGGGCATTTCCCCAGAAATGCACAGTGTTAATTTTCACATTGCAACTCATTTTTATCCCAAATACTGTAATGCATTAAATTGACAGACTAATTATTCACAAAAAAAATTGAGTTTCAAGGAACACAAATGTTACAAGAGATATTAATTTCAAGTGGGGTCAAGAAAATTTTTATTTTTAAAAGATCTGGGGAGCCTTTTCTGGATTCAGTCTAGAAATAAAAATTGACTTCCAGATACTAAAACTTTATATTTAATATTTTCTATTTAAAAAAAGAAATAAAGGCAATTTTAGGGTGGGCATGTGCCCTCCCACACCCCCTAAATCTGCCAGTGATTACATCCACTAAAATATATCATACAGGATAATAGTGATATCATTATAAATTCCATTAATTAAAGGTGTAAAACTTTGAAAGTATTTATCATTTGCATTCCAGAAGCCTAAAGCTCAGGTCATTTTGATGGATATTTCAGTAAGACAGTGAGATTTCAGCTTATTTCAAATCTGTGGTGTTTTTTTCCTTCCCTTTGGTTTTCATTTTGTTGTCTTTCTTACATTATTACTAGAGCCCTACATAGGGTGAGATTTCGGCTTATTTCAATTCTGTGTTTTTTCTTCATCTCTTCGTTTTTTCTCTGTTGCCTTTCTCCTACTTGCACTACAGAACCGTACACAACCCTATCTGTCTATGATCACGATGACATTGTGACCAAATGACCTCATTAAAATACCTCAAAGAATTTGTGATGATTAAATTAAACCAAGCTCTTTTGGACTTAATTAAGTGAGAATCTGGTAATATGTTGGTTCTTTTTTTGTACTTTATATCTGATTTATCATGTAGACACCTGTTTATTACAGTCGATGGTGCCCACACAATACTGGCAATTTATACATTAGATGTAACTCAACACCAGGTGACCAAAACAACTATTCTTGGGAGACTTTTCAGGCATATGAATAGCAGTAATGACTTAGTATGTTGCATATTAAACATCCAAACCCATCATTAGAAATCATTATACCTTGTTAAACAAATATAAAATATTTTCAGTAGCCAGCCTTACTGTTATATGATACAAGGGGATCACAGCTATACCTATAATTACCACTGCTTACAAATTGACCATCACTGATTGTAGTTTCAATTTGTGCTAAGTCAGTGGAATTTATTGTACATTCTTGTTAAATGGTGTATTAAAAATCTGTAAATATCATGTTTAGTTCATGCTGCATTTATTTTGAGCTGTCTGACTTGTAAGAGAGAAATTCATCTTGAGGACAAGGTGACATTCATCACAGTATAAGCTAATTATATACTATAAATGTTCAGTATTGAAATCAACAAAAAATGAAAGATATTTAGATCCTGACGATTCCAAACTGGCTGGCGATTAGGTATCGGTATATTGTTACACTTGTTGTAATACCATAGAGCTCAGTAAACACTAATGTACGTGTGTAGTTCAAGGCTGATGTTTAAAAGACATCAGTTGTCAAACTGTGATGTTTCAAATGTTTTATCATATGACCAACAATAAAGCAAAACAAACAAAAACAAACACTAAAACAGGTGATAAAATGTGTCACTTTTTTTAAGAGTATTTGATAGTCTTTTTGGTTAAATATTGTAGCACTGAAGGCCAAGACTACTATGCACTGAAAAGTAATGAATACACCAAGCATTCTACACCTGTTTAAAAAAAAAAAAAAAAAATTATTAAATTTATAATAATCAACAAACAAGTTAAAGCAACTCTTATAGACTCTGATATTGTCATGATGGGGTGCTTGCTGTGGGAGGAAATCAGAGTGCCCGGAGAAAATCCACATGTCTGACCTGGCAACTGCCATACCATTTAATATACCTCCCTGTCTCCTCCAAGGATTGAACCCAGGTGAAAAGTGAGTGTGCTACCCAGACTCCCTTATTTTTGAGTTGTTGATAAGCATCGTGAGGGCTGGGTATCAGAATTACTCAATGAAGTATGTTACTACATTGTACATGTTACACCTGTTTTGATGAACTCAAACTTAAAAACAACAAATAAAATGTAATCAGATAGGTTAGTTCTCTTAACAATTAGTTTCCAGAGTTATGGCCCTTTTTATACAGACTGTAACTGGGTCACTCATGTTACCCTGACACATATTATAGTCCATATACATGGTCAACACTGACAATTGGTTCCATTAATCAAACCAAGACTTGGTGCCACCATAAACCAGCCCATGGTCAACCTAATAGCTTAAGTGGAACATTCCACAATCTGGAGATATTGTCCGAGATATTGTGGAGCTTTATCTATACTATATAATTTTAATCTTTATATCTCCTCTCTTTTAGGAAGCCAATTAATCATTGGAGATTAACACATCAGCTACTATTGCTGTTTAAAATGTTGTAGAGCTAGCCAGGAGACAAAGATTAATAGCTTTAGCATTTATTTAAGTGTCACGTAATTACATGGCCTTCCTCTATGATATATGTCCATTTTCAATGTCATCTTCAAATTACTTAAATGTCTCATTTATTTAACAATTTCTGTTGACAATATTCAATTGTTATTTCAATTAGTTGACTTTAAAATATGAGGCCTTTTCACAGTCAGAGCTAGCATTTATCATTGCATAAACACGCCATTGAATACGATCCTTGGAAACCCGTGTCTTTCTCACAGTTGTCAGTTTTTGCACTGGTTGATCTGTAGAAGCATGACACAGCTCCAGTAATTTTAACATCTTCTAATTATCTTTATACAAAATACAACAGGATGTTTCTGTATGAAAAATAACATGATATATCTCAGATGTTTGTTATGTGAAAGTTAGTGACTGTCAACAGTTTTTAGTAAGCACTGCACTCTTTTACTTTGATCGGGTATTTATAATAGCTGTGTTTTTCAATTTTACGACTTAGATTGATGTACAATGTACAATAACAAAAAGGAGGTATACACAGGCATACAAATTATCTAATTCCTATTTATTTTGTGAAAATTGCTTGAAAAAAACAGATTAGCAATTATTCAATTGCAATTGATTAATTCCACCTCACTTCTTGTATATGCGTACGGCATTGGACTGGACCTTATTTCCACAAAATACTGGTGTATTAGGATTAAAAGAATTTTTATGATAGTGTATATCTTCCTATTTGTTATTTTACATCAATCTAAGTAGTAAAAAAAGGAAATCATTTGGGGGCAAACACAGCTAATGCCCCTTTAACTTTAGCCTTTGACCTTTGCATAATGCCATAATTCACAGAAATATTAATAACAGAAATTTGGTCAAACTCCATTTCAGAAATATATTATTTCATCGTCGTTATTCCGCCAATTATTTTTCACTTATACGGAGATGTAACCAGCTTAAGGTCAAGTGCTACAAACTTTGACCTGTGCTATTTCACTTCGTATGCTGAGCGCTTGGCGAATGAACAGTTACTACAATTTTTAACCCTTTCACCCCTAAATTTCTAGATTGTACTCTCTTTTCTACTGTTTAGACTGGTCTATTTCCCTTTTCTCTGAAGTTTTATTTCTATGAAGCAATTATTTTTTTATGCAGTGATTATTTTAATTTTGTTGATGCTACTTAGGCCAACTATGAACAAATTAAAGAAGGAATGAACACTAAATTTTACTTGTCCCTGACAAATGCAGTTTTCATGAAAAGAAATATACAATTCAATTCACTATAGAAAGAAGATGCATACTGCAGTAGACTTCCATAAAAAGAAACAAGATTTCACCAAATTTAGGAGTCCGACTAGCCTAACTATTGAAAAGAAAAAGTCTGAAAAACAATGGGGAAAGGGTGTCATTTGACTTATTTACCATAGTAAAGATTAAACCGGCATTTGATGACATCTCTATATGAGTGAAATATTCTTGAGTGGGACATTAAACAACAATAAAACAAACAAACAAACGAAAGACAGAAATGTGTCAATGTCTTTATTTCAAGATTTATTATCCCAGTACTTTTTTGCGATAAATTTATGACTGAGACGTTCGAAAATGGTCACAGACTTCGTCTACGAGTATGAATAGGCCTATGAAAGGATTCACTTACATTCAGAAAAGAGTCAAGAAAACAACTGTTTCAACCACTTCATCGTAAGAAATAGATAATCAATAATTTGTTTCTTATAAAGTGAATAAGATGTGCAAGATAAATAAGGTGTGTTTCAGACAGTGTAAATCTTTCCGACCCGCAATGTAGATAACTATGGTGAAATTTTCAAAAAATCATGGTAAAGGTTAATTTTTGTAATATTACTATAAAATAAAATCTATATTTAGAATTTTCAACTAAATAGCCTTCGTACAGAAGCAGTAAATGGTTGCCTCCAACTGCTTTTAATTCCTTGACAAAATTCAAAATGTAGAGTATTTTATAGTCCAATTACATGATTTTTATCCTTCCAGACATCTATACATATGGATATTTTTTAAGTTAGCAAATCTTTTATCAACAAAATAGTTAAATTTTATGAAATTCTGTTGACAAGCAACTTTAGATTTGAATAATATGTTTGCCATAATGACTACTTGTTATTCCTTAAAAATTGTAAAAAAAAAAAAAAAGATTTGGGGGGGTGTAAAAATTTGGTTGTTTGGAAAATGAATCGTTGACATTAAATTTCATTGAAATGAAAAAGGATTTATCTTGATCACACATTGTTTGCTTAGACATGTCTGCAGTACAATTTTAATTCCCATATTTATCATATTCAGTCAATTAATTGTCACCTCTGAATAGTTTTACAGTAGTTAGCTGTGTAATTAAATAAAAAAAATAGTAGAAAATTTCTACATTTTGTAGAATAGTCACATGACTTGCCAAGGGGTCATGTGAAAAAGAGTAAAAAAAAAAAGCGTTCTTGACCTGTCTTTATGTCAAGTTTTCATAATTAATCTTCACTGTTAATTTTTTATGTAATATAGATGTATCTTTGTTTTACTTCATTTCATTCGTAAGGATACATTTTTTTGTATTTAAAGCTGAACTAGGATCATAAAAAACTTTTGAACTTTTAATAAAAAAAAAAATTGTGTTAAAAAAAATGTTTTGAAACATTCCCACTTCATCTCCCCACACAGCAGACATATTTGTAATTCTTCACTTGAAAACAAGTTTGAGTATAAAAGGCGGATTAGTTATATCCGTCATCATTGTATATCTGTACTCGCAACGTTAAACTGCGAAGTCCCAGAGGGTGAATAAAACTCACGGAAAAGTACAGGTAAGACTAAGTCCGTGAGTTTTATTCAGCCTCTGAGATTTCGCACGTTTCACTTTGAGAGTAGATATACAATAACGACTAATATAACTAATCTGCCTTTTATACCTGTTGTAGGACTTGTTTTCTGGTGAAACACTTACAAATATGTCTGCGTGTGGGGAGATGAAGTGGGACTGTTTCAAAACATTTTTTTTTCAACACAATTTTTTTTTTATTAAAATTTCAACAGTTTATTATGATCCTAGTTCAGCTTTAACATTTCATTGTAAACATAAGCTAAAATAAGAAAATTTTTATTTAGATTCGGCATGTAATAAAAACATAAGCTCTGAAGAACTTTTGACAGAATAGAAGAGCTTTCGACCGAATATGTATTTACGTATTTTTGTATTTACCTACGGTATGCATAAATTTTAGAGTGAAGATTATCTTGCACAACCTTTGTGCAATTTGTTTCCAGTCTCGAGCACAGGTATCCATTTGACCTATAACATATTTAGGTTTGGGGGTTTTTCCAGGACGGCTTGGAAGGTGAGGAAACAAATTCATTTTTATTGTCATTGTGTCTCGATATCTGTGGTTCTATACATTCATTTGTATATAAATATATACAAGTAAAGATTTTGATTTGATTTGATTTTTGTTTTACGCCATACTCAAATTTTTTTCCACATAAAAGGGTTTTATGTTTACTTATTCGTTTTTATTGTAACCATGCATAATCAATGCAAGTCCATGCAAATAATGATCATAAATTTCCTGATGGCAATGTGCATGGCTAGGTAGTTGACAAACAGATACCGTGTTCTTTAATAGTTAGGAACGAGAAGACTGTCATTTATTCTGATGTATCTAACCAGATAAATAATTAGGTGTTCTTGACACTGCATCATATATTTTTGCAGTTTGAGTTGTACTCCAAGCAATAAGAAGAAACGGGCATTTAGAACTACAGCAAACTTAGCACAAACTTCAAATATGTGCAATGTTTTAAAGGAAGCTAGTACTATAGTAAATCATATAACTTGGCGGGGTGGAGTCTCTTGAACCCTTTTCTTGACCAGGACAAGTTTAAAATTTAGGTGATGATAAAGCATAACATTAGATTTACACTGACAAACGTAATCATTCCTACCTGTCATTTTGAGTATCCAGTGTGGAATTAAACGTTAAACGTTTTTTCCCATGCAGCTTGTCATAACCGAAAAGGAAGTAGAGTTATCCATATGATAGTCAAAAGGTCACTCTGCCCCGCGAAGTTATGTGACTCGGGAGTATAGGTGTGTGTATCTTACGTCAAATTCATCATAGTTTTAATTTCAATGATTAATGAAAAGAACAAAATAAACAAAATTCAAATTCAAACCAATTTTTCTGATTCTACATTTTTTTGTTAACTCATTCACCCCTAGAGACACATTTGGACCGGTCTTCACCATTGATTTACAGCAGAGTCCATTGTTTTTCATTGGTTAATGAGTTAAACATTTGTTTTGCTATCAAATTTTATGATTGATATTTGGGAGGACTGGGAATCCATTAAGCCAGTCTTTGGCAGATTGATACATGGTATAAACAGTCTTGATCAAAAAGAGTTGTGTTTAATGAGGTAATCCATTACACTGAGGCATTGTAAAGCATTCACAAATCACATTACTAATCATCAGTTACATTCTGAAGTACCTGTGTCAGAATTCTTTATCCTACAATGACCTAATTCAAACATACAATTGACCTTGTAGTGGTCTACTGGTAGAGTGTTCAACTTGCAAGCAGAAGGTCCCAGGTTCGTTCCCTGGACCAGGTCATACCAAAGACTTTAAAATGGTAGTGACTGTTCCTTCGCCAAGCACTAGGCATACGAGTCTTTTGGATGAAACTGAAAAACCAGGTCCCGTGTCGCAGAAGTTGTGGTATTAGTGACCTAATTATCACATACAAGAGACCTTATCATCACATACAAGTGACCTAATCATTACAGATAATTTTTATTATTTTTACAGATCATTGATATAATTATCACATACAAGTGACCTAATCATTACAGACAAGTTACATTATTATTACAGATTAGTGACCTAATTATCACATTCAAGTGGCCTAATTATTACAGGCAAGTCACATTTTCATTATGGATTAATGACCTAATTATCACATACAAGTCACCTAATTATAACATACAGGTGTCCTAATCATTACAGACAAGTAACATTATCATTATGGATCAGTGACCTTATTATCATATACAAGTGACCTAATCATTACAGACAAGTTTTATTATTTTTACAGATCATAGACATAATTATCATATACAAGTGACCTAATCATTACAGACAAGTTACATTATTATTACAGGTTAGTGACCTAATTATCACATACAAGTGACCTAGACAGGTTCACATTATTATCACAATAATTATCAATTGTGACCTAGATTACAGGTGACCCAATTGTTCAGACAGATTAGGGGACCCAACCTTGTTATCAGATTACAAGTGACCCAATCATTTACAAAAGTTTTATATTTTTACAGATCATAGACAGTTGTCACAGACATAGTGACCCAATTGTTCCATTATTAGTTAGTGACCCAATTGTTTACAGAAATTTGTATACCCAGATTGTCAATTGTAACAGATTAGTGACCCAATTGTTCCAGATTAGTGACCCAAGTGTTACAAATTTGTTACCCAATTGTCACAGATTAGTGACCTAATTATTATAAATTAGTGACCCAATTGTTACAGATTAGTGACCCAGTTGTTACAGATTAGTGACCCAATTGTTTCAGATTAGTGACCCAATTGTCACAGATTAGTGACCTAATTGTTATAAATTAGTGACCCAATTGTTACAAATTAGTGACCCAGTTGTCACAGATTAGTGACCTAATTGTTTCAGATTAGTGACCCAATTGTTACAGATTAGTGACCTAATTGTTACAAATTAGTTACCCAATAGTTACAGATTAACAATCTGTTGAAGATTATTGACATAATTTTTAAAGATGAGTGATCTGAATATCAGAGATTAGTGGCCTAATTCCTACAGATTATTGACCTAATTATTGCAGATTACTGACCTAAGTATTATAGACTTTATTACATTGTTGTAGACTTGGGTTACTTTTTGTCTTGTAAAGTCTGTCTTGCATATATCTGATGTCATACTTTTACAAACAGAAAGCAAAAATTTACCATGTTAGAGGCTGATAATATTTAACATCTGTATGGTCAAGGTGACTGAGGACATCATTTGTGTTTCTTGAGAAAAAAAAAAACATTTGAAATCAACAGTGGGGAAATATAATGTTCAAATGTTGCATCATGCTATAAATAATACCATTGGCATTTTCCCATCTTTTGTCTCATAAGGTTAATTTGACAGATACCAAAAGGGGATAATTACAGTAAAACCTGCTTTAGTGACCACCTGTGTATAAAGACCTGTTCATAAAGTTTTTTTTTTTGCTGTCCCCAATAGTACCATTTGTGTACAAATCAACCTCTATATAAAGACTACCTCCCTATAAAGACTGGTTTTGTTGTGTCCCAAAGGGGGTCTTTATATACAAGTTTCACTGTATTAAAAACATTTAAAGAAGTCCCTTACTACCGGTATGGCATGTTGCGTATACATTTTATTGTGTAAATCTCTCAAATGAAGTTAGATAGACTAATTATATATAGTTGAGAAATCCCCAAGTGAAGCATGGTTCACACAGACCTTGAAAAGTGCTTTGATATAGAGTTGACCCTTGAAAAGTGCTTGAATTCAATGATAAGTGCTTGAATTTTCCACCAGAGTGGATAACTTTTAAATAAAATCAATTATGACCTAGCATATCCCATATGAGTAAATTGTTTCTGTGATGCTATACTGCTGGAACTATTTAGTGTTGAGTGGAAGTCTTAAGTGGTATTTTGAAGATTTCCATTGAACTGTGAAGGGACCTTGCTGACTCCTTTTTTCAGTCTTTGGCTTGCAAGACCTTGATAGCTAATACATACCCATTAAAAGTGCTTGAAAACCACTATGAAAAGTGCTTGAAAACCACTATGAAAAGTCCTGAAAAAATGCTTGAAATCCACTATGAAAAGTGCTTGAAAACCACTTTGAAAAGATCTGAAAAAGTGCTTGAAAACCACTATGAAAAGTGCTTGAATACCACTATGAAAAGTGCTTGAAAACCAATATGAAAAGTACTTGAAAACCACTATGAAAAGTCCTGAAAAAGTGCTTGAAACATTATTTTCATTGGCTGTATGAACCTTGTGAAGCCATATATTGTTTGCAAATGAAAAGGGCCTAGGACCAATGGGTGACAAAAAGACAAAAACTTGGTACATCTTTAAAAATCTTCTTCTCATGAACCAATGATTGTTAAGTCAATATGTAAAAATTTTGCAAATGAAAATGAAAACTTTCACATTATAATTTAGCCACTAGGGGTGCTTCAATAACATAGAGTAGTTTTATATAAACAGCTTAATAACTCAAAACTGTTAGACTCTTTGTATAAAAATATGTATGTAAAAGTTGTTAGGAATTATCATAGGATCATTTTGACTTACTTACAAAGTTATGGGGTCAAAGATCAAGGTCACAGACACCAAAGTAAACAGAAAATATTTTTTTTTTTTTTCTCAAATTTTAGACATTTTCAACTTCTTGTTAAGAACCAGTGAGCCATGTTAATCAGACTTGGAGGAAGTATCCCCAGGTGAAGCTACATAAGGCTTGCCAAAGAAAGGGGATCAAGAACCCATAGGGGTCCCCTAAAATACAAAAGCTAGGTACATCTTTAAAAATCTTCTTCTCATGAACCATTAATCAGACGACTTTCAAAAGCATGAATTTTAAGCCAATATCTACAAAGTTTGTGAATGAAAACAAAATCAGTCCATAAACAAGCCACTACAGGGATTTTCAAATGATTGGGTGCAGTTTTATACAAATGGCTTTGATAACTCAATCAACTTTTTGTAATGCATAGTAACTATACAAAGACATATCAGTCTATGGATCCTCCCGACAATTGAGTTTGACGCACATTTCAATAGGAATAATAATAACTTAAGATTATCAGCAATGATTTTTGGTCTGAACACACCCTTCCAGCGGCACAAGCGTCTCACATTGAAAGATAAGAAATTTTATTGAATGCAAAATATTAATATGGTTAAAATAGGCTTGAACCAATAGGGCCCCAAAAGGGGCAAAGCGTTTATACATCTTTAAACAATTATGAACCAATGATTATCCAGTTCTTACTTTGATCATGTTTTACTCAGGTGACCCATAAGGCCCATTACACCTCTTATTTAATTTTTGTTCTCAGTCATTAATCTCAAGGATAGCTGGATTCAATGAAGTAATTTTTTATTGCAAAGTTAAGTTTGAATGTATCTGATTGGAATTTTTTCAATACTGAGTAAAAATATCTTGGTATTTCCGCTGTTTTATGTACAAACTATGTATATGGTAGAGGTTTTGTACTGATTCATCCTTGAATTATCTTGTTATCCTTAATAGTAATTTTGTTTAAAATAAAAGACCATATTTAAAATTTTACAAAATTAAAAGAATTTAGGGAAAATAAAATGTTAGCCTTGATCTGAACTTTGACATAAAAAAAACATAAATCGACATATACAACATTTTATTCTAGATGTATTCATTACAGTGATATTTCTCAAAATCTTAAATATTTGGCGTAGTGACATGTTAACCTCAATTTTAAATCTCTTATTTATAACCTTATATAAAACATGACATTTAACATTCCATCATTCCAAACAGATATCATTTTAAGTCAGATATTTACATTATTGTGTATATTTATTTTATTGTATCCCAAATTAGAATACTAAAATACTGGGTAGTTTTACATCTTTTGAAGATGTTGAATTTATGTGTATCTGTGATGTTCTAGTTCTTCGTATTTCAGTTATATGAATGATGCTCTAGTCCTTTATATCTCAGTTATACATATCAGATAAATTTAGTTTGAATGAAATAATCATTTAGCAGAATTAATTTTAAATTGTAATGGAGTAAATGTATATATATAAAAATGACAGTAAAAGTAGAAAGTTATTTTAATTGAAGTGGGGAAGGATGTGTCTTCTTTGTAGGAATTGAAGCCAAGAAAATGATATGTAAATGGGAGAAACCCTATGATTACAATTACACACAACTTGCCAGTCTCATAAGTTTAACAACCCAATGTTGCTCTGTCTCAATTATCCGGAAAATGATGAAACTGTTTCAATCATCTGTCTTTGTTGAAAATGACAGACCACCCTGGCACTGAAGCGTACAGCACAAAATCTAGTGTGAAAATGTAAATTATTGGTTGTTAGAAGAAATTACTTATTGTCCAAATGATGGAAGTGGAGAAATTTTGATCAATTGTGCATGGTAATGTGGCTATCCCCTTAGTGTGTTAATGTAGTGTTCTGTTTATAATAATAGATAAAAATTTCTCCCACATGTAAGTGATATAGCTTGTGTTTCCATCTAATTCATTAAAAATAAAATACTCCCTCTATATTTGGCAGTAATCATTTAGAAATGATATAATATTTCAGAAAGCATGACACAGGATTTTTTTTCTAGATCAGCACAGGGGGCCTACATTTATTAAAATGAAAATGTGACCTATAATTTGACATGTAAATTGGAAATTTGATATAAATAGATTCATAACCATAATTATAATTTATTTAAGTACATAAAAGGTTAGAAGTAACAAATACATCTCTCTCTCTCTCTCTCTCTCTCTCTCTCTCTCTCTCTCTCTCTCTCTCTCTCTCTCTCTCTCTCTCTCTCTCTCTCTCTCTCTCTCTCTCTCTCTCTCTCTCTCTCTCTCCTCTCTCTCTTCTCTCTCTCTCTCTCTCTCTCTCTCTCTCTCTCTCTCTCTCTCTCTCTCTCTCTCTCTCTCTCTCTCGTGTTTGATTAATATATTATACTAGTTACTCAGATTATTTTATTGATCAAACCAACCTTCTCTTTTCAACAACCAGTCAGTCAAATTTTAACTGCTGGGAAGGCACAGTCATTTCTACCATACAAACTTTATTATTTTGTAAGACTCAACCATGCATACTTTCTTATTCTGTCACATTCTACCATACATACTTTCTTATTTTGCCAGACTCTACCATATGCACTTTCGTATTTTGCCAGACTTTACCATACATACACATGTACTTTCTTATTTTGTCATGTTCTACCATATATACTTTCTGATTTTGCCAGAGTCTACCATACATACTTTATTATTTTGCCAGACTCTACCATACATACTTTCTTATTTTGCCAGACTCTATCATACATACTTTCTTATTCTGTCACAATTTACCATATATACTTTCTCATTTTGCCAGACTCAACCATACATACTTTCTTATTCTGTCACATTCTACCATACATACTTTCTTATTAACCATACATACTTTCTTATTCTGTCACATTTTACCATACATACTTTCTTATTTTCCAGACTCTACCATACATACATGTACTTTCTTATTTTGTCAGACTTTACCATACATACACATGTACTTTCTTATTTTGTCAGTCAACCATACATACTTTCTTATTCTGTCACATTCTACCATACATACTTTCTTAATTTGCCAGACTCTACCATATGCACTTTCTTATTTTGCCAGACTTTACCATACACATGTACTTTCTTATTTTGTCAGAGTCAACCATACACACTTTCTTATTCTGTCATATTCTACCATACATACTTTCTTATTTTGCCAGACTCTACCATACATACTTTCTTATTTTGCCAGACTCTACCATACATACTTTCTTATTCTGTCACAATCTACCATATATACTTTATCATTTTGCCAGACTCAACCATACATACTTTCTTATTTTGCCAGACTCTACCATTCATACTTTTTATTTTGCCAGACTTTACCATACATACACATGTATTTTCTTATTTTGTCAGTCAACGATACATACTTTCTTATTCTGTCACATTCTACCATATATACTTTCTTTTTTTGCCAGACTCTACCATACATACTTTCTTATTTTGCCAGACTTTTCCATTCATACTTTCTTATTTTGCCAGACTCTACCATACATACTTTCTTATTCTGTCACAATCTACCATTTGTACTTTCTTATTTTGTCACATTCTTCCATACATACTTTCTTATTTTGCCAGAATCTACCATACATTGTACATACTTTCTTATTCTGTCACAATCTACCATATATACATTCTTATTTTGTCAGAGTCAACCATACATATTTTCTTTCACATTCTACCACACATACTTTCTTATTTTGCCAGACTTTACCATACATACTTTCTTATTTTGTCACATTCTACCATATATACTTTCTTATTTTGTCAAACTTCTACATATCCTTCTTATTCTGACATTGAAGATGAGAAGATAATCTGATAACTCTAACACAAACATTCTATAATTCTAACATTTGGGGTGGGAAGGCAATCTGCCATCAGTACCATACATACCCTACAACACTGACTACAAAGTTTACTGGAATGTTTACAGGAACATTATTTCCTCTTTTCCGAACACACACTTTAGAAGTCTGTGAAATGTTTTTATCTCTGCATAAACTTTTTTCCCATGAATTATTGGAGAGGGTAGTTGACAATTTTTCATTTATACTCTCTAACCCAGACTTTGATATTTGGCCGGCAGTTTGTCTTAACATCCAAACACACTCTATGAGAGATGGGTTGCCCTTATTTCCATACATAATTTGCAACCTCTAAGTCAAACTCTGAGTGTTAAGTCTTCGAGACAGTATGCTTCCAGGTCATACATGTTTTCAGAATCGCAAGGCGACATATCGATTTATCACTGTTTGTCACAGTTAATATTTCTTTTGATTTTCATGCTCTTGTTAAAATGACTTTCCAACTAATGAAATATGTACTCCAAACAATTCTACTACTAATCAAACAGTTTATACAGATGATGTTGCTAAAATTGTTCATTTGTTTCTCAGCATGGGGGGAAAAGGGTGAAGTGCAGCACAAGAATACTTAACCCCAGATGACCTTTCATATGTAACTATTGCCTGGTGACAGTTGCTGATATTTGAATATGATAGCAGAAGATAAAACTGGTTTGTTTGTCTGCCTCCTACAGCGATCCTGATAGACCTTTATCAATCCTGTGGTTATCATTAAACATACTCTACATACTCTCCATACATGTAGATCTTGGTGTTTGCAATATTTGAACACCATAGTGTTGTGATAAAAGGACTGTTGATAAACATATCCCCTTTGTAAACAATATGGCCATTAATTCTGTGTCAATTACAACGTTTTCAATTATATTATATGGGATTTTTTTTTTTTTTACGTAACGGGTTAAGTGGTTTCATTCATTAGTCAGATTACTATTTTTGCTATTTCTCTAGTCTGATTACTGATTTTGCTGTTTCTCTCTTCTGATTACTGGTTTTGCTGTTTCTCTAGTCTGATTACTGGTTTTGCTGTTTCTCTAGTCAGATTACTGTTCTGTTTCACTGTTTCTCTAGTATGATGTCTGATTGGTTTTGCTTTTTTATTGGTCTGTTAACTTAATTTGCTGTCACTCTCATCTCATTACTGTTGCTGTAAGCCCGTTATGATATTCCTACATGTATTTAAATGCACTGATATCTACTACTTTGGAATTGTGACATAATTAATATTTTCCTTTTATCTATTGTTAATTTATATATTGATTCTACAGTTTGCAATATTATCATTTTTAACCATTCCACCATATTAAAAGGTTTGTTGTTGGTGATATTCTCACTTGTCCTTCTGGGCATATGTATGGTGATAATAATGGCCCTGGAGTTTGTGTTTGTGGGATTCACATTATAATCCATCCTCCTAATCATATGTATGGTGATAATAATGGCCCTGGAGTTTATGTTTGTGGGATTCACATTATAATCCATCCTCCTGATCACAAGTATGGTGATAATAATGAACATGGAGGTTTATGTTTGTGGGATTCACATAATAATTCATCCTCCTAATCATATGTATGGTGATAATAATGGCCCTGGAGTTTGTGTTTGTGGGATTCACATTATAATTCATCCTCCTAATCATATGTATGGTGATAATAATGACCATGGAGGTTTATGTTTGTGGGATTCACATTATAATTCATCCTCCTAATCATATGTATGGTGATAATAATGACCATGGAGGTTTATGTTTGTGGGATGCACATTATAATTCATCCTCCTAATCATATGTATGGTGATAATAATGACCATGGAGGTTTATGTTTGTGGGATTCACATTATAATTCATCCTCCTAATCATATGTATGGTGATAATAATGACCATGGAGGTTTATGTTTGTGGGATTCACATTATAATCCATCCTCCTGATCACATATGTGGTCACAGGTGATACTAATGACCATGGAGGTTTGATGTTTGTGGGTTTCCTATTATAATCTTTCCTCCTTATCACAGGTATGGTGATACTAATGGCCGTGGAGGTTTGTGGGATTCACATTTTAATCCATCCTCCTGATAATGACTGGGGGGGGGGTGGTTCACATAAAAATCCATCCTCCTGATGGATCACGGATCACATATATGGTCACAGGTGATACTAATTGCCATGGAGGTTTGTTGTTTGATTCTCATTATGATCCATCCTCCTGATCACAAGTATGGTGATAATAATGGCCATGGAGGTTTGTTGTTTGTGGGATTCACATTATAATCCATCCTCCTGATCACAAGTATGGTGATAATAATGGCCATGGAGGTTTGTTGTTTGTGGGATTCACATTATGATCCATCCTCCTGATCACAAGTATGGTGATAATAATGGCCATGGAGGTTTGTTGTTTGTGGGATTCACATTATAATCCATCCTCTTGATCACAAGTATGGTGATAATAATGGCCATGGAGGTTTGTTGTTTGTGGTATTCACATTATAATCCATCCTCTTGATCACAAGTATGGTGATAATAATGGCCATGCAGTTTTGTGGGATTCACATTATTATCCGTCCTCCTGATAATGGCCATGGGAGTTTGTTGTTTGTGGGATTCTCATTATAATCCATCTTCCTGATGGATGGTAATAATAATGGCCATGCAGGTTTGTGTTTGTGGGTTTCCTATTATAATTCATCCTCCTTATTACAAGTATGGTGATACTAATGGCCGAGGAGGTTTGTGGGATTCACATTATAATCCATCTTCCTGATCACAAGTATGGTGATTATAATGGCGATGGAGGTTTGATGTTTGTGGGTTTCCTATTATAATCCATCCTCCTTATCACAAGTATGGTGATACTAATGGCCGTGGAGGTTTGTGGGATTCACATTATAATCCATCCTCCTGATAATGGCCATGGGGGTTTGTGTTTGTGGGATTCACATTATAATCCATCCTCCTGATCACAAGTATGGTGATAATAATGGCCATGATGTTGTTGTTTGTGGGATTCACATTATAGTCCATCCTCCTGATCACATGTATGGTCACAGGTGATACTTATGGCCATGGAGATTTATGTTTGTGAGATTCTCATTATGATTCATTTTCCTGATTACCCCAAAAAGTACCTGTATGGTAATACTGACCACAAGGATCCATTATTTCTATCACAATTTCTGTTTTAAACTGACAGCTATATTTTGAAGCTATTCACTTTATTTTCAGATTAGCTAAACTTTGGATATATCTCATCCAGAATGAAAATAATCAGTCGAGGTAGTAGAAAGATACAGAAATTCATCATCATATGTATACTTATTGGTATGAGTGTTTATATACATATAAAATTCAACAGTCCAGTTAAATATGTTATCGTCAACACGAGGCCCAAAATGCCATGTGTACTTCCAAGGCTCAACCCATGGGATCAGGAAGTGATGAAGTTTACATGGAAACCGCATCCTATCATATGTAAATCATGGCTTTCACTGATGTATGTTGATGCTGGAGGTTTTTTGCACCTCAATGAGACTGCAGTGACTGTTGAAGGGCACAGAAAACTAACATGTAAATATGCATATGTCCACCGAACCGATGACTATCACATCCAAGTCAGTGAAGAGGTGATATTTACATCACCGGTATATGTCCCCAGTGATGTCATATATGTCAAGTGTAAGAATGACAAAGATCAAATAGTCTATGAGTATGTTCTGGAAAATATAGATAATGTAAGAGTAGAGAAGACCAAGAAGCTTGAAGAAGAATCTAAGGATCAAATAAGTGTAATCATAATTGGTGTGGACTCTCTTTCGAGACTTGCAGCTGAGCGCAATCTTCCACGCACTATAGATTTTTTAAAGCGAAATCTAAGTGCATATGTACTAGAAGGCTACACAAAAATTGGGGAGGCAACATTTCCAAATTTAGTAGGTCTTTTTACAGGTAAAGCAGCCTTCTCAAAGGAACTGCCTCCACACACTGCACTAATGGATACATACCCATTTATATGGAATAAATTTAGCAAGAAAGGATATGTTACTTATCATGCAGAAGATTGGGCAAGAATTGCAACTTTAAGTTTATACAGCGGTTTTGTGGATTCTCCGTGCGATCACTATTTTCGTCCATTTTTCCATGCCATTGACAAATTTCAACCATTTTTAAATTCATTTGATGCATCTGTTTTGCAGTACCTTGAAAACAAAAATATGAAATTAACCGATACTTCCTCTCTCTGCTACGGAAACAAACCAAAACACCAGATCATGATTGATCATCATCGAAGATTTATTGACGTTTACAAAAACAAACGAAAATTCTCATTTTCATGGTTCAATGAGATAGGGCATGAATTTTCATCATTTGTACAACTTACAGACACAGATTTTTTAGATTTTTTCAAATGGTTGAAAGAGAAAGGTACATTAGAAAGTTCTATTTTGATATTTATGAGTGATCATGGTATCACTACGACAGATATACGTAACACGGTAATGGGAAGAATTGAAGCTTTGATGCCATTACTTGTCATTTCTATCCCTGGACACCTAAAGTCTAAATATCCACAAATTGATAGACATCTGACATATAACACTAGACAGCTGACCACTCCATTTGACCTCCATGAAACTCTTAAAGATATCCTAAATAGTAACTTCTTGGAACGAGAAACTTCAGATTCCAAGAAACTTACAAATAGTTCACGTAGAGGAATCAGTTTGTTTGAGAAGATAACGTCTAACAGAAGTTGTTATGATGCAGGTATAGAGGACATGTTTTGTCCATGCTACTCGGTATCTAATACCTCAGTTGACCAGAAACATGTCCAGGAAATGGCAAAGCACATTGTGGCAAAATTGAATGAATACTTGAAAGACTATTGGCAAAAATGTGCTTCTCTGACACTTAACAAGATAAAATCGGTACATAAAATAAAAACAAACACTCAACGTGTTGAAGAAAAGGAAAAATTTTCATTGCGAAATTTGTTTTACAAAGACCGCTATATTGAACAAAAACAACAGTACATAGTTGCCATGGAGACCGTACCAGGACATGGTCTGTTTGAAGCTACTGTTATATATATTGACAGTCATAATGTCAAGCTTTTGGGTGGCATCAGCAGAATCAACAAGTATGGCAACCAGTCTTCGTGTGTGCGGTATACAACAGTGAGGTCATATTGTTACTGCATTCGAGATAGATAGAGGGATGGGTGGCTAGATAGATAGAGAGGGAGAGATATGGATGGATAGATAGATAGAGAGAGAGAGACAGGTAAGTAGGTAGGTAGAGAGATAGATAGATAGGTGAAAAGAAGAAAGGATAAAATATAAACAGATACAATGTAGGAATGAAGACAGAGTATGTGTGTTTGTATTTTTAATGTTAATGCATTTCTTGCTTCATTTATTGATATATTTTTACACAGCATAATATAAATAGGAGTAGTGTGACTTTAATTCATCAACCCTTGAAGTCACATATGGACCTGCCCATTTCAAAGAATGTTTCAGTCCACTGTCTGAATTCAGGGGCGTATGATTTAGAATCAAAATTTTGTAATAATTTTACATGCAATATTAAAACATCAAATTAAAACCAGTAATGTTGGGTCTATGTTACTTTCTGCGGAAGAGTAAATTGCCTAGATATTCTTTACATCTTCACAAATATACAAAAGTACATCTATAATTACTTTTATATGCTGCAGTGGTTATTTGTAATTCTTTTCTTTATTTCATTTTTAGCATGTCAGATTTCTTTATAGATAAAAAAAAAACAAAAAACATACAGCATAGCACAATACACAGCATATTGGCTTCTGGTCTCAGCGTTGTTGCCAGATTCCATCGTCTAAGTATAATTAGACCATTAGTGTTATTGCTGTACGTTGGATGGGAGGAAGGCGGAGTACTAAATTTGTCAAATGAGGGGTTTGTGTTTGAATACCAGTGTGATTGAACACCGATGACAAGTTAAATGATAGTTCTCAGAGTTTATAAATGGTGGCAGGTGTCAGTTAGTTAGTATGATCGCAGACATAAAGATAATGTAACATGACAAGAGGTTTAATTATATCTCATTTAAGCACTTGCCTAAAAAATTTATGTCTTCAAATGAATAATCGTATTAATTGATGTATTATTTGTGTATTGGGAAGTGGTGAGAGGATCCTCACTAAGTCTGTAGAATTATTCAAGTACGCAGACTAATGACTTGGATTCCCGCCATTGTTGCTGGATTTCCAATTGATATATTTTACCACATATAATTAATTACATAGACTCCATCTGTATTACCATTTTAGCTCACCTGAGCTGAAGGCTCAAAGTCCTTTACCAAGTTTGTAATTTTCAGCCAGATCGGCCCCGGGGTGAATCAGGGTGGGGCAAAATAGGTCCCATAAGGTACCCTCTTTAAAAATCTAATCCATAACCTCTACACGAATTGAAAAACGGATTGTTTCTTAGTGATTTACATGGATGTATGATTTAAGTTTGTATTTTTCATAGAAATCCGAATATTAATTTTTGACGCATTTTTTAGATCTTTTCAGATTTTGTCATTTTCATTCATTTTTGCATGGTTTCCTTAATTATCTCCCCTTGTATTCACGTTGCTGCATTCATTTAATGTATTGTACTTGTAATGAGGTGAAGAAATGTTTTTGTGCAAGAATTTTGCTGAACTTTAAATTCTAGATTTTTTAAAGAATTTTTAAGACTGCAAAAAAAGAGGGGGGTGCATTTTTCACACTATCAGCTTTTGTTTCAAAACCACTGAAGGAATTTTGACAAAACTGTACAGGAAGCAAGTACTCAAGGTTCTCTACCAAGTTTATAGCTTTCAGCCAGATCAGCCCAGGGGTGGATCTGGGGATCGGCAAAATAGGTCACATAATTTACCCCTCGTTAAAAATCTTCTTCTCCAGAACTGTTGCATGAATTGAAAAGCAGATTGCTTTTGAGTGATCTACATGAATGTATGATTCAAGATTATACTTTTCACAGAAATCGGAATATTAATTCTTGACTTGTTTTTGAGGTCTTTTCAGACTTTAACATTTTTTTATTCATTTTTACATGATTTCCTCAATTATTTCCTCTTTGCATTCACTATGATGCATTCATTTCATGTGTTTTATTTGTATATAGGTGAAGAAATGTTTTTGTGCAAGAATTTCACTGAAATGTAATTTTTAGATATTTTCTTTTAATTTCTTAAAACACTTTTTATCCTTTTTGCATACTAAGAAATTTTTATCTTGAGAACAAATTATAGACCATTTGTACAGTCGCATAGCTACACAATATAAGCTATCAACACCAATTAAAATGCTATTTATGAAAAATAGATATCGTTGGGGTGTTGAATTACCATGCAGATTGTCTCTCCCCATTTCTTTTTTGCAAATTGAGAAATTTTTATATTGTAAGAGCGAGAACTTTAATTAATGAGACAAATTGTTCTTAATAGTTGATCTGTATCATTAGTAATTAAGAGTGCTTTGTTCAGTTAATGTATCCAGGACAGAGATAACGCAATGCATGCCTTTCAAGACCATGTAAAAGAAAGAAACATTATAAAGAGTGATGTGTATCAGTTGAGAGAGAGAGAGAGAGAGAGAGAGAGGCAAATTGATAACTATGTAAAGAGTTTATATTAAATTAGAGAGTTTTGGTTTTGGACAGTACAGATGTGTGTTAAGAGTTTAGTGATGGTTATTGAAAAGTTCAATTGTTTGTGGAGTATTTAATGTTTGTGAATTGTTAACTGTAAAATTATACCAACTCTCTTATTTAGAATTCAAAAGAAACAATAAACAATATTTGGCAATATTAACATTTGTTTGTGATTTTGTACCTGTTTCACAGCAGGGAACCTTATGGCTGTGACATAGTTTTGGTGTCAGAAGTGGAATTACTAAAAACAAATGGATCTACTAGAAATTGGAATACTTGTATATTTGTGTCAAAATTTTTTTCGATTACCTAAATTGACAGGATATATTAATTAACATTTCTTTACCAGAATTACACTATAACTTAAATCATGTCTAGAACAAGAACTTCAAAACATCATGAGCCTCCGGAGAACACCAATAATGCAGATAAGAAACATAAGGTTAAAAACAATTCAAAAGTTTACAGTGTCAAAAGTTTATATAACACCTTCAAAATTTTATGGAGACATATCAAGTGACATTGAAAGTTGGATAAAGGAATTTGATACAATTTCTGTAGCTAATCGTTGGGATGACACACGGAAATTGGAAAATTTACAAGCCTACTAACGTGAATGTGCTGCTGACATTTATGAAGATTTAGACCAAGAAATTACTACTGATTAAGATAAAATCTGTTAAAAAAAAAGTTTCAACCAAAGGAATTACAGAGACCATAATACTCTGTTTTATTTCAGAGAAAACAAAAAGATCATGAAACAGTTGATGATTATGGCCATGTTTAAAGCACATAACGGAATTCATAGAGATGTCACGGATAAATTGACTATGGAACATTTTATCCAAGGGTTACGACCTACATTGAAGAGACTTGTTATGATGACCGACCCCAAAAGTTACGAACAGGCTCTCAGGATAGCTAAAAAAGAGGAGTGTCATGAAAATCTCACCAATAAGCCAACAAGTTTTGTCTGTTTGTCCGTTATATACCCTGAATGTCATGCTGCTATTAACGCTTTGACACAAAAGGTTGATGACATAACAAGGCGTTTAGATACAGAAAGTCAGCGCGATAAATCACATTTTTGGAGAGGCAGCAGAGGTAGATCATTTCAAAGTAGAGGACAAAATCTTAGGACAACAGATGGACAACCGATATATAAATTTTGTCATCGTGACGGACATATTGAGTCAAAATGTTGGAATAAAAATGACTTTCCGCCACAGCATCTGTGAAACTAACTAGGGCCGCCTTTAACAGAGGCAAAGTGGTTCAAAACAGAAACTACATAAGCCCTCCCTCTAGGGAATGGAAATGCAAAATTGACTTTGAAAGCAGAAGTGCAAACTGAAATTGAGATAAATTTGGAAAAACCGAAGCCTGGTAAGGAGGAGAAAATAAATATTGGTATATGTTTCCCGCAGGAACAACATAGTATTTTGATTCCAGGAAAAGTAAATAACACTTATGTAAACTTTTTAGTTGATACAGGCACTGCTGTTAGCATTATAAATAGTACGGTAAGTATATTTCCTCTGCATACATCAACTGTAGTACCTGTATTTGCAGGAAAATTGTTTCATCTTCTGGAAATGAATTGAAATTATTGGTCGTGCAAAGACTTAAGTGTGAGTTGCTGGCAAGAGCAACATCTGTCAAGTGTATGTAGCTAAAAGCTTTCCCTATCCATGTGTAGTTGGAGTTGACATTTTGCGAAACCTGGAGTTTTGGTAGATTTTGAAACTGACAGTTATCTGGGAAAATGTACCAGTCCCGATGTTGAAAGAAAGAGATATCGGAGTTAAACTTAAAGTTTTGTCAGTCTGTTTGATAAAAATACAAGAGATACCCGCTCGTTCTGAAACAATTATAACGGAAAATTCAGTCAACGTCGACAGGTATGGCCGGCATAATTGAACTGAAACTTGACTCCAACAGTAGGTATGACATTATGGCCGCTAGAACCTTAACGTCAGTGAACGCCGACAATCATGTAACAGTTCGTCTTGGAGTATTGGAGTATTTACTGTTTGTGAATAGTTAACTGTAAAAATATATCAACTTTCTTATATAGAATTCAAAAGAAACAGTAAACAATATTTGGCAATTTTAACATTTGTTGGTGATTTTGTACCTGCTTCACAGCAGGGACCATTATCACTGTGACAATATGAACATATTAATGGCCATTCTTAGCATAGCTGCAAAATAGCCACCAGCACTAATAAAAGCTCTGCATTTGAAAATGAATAGAGGATGTTACCATGGCAGATTGTCTGTGTAGATTAACCCCAATCTTCTTGAAATTTATAGATGGTAAATCCCCCCCCCCCCCCAAATTATTAAAAGAAGAAAGTTCAAAATGCTATCATGTGATAAAGATAGTATATATTGATGACAGTGGTGATTTAGGAGAAAACTAGAAGTGGGATTAAACCAGCATTGGGAGGTCAATCTACAATGGATGATTTCTATGATATTTTAAGCCTGGGTTTAGATTACCTTGGGGTAATCTACCATATGACACGGGAATCAAACCTATGATCTTCTGCATGAAATTCTGTATACTTACGAGAGTTTTTTTTTCATTTTTCCAATTGTGTTGGAAGTTGAAATTTTGTTTACTTAAAAGAGTTTTTATGTCTCACAAGACATTTTCTTTCCAACACATTTTTCACAGCTATATTTACAGTTTTTAAGCCAGAATTTTTATTTTATTTTAGTTTTTGTCGCAAAATAATTTTACATGTTTGAGAAATCCATTCACAAAGAAATACAAAATACTCAATTTATCTCTGACAGAAATTTTCAATTTCTTTTTCAAAAATTCACTGCAAGAATTGTAGTCTGTGGAGGAGAGCATAGTGACAGCAATATATTATGTCAACCACTAAGAAGAAATTATATAAAATAATGTAGTTTGCGTATATTGCATGTATATGTAACATAGCAGGGTATACTGACAACCATTTTCATTAGCTCACTGGGACAAACCTTCCCGAGAGCCAATATCATACCCCCCCCTCGGCATCAGCAAAGGCATGTGTGGACAAAACTTGAGCTATACCTTTTGAAATATATAGTACTAGGCTTTGATATTTTCACATGTAGATTCCTTGTGGTTAGAGATATCCAGTGGTACAACGATTTCTTTTACTGAATTACCTTGATCTCTGAGTTTTACAGACATCTCCATAGCTTTAACTTGGGCTCTATCTTTTAAAATATACAGAATGGAGCTTTGATTATTTCACAAGTGCAGTTCTTACAATCTTTCAAATGGTATCAAGACATTTTACCTCATGACCTAGATAATGCTACTTTACCACCTTTTTTGAAAAAAAATGACTAAAGATTTCGAGTAAAGGTGTAAAAAAAAAAAATGACTTATAGTGTGAATTTTGACACATCGGTTGATTAAGTAACAGTTAAAGGATGGTATAGAAAGACCTAATCAATCTGATCATTAATATGTCTGCTTTATGAGTTATCAACTATAGAATTGTTTAGAATCACTGGAAAGCAATATAATGTAATGCTAAGGAACTGTTAAATAAAGTACAAAGACAAACAGAATTTTGATTGATAAAATATCCTGCAGATATGGGTTAAACTGTTAAACTTGTTCTAGCATTTCAAAATAAATGAATACAAGATGTATTTGTTAAATCAAGGTGCAATAAATCCTGTATATATCAACAGTTGATCTAGATGTAATTGACTTCATTTAACACATGATACTTATAGGTTTTGGAATATATCAGTTTTTTATTGTTAATTCATTAAGCTCCTATTTCTTGCTCCTCCAATTTCAAGTTTTCTAAATATAAAAGCAGACAGTTGAAACCTAGTATATATAGTCATCTATTGGGTATTTTCATGAATCTGCTTGCCTTTTATTTCTTCTCAACATTTCAAAGGTTGATATACATTTAAAGTTAATATTTTTGTGGTTTTCTTGTATTAGTAATATATTTTGTGATGCCAAATATAGTGATGGTCCTTTTTAGGTCTTTAAGTAATTTACCCCACCTAACAAACAATGTTTTCTTCTGTAAATCAATTATTTCGGCCAGTCAAAATGTGTCTTTAGGGGTGAGTTACAGCAGAGGACCAAGAGACTGTTTGAATCTATTTCTTGTTTGACCCATCAAGTTATAATGAATAGTGTGGAATTCATGTGATACCTAGCCACATGCAAACAAAGGTAAATACCTAGTCACATGTAAACAATGATAAATACCTAGTCACATGTTTAAAAAAAAAATACCTAGTCACATGTAAACAAAGGTAAATACCTAGTCACTTGTAAACAAAATACATACCAAGTCACATGTAAACAATGATTAATACCTAGTCACTTGTAAACAAAGGTAAATACCTAGTCACATGTAAACAATGATTAATACCTAGTCACATATAGACAAGAGTAAATACATATCACATGAAAACAAACACAAATACCTGATCACATGCAATCAAAGATAAATACCTATTCACATGTAGAAAAAGGTAGATACTTGATCACTTTAATCAGAATTAGATAACATAAATACCCAGTCACATGTAAACAACAGTAAATACCTAGTCACATGTAGACGAGGAAATTATCTAATCACATGTAAACAAATGTAAATACTTAGTCACATGTAAACAAAGATGAATACCTAGTCAGTTGTAGACAAAGGTGGAAACTTTATCTTTAGTCAGAATTAAATAACATAAATACCCAGTCACATGTAGA
This sequence comes from Atrina japonica, assembly GCA_030159075.1. Lineage (NCBI taxonomy): Eukaryota > Metazoa > Mollusca > Bivalvia > Pterioida > Pinnidae > Atrina > Atrina japonica. The sequence goes on along the minus strand of BROG01000127.1, from coordinate 835,314 downwards.
CAACTATAAATACTTAAACACATGTAGACAAGAGTAAATACCCAGTCACATGTCACATATAAAATACAACATGTAACAAGAGTAAATACCTAGTCACATGTAGACAACTATAAATACTTAAACACATGTAGACAAGAGTAAATACCCAGTCACATGTAAACTATAAATACAGTGACAAGAGTAAATACCTAGTCACATGTAGACAACTATAAATACTTAAACACATGTAGACAAGAGTAAATACCTAGTAACATGTAGACAACTATAAGTACTTAAACACATGTAGACAAGAGTAAATACCCAGTCACATGTAGACAACTATAAGTACGACATGTACCTAGTCAGTTGTAGACAACTATAAAAGGTGGAAACACTTTAGAGTAAATACCTAGTAGAATTAGATAACATAAAGTACTTAAACACATGTAGACAAGAGTAAATACCTAGTAACATGTAGACAACTTTAAGTACTTAAACACATGTAGACAAGAGTAAATACCCAGTCACATGTAGACAACTATAAATACTTAAACATATGTTGACAAGAGTAAATACCCAGTCACATGTAGACAACTATAAATACTTAAACACATGTAGACAAGAGTAAATACCCAGTCACATGTAGACAAACTATAAATACTTAAACATATGTTGACAAGAGTAAATACCTAGTCACATGTAGACAACTACATGTATAAATACTTAAACACATGTAGACAAGAGTAAATACCTAGTAACATGTAGACAACTATAAGTACTTAAACACATGTAGACAAGAGTAAATACCCAGTCACATGTAGACAACTATAAGTACTTAAACACATGTAGATGAGAGTAAATACCTAGTCACATGTAGACAACTATAAATACTTAAACACATGTAGACAAGAGTAAATACCTAGTCACATGTAGACAACTATAAGTACTTAAGAGTAAATACCCAGTCACATGTAGACAACTATAAGTACTTAAACACATGTAGACAAGAGTAAATACCTAGTCACATGTAGACAACTATAAATACTTAAACACATGTAGACAAGAGTAAATAAGTACTTAGACACTGGAAATAAGTACTTAAACAACATGTAGATGAGAGTAAATACCTAGTCACATGTAGACAACTATAAATACTTAAACACATGTAGACAAGAGTAAATACCTAGTCACATGTAGACAAACACATGTAGACAAGAGTAAATACCTAGTCACGTGTAAACAAAGTTAGACACTTAAATACATGTTAAAACATATGTTAAATGGAAACATAATTTGTCTTATGTTTACCAACAATTAGTTACAAGTAATAGAAATACTAACAGTCAGAAACAGGTAGATACAATTACCAAAAGTCAAACCTATGGAGACAAAATACCAAAAGTCCTAATAGAGTAGTCACCATTTTCAGCCCTTGTATAGGAGAGACATTTCAAATCAAATGTACAGTTGACACAATTTGCTGCCCTAGTACAGTAGATACTAATTACATCAATAGTATGGTAGACATCATTTACTGTCCAGTACAGTAGATGCCATAAAAGTTTGCTACCTTAAGCAGTAGACTTGTAGTCCTTGTACAGTAGACATAATTTGCTGTCCTTTTACAGTAGACATCAATTGCTGCATAATTTGCTGTCCTTGTACAGTAGTTGCAATTTACTGTGCAGTACAGTATACATCAGAAAAGTCTGCTACCTTAAGCAGTAGACATGTTTTGTTGTCCTTGTTATGTAGACACCATTTGCTGTCCTTGTACAGTAGACATCATTTACTGTCCAGTACAGTAAGCAACATAAAAATTTGCTACCTTAAGCAGTAGACATGACTTGCAGTCCTTGTACAGTAGACATCATTTGCTGTTCTTGTACAGTAGACATCATTTGTTGTCCTTGTACCTTAGACAACATAAAATGTTACTACTTAAAGCAGGAGACATGACTTGCAGTCCTTGTACAGTACACATCATTTGCTGTTCTTGTACAGTAGACATCATTTGTTGTCCTTGTACCTTAAGCAACATAAAAATTTGCTGCCTTAAGCAGGAGACATGACTTGCAGTCCTTGTACAGTAGACATCATTTGCTGTTCTTGTACAGTAGACATCATTTGTTGTCCTTGTACCTTAGACAACATAAAATGTTACTACTTAAAGCAGGAGACATGACTTGCAGTCCTTGTACAGTACATTTGTTGTCCTTGTACCTTAGACAACATAAAATGTTACTACTTAAAGCAGGAGACATGACTTGCAGTCCTTGTACAGTAGACATCATTTGTTGTCCTTGTACCTTAGACAACATAAAATGTTACTACTTAAAGCAGGAGACATGACTTGCAGTCCTTGTACAGTAGACATCATTTGCTGTTCTTGTACAGTAGACATCATTTGCTGTTCTTGTACAGTAGACATCATTTGTTGTCCTTGTACCTTAGACAACATAAAATGTTACTACTTAAAGCAGGAGACATGAACATAAATCATTTGTTGTCCTTGTACCTTAGACAACATAAAATGTTACTTCTTAAAGCAGGAGACATGACTTGCAGTCCTTGTACAGTAGACATCATTTGTTGTCCTTGTACCTTAGACACCATAATATTTTGCTACTTTAAGCATGAGACTTGTCCTTGTTAAGTAGACACCATTTGCAGTTTTGTTCACTAAACACAATTTGCTGTCTTCTTCGGTAGACACCATTTGTTGTCCTAGTACATTAGAGTGATTAGACACAATTTCCTGCCCATGGTTCAGTAGATATCAATTGCAGCCATGATGCTGAAGACACCATTCATAGTCCTAGTACAATAGACAAGATTTGTGAAGTACAGTAAATATCATTTGATGTCTTGGTACAGTAGACATCGTTTACAGCCATAGTTCAGTAGATATTTGATGTCCCTGCACCAAAGACGCCATTTACAGTCGTAGTACAGTAAACATCATTTACTCTTAGACGGATTTCGGCATACTTTTTAATATATCATTGTATGATCTTTATCTTTAGAAAATACACATACTTTTCAAAGAGCGCCTGATGAAGTCTAATTGACAGAAACGATATCGTCTTGAGCATTATAACTTTGGTATTATGTTTATAATATTTATAGTCCTAGAAGAGTAGAATATTAGTATGCATTTACATTTTAAATACATATCTACATTCACTTCAGGGGAGGTAAATGTATGTGCATATACATTATCAAGAATTGATACAGTAGAGATATTTATAGCTACACATACAGGTGTTGATAAACGCGTCTATACTTATCTTCAGATATCCATCTACACTTAAATAAAATACCTGTATAATCATATGTAAACAATATCTGTATCAATATATAAACAATATGTGATACCTAAATATAAACAAAGGAAATTCTTGTGGTGATATACAAATAGAATATGATGAAGTAAGATCTCAAATTAATTAGATATAGGCGTAACTAGCGCATGTAAACAAAATATCTACATCCACGCATAAATAAAAAGATGCCAAAAGACTGTCACAAACAAGACAAACTACTGGCAGCACCTTACAGAGGTCAACTCTTGATAAACAAAGTGTGACAATGCGGTGCACTTTTTTACTGTTTCGGTATGAATCTCTTTCTGCTAACTTGATAGATAAAGTTAATTGGTGCCGCTAATTTGACTGAGGATTATATGAAGGTTTTATTGATAGTAGCACAGTCATTATACGTTATCAGGCATCTGTATGCCGAGATACATTGTCAACGTCTCTCTGTCTTTCGTGATAATTAAAACCTTACTGCTTAATCTTATCCTACTATAAACATTAAATCTTATCTGTACACATTTATCTCTAACAGATCATGTGGATACGAAAAGTCTTGTAATCAAGTGATTCTGTTCTTTGATACTCCAATAATCAAGTGTGTAATGGTGTGTTCTACGACACAAACTCTGATCTACTCTACACCTATAATCTGAATGTGAGGCTCTGTGTGTGTCAGCCGATAGCTTAATTACACGAAAGATAAAAAACAACAAGAACCTTAATGTTGTGGTAACAAATTAAGATGTTGAAAGATTATCTGTTGTACACTGAGAAGATGTAAGATATCATATATACGTTGAAGATGTTGTAAGATAGATTTTATTTATTGGAGATGTTGGAAGATAGCTTTTTATAGGGAGGATTTAAGATATCTTTTATATATTGAAGATATTGGAAGGTATCCCTTTGTAGGAAAAAAGTGAGATATATTTTGTATATTGAAGATTTTATAAGGTCTATAAAAATTGAAGATTTAAGATATCTTTTTTACAGGGACGAAGTTGTAAAGTATAATTTATAGATTGAAGATGTTGTAATATATCTTTTATCAACTGAAAATATTGCAAGATATTTTTTTTATAAATTGACGATATTGGAAGATATATTTTAATTGAAAGCAGTGGAAGATTTATATTGTATCTATCAGGTATTTTCAGGGGAGTTACCACCCCTCGTAGCAGGTATCGATTGTGATGTAATTTGTTTGTGCGTAAAATGAGAAAAGTTATCAATTCTGACATCATATGTTTTTGTGAAAATGATGTTGTTTTCTTACGTAAATACATGACGTCACAATCGATACCTGATGACATGTGAGATAACTCCAACAAACGAAAAGACAATATAACATGTTGGGGGGTGTCTATTCATATGGAAGATATAGATTCTATTTTTAATATTGAAGACGTTGGCAGATAATTTTATTGAAGATGTTCGGAGATGTCTTTCTATGTCTCAAATTTTGGAGGATGGAAGAGATAAATATTTTGAATGTTTACCCATTAATGTACAGTATATTAATCCCATGGAGACATGTCCAGCTAAAACAAAATATGCGGGGGAAAAAACACTCAAAATCACAAATCTTTTCGTACTGTTTTTTCGCATACTGACACTCCCCTTTAAAGGACATTAGATTTTATAAAAACAAAATAGTAAAGAGTCCAGCGCTCCAGATAAGAGGGATATTTTATGCATAAAAGTCGATGGATTGTAGAGCAAATTAAAATCGATGCGTAAGATAGTAAGATACCGAACTTAGTTTAAATCTGAAGTGTAAATTGAAACTCACTGGAATCTGATCTGACTTGTAATTTACCAGCCGACACAATATTCCAGAAAAATAAAAGATTGGAGTGCTCTCTCCGAATGGATCTTGGTTACGAAGTGTGTTCAAAGCCTGCAGTCAGTATGTTTTGCTGTCCCTCACCCAGTTACTCGTTTACCTGTCTGCTTCATGACAAAACATCAACAACCCAAACTTAATGTTGTTCCTCAATTTCTAATCAAGCTCAAAAGTACTTTTGTTATCTTTGTGTGTGGTTTATATGTAGATCCAGATCAACATGTCTTACCCGTCTGTACATCATAACTACATATTGTAGATCTAAGTTTTATTGACCATCTCTAATTACTGTACACAGATGTTGTGATTTAAAGTGTGGACATACAAAAAGTCAGATATGTATTAATTAACTATTATTCAGAGGCCGGGTTATCAAAATATTGACGGATATATAGAGACATAAATCTAAAAAATCTTGATAGATAATTACATAAGTACAAACCTCAGTTAAGAGACCACATCACTAATACGACCACTTTGAGTCAGTCGGACAGGTGATCTTCATATCGAGTTTCAAATATATATATATATATATATATATATATATATATATATATAATATATATATATATATATATTATATATATATATATATATATATATATATATATATATATATATTCAATAAACAATCAATGGTGGATGTGACCGGTTAACAGGGGATGATTACTCCTCCTAGGCACCTGATCGCACCTCTATAGATTTGTAGAGGACCGTGTTTGTCAAAACGACACCATATTTATATATTGTATCGTCATCCTGAAGATTAATACTTTGATATCTGGCATATATATATATATATATATATGTGTGTGTGTATATATATATATATATATATATATATATATATATATATATATATATATATATATATACAAGGACACAATTTCAATGTTTTTATTCTCCATTTTGTTAATATTTTGAAGGTGAAAGAAGTAACTTCAGCTGCAGTCGTTGTCGCTTACGCCAATGGTGATCCAGCACATGTCCATTTCATGAACAGAAGAACATGTGAAGAGTATTGGAAACAATGGCTTCATCGCCTCCATCAGTACTGGGAACAGAAAGCCCCAAAACGGAAGCGAAATAAAAGCTGATTGTATTTATAGTGCTGCCATGTGGTCGTCTGGTAAAAGAATATCTGACACGGCTCCGGCACTCCTGACATCACACATGTATTTGATATTCGCAAATATCCAGATTTTTATTTTTTTTTTAGGAGAGTAGAATGTTCTTTATTCTCCAGATAAATGTGTTCATGTCCTTGTTCTACGTTGATGCTCTATTTCAGTTAGTATTTCTATTTTAGATAACATTTATTGGCAGAAATAGATATATGACATACATTTTACTTATTTGTTCACGTTTTGTATTTTCGAATTTTGAATCTAGAAAAATATGCACGGTTATTCTGAAAATAGTGCTCATCAGCAGATACGGAAATATTTCACTCATGAAATTAGATTGTCATAGACATTAATGAACCATCAATCAAATCAATACAAGGCTTCTGAGAATTAAAGAGAAATTTAAACTGTATTACGTGATTGAAATGGATTGGTGTTGTCTTCAATTTAGTGTAGAAAACATAATTACTTTACAGACAGTTTGTGGCCCACCAGTTAAATTCTCGCTACCGCACCATACAGACAGTTTGTGGCTTTGACTAATCATGCTAAATGTTACATTCCCGCTGCCCAATCATACAGACAGTTTGTGTCTTGACTAATCACGCCTAATGATAAAGTCCACCTACCGCACCATACAGACAGTTTATGATTTTGGTAATTCTGTCTGATCCCACGCCCAACCATACAAATGGTTTTGACTAATTCTCTCGCTGCACCATACAGACCTAATAACGCATGTTACTACCATACAGACAGTTTATGATTTTCACTAATCACTCTAAATGTAAGATTCCCGCGACCCAACCATACAGACAGTTTGTGGTTTTGTTTAATAACGCTAAATGTTAGATTCTCGCTACCGCACCATACAGACAGTTTATGATTTTCACTAATCACTCTAAATGTAAGATTCCCGCGGCCCAACCATACAGACAGTTTGTGGTTTTGACTAATAACGCTAAATGTTAGATTTTCGCTACCGCACCATACAGACAGTTTATGATTTTCACTAATCACTCTAAATGTTAAATTCCCGCTGTCCAACCATACAGACAGTTTGTGGTTTTGACTAATAACGCTAAATGTTAGATTTTCGCTACCGCACCATACAGATGTTGAACTAATCACTCTGCTAAGATTCCCGCGCACCGTTTTGACTAATAACGCTAAATGAGCTACCGCACCATACAGACAGTTTTGTGGTTTTGACTAATGATGTAGAAACGCACCATACAGACAGTTTGTGATTTTCACTAATCACTCTAAATGTTAAATTCCCGCTGTCCAACCATACAGACAGTTTGTGGTTTTGAATAATCATGCTAAATGTTGAATTGCTGCTACCGCACCATACAGACACTTTGTAGTTTTGAGATTCCCAAGTTTATCCCCGAACCACGCAGTACAGAAAGGTTGTGGTTTTGTGTTTGATTCCCTAAACGCAGACAGTTTGTGGTCTAAATATTATATTCCCGCTGCCGCACCGTACAGACAGTTTGTAGTTTTGAGTAGAAACGCCACAAGTTAAATTCCCACTACCGTACCGTACAGCCAGTTTGTGGTTTTCAGAGGTCATAACAGAGAATGAAATTCCCGCTACTGCACCATAGAGACGGTATGTGACTTTGAGTAGACGAGGCACAGTTAAGATTCCAGTAGGACTCAGCCACGGAGACCCGTGACAAAAAGAGTCTAATTATCATGATAAAAGATGTCACAACGCCTTTCACTCTTACAGGGGTAGCAATCTAATAAAAAAACGATCAGAGAACGGGAGAGATGAGGGATTGGTTTTAATCAGATTGTAGAAATATGGTCAAGTAAGAAAAAATTCCACTTCTTCATGTTATAAACTAATAGTATTTATAACATGAGGTTATTAATCACTGTTTTCCGTATTGATCTAGTTATTACGCTGAGCTCCATCACATATGTCTCAGGAAAATACGACAGACATCGGTGCAATAATCAAGCCATTTTTAAAAGAAAAAAACCGTGATAAATGAGAATAATTACATACATGTAATTGTTAATAAACTCGGTCACTATGAAGTACTAGTATAATGGAGAAATACCAATAGATATCCGAAACTCAAGTCCATTAGAATACGACAAATTAAATATAATAACGGTCTCACCTCAAAGAACAATATCGAAACCCAAACGGGGTGGGACCATGTGCCCGTTTTACGAAAGGTCCTAAGTCTTAGACTCTGTCTTAGGACCACACTTATGACTTGTGACTGTTTTACAAAGACTTAGGACCAGTGACTTACGACCAAATCAGGTCAGGTCTTTATGACTACCCAGAGACTGTGCATAGCCATAATTTATTTTTGTGTGTGTCATAATTTATTTTTGTAAATGTAGCAGGTGCAAATACTCAGACTATCAAAATCTTATTTGAAAACATGCAAAAAATACCTTAGGACTTGGGTTAGGGTAGCGTTGATAAAAGGGTTTGTCTTAAGTTTTGTCTTAAGATCAAAGAAGTTAAGACTTACGACGACTTGCGACTTCTTGATAAAACGGGCCCCAGGTGTTCAACTAAGCCTATGCTGCTCGGAAAAGATGCGCATACGGTAACGGTTCGATATGAGAAACGGATGACGACTACTCTCACTTGATCTCATGACCTCAATAGGCCTACTGGTCGAATTTTTCTTAATATTGGCTTAATTTTGTCGAAGTTGGCATACTTTAAATTTAATATTGTTTTGGCAAGGAAACCAGTATAAGGCTAATATTATAAAATATAATTTTGAAATAATGTCCTTGACCTTTTGCACTCCCATCCGTCTTAATTTGGGATGCGGAATTCAGAACAAAGCAATGAATGACGTTTTGAAAATTTTTGCGCCAGGTAATTTTCGTCCTTTTACGACAGAAAGTCTCTTGGATGACATGTTTGTCTGTGCTTCATTTATTTAGATTTAAATTTTGCTTTCATTTTAAATTCACCCTCTCATTTAAGGACGAAAATGGCGAAAATTAAACGGGGACGAAAATTTCAAGGTATAACGTATATGAAAGCCATGCATACATAAAGAAATGTCAAATTACAGGACTAGTATTTTAAGTTATCTTTATTGTTTTTAAGTTGATATTAGTATATTCATCGATTGGTTATTTAATAACCTGACGTCTTATCGACAGAAACGATCGCCTTGAGCATTATAAATTTGGTGTTATGTTTATAATATTTATATTTAAACATAAGTTTAATTTAAAATTGAAATATTTTCTATCCTTCGCACTGCTGTCTGTAAAAGAGATCCATTTAAATTTAACTCGAAATAGAAATCATATTTGTTATTTCAACTGATGAAGTCTAACTGACAGAAACGATCGTCTTGAGCATTATAACTTTGGTGTTATGTTTATAATATTTATATTTAAACATAAGTTTAATTGAAAATTGAAATAATTTCAATCCTACGCACTTCTGTCTGTAAAAGAGTTCCATTTAAATTTAACAAAATAGAAATCAAATTTGTTATTTCAACTGATGAAGTCTTAACTGACAGAAACGATCGTCTTGAGCATTATAACTTTGGTGTTATGTTTATAATATTTATATTTAAACATAAGTTTAATTGAAAATTGAAATAATTTCAATCCTACGCACTACTGTCTGTAAAAGAGTTCCATTTAAATTTAACTCGAAATAGAAATCATATTTGTTATTTCAACTGATGAAGTCTAATTGACAGAAACGATCGTCTTGAGCATTATAACTTTGGTGTTATGTTTATAATATTTATATTTAAACATAAGTTTAATTGAAAATTGAAATAATTTCAATCCTACGCACTACTGTCTGTAAAAGAGTTCCATTTAAATTTAACAAAATAGAAATCAAATTTGTTATTTCAACTGATGAAGTCTAATTGACAGAAACGATCGTCTTGAGCATTATAACTTTGGTGCTATGTTTATAATATTTATATTTAAACATAAGTTTAATTGAAAATTGAAATAATTTCTATCCTACGCACTACTGTCTGTAAAAGAGTACCTTTAAATTTAACACAAAATAGAAATATCAAATTTGTTATTTCAACTGATGAAGTCTAACTGACAGAAACGATCGTCTTGAGCATTATAACTTTGATATTATGTTTATTATATTCAAAGCAATATGAGCTGTTGTCGACGCATTTCTTTTTTTTCAAATTCATTAAATCGACTAAACCATTTTAATACAATAAAAATATCTCTGAACACGATCATACATACATTTATCTTGATGTAAACCCTGAAACATGTTTTCAGAAATTGCATTGCAATACAGTATTTCTCTGACGTAATTGTAATATGCCAATGAACTCCAGGTCAGTCACCCAAAGGACTTTTGTCGTGTTGTAAATTTATAATTTACCGGGTGAATGTAAATTTTAAAAAATTAGAACATGCCACCTTTGCATTTGAAGCTGAATCAGAGTTGGGAAAACGCGGTCCGAATCTATATCGGTATTCACATGTGATGATTCGTTTTTCTATAAATATGAAATAAACACAAGCAAATCGCACGTGCTTCCTTTGATACTCGGTCGTCTTCGTAAAAATACCGAAAGTTAATTTGCGATGGTGGGTTCAAACTAACGGATTACCTTTGACAAGCCTATTCTAATAATAAGCCTACTATATGCATTTGTTCTTTTAACCAAAGGGTGAACCCTCCCTGATATATACGAGATAAAGTATTGCATAAAATCTACATGTAGAACTTCCGCCCAAGACAGCTCACATTGTTTTAATTCTTGTTTTGTTAGGTTTCCAAGATGAGCAATCATGGTTTGTAGGAGTTTCCAATTCCTAGGTCCCAATCTGTAAAAATAAATGTTTCCCTGTCCAAGGAGATATACCTCTCTAGCGAATAAGCCTTACCCAGTGTAACCTGTTGACCCTAACGTTTTAGTGCTAATAGATGCAGAAGTGATGGAACATACCTCTGACAAATACATTACAGAGATAGTAATGTGTATAAGAGTTGACAAACTATCTTCCAGAATTATACTTGTAAGTGTTGTGATGTTTTGAACTTCTGTACTTTAAGACCAACCACTTACAGCTGTTATTTTCCATTGACCCTAACTAAATTATATTGGAAATTTAAGAGTAAAAGAGTCTTGAAACTACAGTTTGTGATAATGCTGATAACATTGTCAGTAGATTTGACATTAACAGAGTTCTGTCGTGTCATCTGGCTCTATTTGCACATTGTCAATTGCAGCATTAATGGCGGAAATTACATATGATTTCAAGATGAAAGTTGCTTATGCAATCACTTTAGCTACTCTTCAAATTTGTCCTTTTAAGCTTGATATTATCAGAAATATTTTACCAAATTTTGGAAATATGAAAGTGATTACACGTAATAAAAAAATATTCATTAAAAACTTAAGTCGGGGGGGGCAAAGGCTTTTTTCTCTCTCAAATCCAAATACAGCCATTCACTTGTGGAGAGAGGGATTCGTGTACGTTTTTTAATACTTTAAGTCTTTCAGAACACGCAGTACAAGTATAGTGCCATAAGTTTATGAGCAAACATCATTTTTCCCGTTACTTTCCATGTAAAATTATCTTATTTGAAATTATTCTCCTGGGTATGTTTTTAGACCAATTTTATTTTTTAATTTCATTCTCCGTGAGCTTAATCCATATAGTATCTTGTCATTAATCACTTATAGATCTATGGTAATAAAATTTTAAGATACAATATATTTTCTTTACAACAAGTTTTTCTTGGAGTGATTTACTAAGAACAAATACGGAAATGATGTTGCAAAATTCTCCAAGCAAGAATAAATGAATGTAACATCCCTGTTAACAACCAGGTTCAAATAAAAAATTCAGGAAGGCAATCTGTATGTATTTAAATATAATTGTTGAAAATTATAAAAACTAGAAAATACATAGAAATGAAGTCACTGGAAACTATTTCAAAAAGATCGTTTTACATAGAAAGTAATGGGGAAATGACGTTTGTTCATAAATTTATGGCATTATGCCTACATTTGTTTAATCATTAGCAAATAATTACCAAACCGTATGACCTTTTGAAGGAATTGATTATAGAATACAAATTAGTTTAGCTTTTGCGTTTACCTCCTGTCTGGGTTTTGAAATGCAATTCTTCACACACATACTTATATGAAGTCACTGGAAACTATTTCAAAAAGATCGTTTTACAGAGAAAAGTAATGGGGTAATGACGTTTGGTTCATAAATTTATGGCATTATGCCTACATTTGTTTTAATTACCAAACCGTATACCCATTCGAAGAATTTGATTGTAGAATACAAATTAGTTTAGCTTTTGCGTTTACCTCCTGTCTGGGTTTTGAAATGCAATTCTTCACACACATACTTATAGCATTGGGAAGATACAGATGAACGTTCTTTTATACAAATGTTGACTTTTTGTTACCAGGAAAACAACTCTATCCGCCATAACAAATTACGGTTGGATTAAGTCTGTTCGTCATGATAAAGCAATACAACAGGAGAAAACGTTTCATGTACAATCAACAAATCAAGATTTTGCTGTCAGACATTCCACTTGTCAAAGAGGGAGAAAGTCTTTTGAGAAATTCTAAAGAACAATTACCTCTTTGATAGGAACTGAGCTTATCTAGCGTTTTGTTAAATGGATTTTGACATTGCAAGGACATTTTTATGTCAGAAACCTAAATTTAATTTGAATGTACAAATTTCCACTTCCATCAAAACATCTGTATGATGGTCATATACATCAGTATGGTGAAGAGCTTACTCGCATCCAATGGTTGTCAGACATGGAATGTTGCATAGGAGCTTGTTTGCTCAGAAGTAGTTTTGAATACTTTATTTGTAACTGAAGTAGTGACGATGGATGGGGAGATATTGATATATGGCTCTGGTTATATCTGGTAGTCCTAGATACCCAGAAGGCCAATGAACTCCTGCCGTTGTATCCAGTAATTAAACCTATTAACATCACTTCGTATAGAGATCTAAGTTAATTTGACTTAACAATCCTGGGAAGTGAGGAGACACACCAAGGTTTGAAACTGGATATATCCAAACCACTCTGGAATCATCGAAAAACCGGTGTTGAATCTCAAAGATTGTGACAAGTAATTATTTGTATACGTATACATCAAATCTTATCAAAGTGTAAACGTATTCAACCATTTTGTATTTCTGATTATGTGAGAGATCGCTTTTCAACCAAAAAATAAAGTTTGAATTTTCGTTTATCAAGTAAATTATCAGATCAAATGGACTGGAATGTTTTTCTTGTGTCAGACTGATACCGAGTAAACATGGTGGTGTTGACGCCGCCATATAAACTGAAGTAAAAGTGGCGTTTGAACTATTGATATACCTGGTGTGGAAAAGTCACACATGTTTTAAGGGAGGGGTGACAAAATAAGAAAGGGGATGGAATTTGATCGCCTCTCATGAATTTGTATACTTTTTCACCCAATAAATCATAGTTACTGAACATTTTCAAACATTTTTTCATTATACAGTGCAGATACACACTGTAGTTGAAATTAGACGTCTTCTGTATTTGTTACTACTACCTTTTGTAAAAAAAAAAATCTTTATTTTACATCAATTAACAGATAACATAGATCAATCTCTGTAATGTTGGTGTAAGTGGGTGCCTTCTGTTTGGGGAAACCTAAGAAACCATGTGCTGGAGCTGGTGACATTCATTCCGTCTCACCACTGCTTTTCAATATTTTTTCTACCATTACAACGCTCCCTAGGTATACCCCAAGCCTCTTAATCCTCTCTATTTTTTTGGTTGTTCAAAGGTTTCATTTCCAATCTAAAACGGATTCCTTTTTTCCAATAAAATATTATAAACATAATACCAAAGTTATATTGCTCAAGACGATATCGTTTCTGTCAATTAGACTTCATCAGTTGAGCTCCAATTTGAAAAGTATGTGTATTTTCTAAAGATAAAGTGGTATCATACAAGGCCAAACAATATCTCTAAAGGTATAGCCGAAATCCGTCTAAGAGTAACCACTGTCAAAAAATGACTACCTTAGTTTTAGAAAATTTTCCAATTTAAATGGTGTTAACAGTGCCAAATATTACTTTAGTATACGATGAACAGCTGGTACCGAAATACCAGGTACTAGGTTTATGTATACCCTCGGGGACTCAAACGGTCCACCAGCAGTGGCAACGACCTAGTGGTTATAAATATTATAAACATAATACCAAATAAAACTAATTTTTCCCAATGCAGCAAAATGATTTTTAGCTACAGATAAACTGTGAAAATGATCAAGTTTAATTCAAGTATAAAAAGAGACGTCATGTAACACATCCATTTAAATATTTGGATGAGTTAACTTTTGTTTGTTTGTTTATTGTTGTTTAACGTCCCACTCAAGAATCTTTCACTCATATGGAGACGTCACCAAATGCCGGTGAGGGGCTTCAAATTTTGGCCTATGCTCGGCACTTACCGCCATTGAGCAGTGAGGGTTCTTTAACGTGGCGACACGGGACTTCGATTTTTACGGTCTCATCCGAAGGACAGGAAACCAACCTGCCGTCGGCTGGATTCGAACTCACGACCTCACGATCAAGAGTCGAGCGCGCTACCGACTGAGCAAGGCCGGCTCGCCAAGTTAACAACGAGATTTTCTGTTTATTTCAATAATCAAGGTAAAACTGAAAGGAATATATTATTAGTCATCTCTATACTTAAAAACATATATAATTTAGAAGTGATTGTCCAATTTTATGGAAAAACATTGCCAAGATTTCCACTTTAACCAGCCACTGCACCAAATTTATTCAATGCTGAAGTGCAACTAACTTTTAAGGATGTTAACATAAAGCACACAAAACCTATGTTGTAACTGGTTATTTTTTGTATATATGGCATACAGTTGTAAATAATAATGAAAAAGATTGCTCACTTTAAGAAAACCTTCAGAAATCTGAAAAATAGTTAGAGTAATGTAAATCCGGAAATTTTCGTGTTAGTTTATTTTCGCAATACACAAGTTCTAGATTTATTCGCGAGATAATAATTTTGCGATTTCGTATGCCCATCTCGTCATATTATAATCATACTTCATTACTCGATAATTTTATTTTCGCGAGCATGAACTCTCGCGAAATTACGCGTAAATAAAATTATCGCAAATAAAACCGGATTTACAGTACCTGCTCAAATTTTGATTACCATACTCAAATCTATTTTTCCTTTTTATATGAAATTCATAAATTTTACCTACTATTTTTATATGAATGTAAGAAGATAACAATGTGTTTTCTAGTCAGTCAGATCCGGGAGTTATACAAACATCTATATAGTCACAATGATAAAATTTGAGCTTGAGTATTGAGTAAACTTGATGACTTTTGACCCTGGGCTATATCATCATCTAGCAGAATTTCTCTAACATGAAAAATGCCCAATTACATGTCCTGAGTATGATAGCATGGATAAAAGGTATTCATTTGTCAGATAAAATATTTAATGGATTAACAAAGTTCACAATTTTTTCAGATTTAAGGGGAAATTAACAACTCCCTAAAAAACTAACACAAATTGTGGAATTAATTGCAGATATTTTATTGAATAACCTTAGAAAATTTGTTAGGACGTTTTCAGAAATGCCCTCAGCATTATGACTTGGGAAATTATTCCTGGGAAATTTCATTCAATTTAAATAAGAAAATAAGAAAGTCTCATTTTGGAAACATTAATACTTTTTAATGTTAATTATGTCTATTATATATATATATATATATATATATATATATATATATATATATATAATATATATATATATATATATATATATATATATTATATATATATATATATATTGGAATGTTCTTCTTTTTTTCTTTAAAAACGAAATTTATATAAACGTCATATATAATATATTGGAATGTTCTTCTTTTTTTCTTTAAAAACGAAATTCCTTTTGTTTGAGGTTATCTTTCTGTTTGTTTGTTCAGGTTTTTATAATCCTGTAATGTATATATAATTATATCAGTCAAATGGGTTTTTAAATATTTACTCCTCAAGAATACCAATATTTCCAATTTATTTTATCTAGTTAAAATGTACGCTTAAAAAAGAACTCCCTCTGAGTAAACACAATCAAATAAAAGTATGTTAAAACTTCATTTTTTTTTAAAGTTTTTTAAATGTTAGAATAAATGTAGCCTTTACTAAGCCTGGTGACGGGGGATCATTTAACTACTTTTATTGCTTAGATAAGCACTTACGTACAAATTGATAGGACATTGATACACATGCTTTTGTAAGGTACAGACTTTAATTCACTTAATTTGTTGCTCTCTTGTCTCCCTAAACTCTTTCACCAAGCAATTCACAGACTGAAAATAATACAAAAGAAAGCAATTTGAATTCTTGTGTTGGACTAGATAAAAGACTATAATCTAGTCGAACACAAAAGACCATCCTTTATAATCTATTACTACACAAAAGATCATCCTAATAATCCACTACTACACAAAAGATCATCCTTTAAAATCTACTACTACACAAAAGACCATCCCTAATAATCTACTCCGACACAAAAGACAATCCCTAATAATCTACTCCAACACAAAAGAATGTCCTTTATAATCTACTACTACACAAAAGATCATCCCTAATAGTCTACTCCGACACAAAAGATCATCTCTAATAATCTACTCCGACACAGAAGAATCTCCTTTATAATCTACTGCTACACAAAAGATCATCCCTAATAATCTACTCCGACACAAAAGATCATCTCTAATAATCTACGCCGACACAAAAGAATCTCCTTTATAATCTACTACTTCCCAAAAAATCATCCCTAATCATTTACTCCGACATAAAAGATCATCCCTAATAATCTACTCAGACACAAAAGATCATCTCTAATAATATACTCCGACACAGAAGAATCTTCTTTATAATCTACTACTACACAAGAAACCATCCCTAATAACCCACTTCTACACAAAAGACTATCCCTTATAATCTACTATTATACAAAAGACCATCCCTAATAATCTACTCCGACACAAAAGACCATCCCTAATAATCTACTCCGACACAAAAGACCATCCCTAATAATCTACTCCGACACAACAGATCATCCCTAATAATCCACTACTACACAAAAGACTATCCCTAATAATCTATTATTACACAAAAGACCATCCCTAATAATCTATTCCAACACAAAATACCATCCCAAATAATCTACTCCAACACAAAAGACTCTCCTTTATAATCTACTACTACACAAAAGACTATCCCTAATAATCTACTCCGACACAAAAGATCATCCGTAATAATCTACTACTACACAAAAGACCATCCATAATAATCTACTCCGACACAAAAGACCATCCTATACTAGCTTCTCCAATACAACACCATCCTATACAAACTACTCTTATACAACGCCATACAGCGTGAGCTATCCTTATACAACACCATCCTATACAAGTTACCCCTATACAACACCATCCTTTATAAGCTAGTCCTATAGAACACCATCCTATACAAGCTACTCATATACAACACCATCATTTATAAGCTAGTCCTATACAACACCATCCTATACAAGCTACTTCTATATAACACCATCCTATACAAGCTAATTCTATACAACATTCTATACAAGCTACTCTTATAAAACAGCATCATATACAAGCTATTCCCATACAATACCATCCTTTATAAACTACTCCTATACAACATCATCCTTTATAAACTACTTCTATACAACACCATCCTATACAAGCTACTCTTATGCATCATATACAAGCTATTCCCATACAATACCATCCTTTATAAACTACTCCTATACAACAGCATCCTTTATAAACTACTTCTATACAACACCATCCTATACAATACTCTTATGTTACACCATCCTACACAAGCTACTCTTATGTTACATCATCCTACACAAACTACTCTTATGTTACACCATCCTACACAAACTACTCTTATGTTACACCATCCTACACAAACTACTCTTATGTTACACCATCCTACACAAACTACTCTTATGTTACACCATCCTACACAAACTACTCTTATGTTACACCATCCTACCATCCTACACAAACTACTCTTATACACAAACTATTACACCATCCTATACAATACTCTTATGTTACACCATCCTACACAAACTACTCTTATGTTACACCATCCTACACAAACTACTCTTATGTTACACCATCCTACATAAACTACTCTTATGTTACACCATCCTATACAATACTCTTATGTTACACCATCCTACACAAACTACTCTTATGTTACACCATCCTATACAATACTCTTATGTTACACCATCCTACACAAACTCCTATACTCTTATGTTACACCCATCCATCACTACACAAACTACTCTTATGTTACACCATCCATCCTACACAAACAATACTCTTATGTTACACCATCCTACACAAACTACTCTTATGTTACACCATCCTATACAATACTCTTATGTTACACCATCCTACACAAACTACTCTTATGTTACACCATCCTACACAAACTACTCTTATGTTACACCATCCTACACAAACTACTCTTATGTTACACCATCCACCATCCTACACAAACTACTCTTATGTTACAAACCATCACCATATACATGTTACACCATCCTACTCTTATGTTACACCATCCTACACAAACTACAAACTACTCTTTATGTTTACACCATCCTATACAATACTCTTATGTTACACACATCCTACACAACACTACTCTTATGTTACACACCATCCTACACAAAAACTACTCTTATGTTACACCATCCTACAAACCATCCTACATAAACTACTCTTATGTTACACCATCCTATACAATACTCTTATGTTACACCATCCTACCTATACAATACATGTTACACCACTACACAAACTTATGTTTACACACAAACTATCCTATACAATACTCTTATGTTACACCATTCCTACTACACAAACTACTCTTATGTTACACCATCCTATACAATACTCTAAAGTCTTATGTTACACCATCCTACACAAACTACTCTCTTACTGTTACACCATACCTACACATCCTACACAAACTACTCTTATGTTACACCATTATACAATACTCTTATGTTACACCATCCCTACACAAACTACTCTTATGTTACACCATCCTACCTACTGCTCTTATGTTATATACAATACTCTTATGTTACACCCTACACAAAACTCCTATACAATACTATGTTAACCATACTACTCTATGTTACACCATCCTTACACCATCCTACTACAACACAAACTACTCTTATGTTACACCATCCTACATAAACTACTCTTATGTTACACCATCCTACACAAACTACTCTTATGTTAAACACCATCGTTAATACACCATCCTACACAAACTACTCTTATGTTACACCATACTCTTTATGTTACACCATACACAAAACTAACCATCCTACACAATACTCTTATGTTACACCATCCTACTATACTCTTATGTTACACCATACACTACTCTTATGTTACACCATCCTACACAAACTACTCTTATGTTACACCATCCTACACAAACTACTCTTATGTTACACCATCCTATACAATACTCTTATGTTACACCATCCTACACAAACTACTC
Source organism: Atrina japonica (assembly GCA_030159075.1). Taxonomy (NCBI): domain Eukaryota; kingdom Metazoa; phylum Mollusca; class Bivalvia; order Pterioida; family Pinnidae; genus Atrina; species Atrina japonica. The sequence goes on along the minus strand of BROG01000127.1, from coordinate 815,394 downwards.
TTATGTTACACCATCCTACACAAACTACTCTTATGTTACACCATCCTACACAAGCTACTCATATACAACAGCATCATATACAAGCTACTCATATACAACAGCATCATATACAAGCTACTCCTATACAAGACCATCCTATACTAGCTAGTCCATACAATACCGACCTATACAAGCTACTCCTATAGAACACCATCCTTTATAAGTTACCCCTATACAACACCATCCTATACAAGCTAATTCTATACAACAACACCCTATGCAAGCTACTCCTATACTACACGTCCTTTGTAAACTACTCCTACAGACAAAAAACATCACTCACTCCTTTATTTTACAAAAGACACCATCCACTCCTTTACAAATGACATCATATCTTCCTACACCACAAACAACAGACACCATTCACTCCTTTACAACAAATACCATTCACTCTTTTACAACGGATACAGTTCACTCATCTACCACAGATACCACTCATTCCTTTTGAACAGACATCACCCACTGCTTTACAACAGATAAAATTATGTCCTTTACAACAGATGTCATTTACCCCTTTTGTTTACATCTGACACCGCCCACTACTTTACAACAGATACCATTCACTCATTTACAACAGATACCACTAGATCCTTTACAAAGATATCACAAACTTATTTACAACAGATATTACCATCTCCTTTACAACAGATACCACCCACTAATTTAAATAGATACAACCCACTCCTTTACAACAGATAACACCCACTCCTTTACAGCAGATACATTTCACTCCTTTACAACTGACACCATTCACTCCTTTTGTTTACAACAGATAACACCCACTCCTTTACAACAGATAACACCCACAACTTTACAACAGATACCGTTCAGTCCTTTACAACAGACCCACTCCTATACACCAGATACCACCCACTTCTTTACAACAGATAACAACCACTCCTTTACAACATATACCGTTCACTCCTTTACAACAGATAATACCCACTCCTTTACAATAGATAACACCAACTCCTTTACAACTGACACAATTCAGGCGTTTGGTTTACAACAGATATACTCCTATATAACAGATACTATGACTCCTACACACTCACTAGAGTTTATGATTAGTTTACATCACGGGATAAGGTATCCTCATCCCAGTAACAAATATACAGATATAGAGATGTAAACTCTGACAACAAATAACCAAATTTAAATATCGGTGCTGTATTCCACTTTCATCCCCCACCATTCCTGTCCTACCTTATCATCATAGTAATCTACAAGTTTATTATGGCCAATATTACATGTTTTAAGCAGGTGCGTGGTCATAATTACTGTGAGTAGGTGGATAACAGGGTGTGTATGTATTTATATAGCAGAGAATGTTTGTAATACTATAAATAAGCATACGTAAATGAGAATACATTTAAACTTAGATGTAAAACTATAAAGTACATTAAATTAACATTTCTAATATTTCACATAAAAGCAGTTTCAATATTCTTTTACAACTTACACCTTAACCGCTTGAAAACAAAATGCAAGTAAACAGCATCTTGTCTGGGATCTCATGTTGACCTTTAAAATTAAATCTATCATTCAAATTTTTACGTCTTCATGCACTTTCATTTTCCTATTAAATACACCCAAATTAACCAAGGAAAATATCATCTACAAACACACAGAAATTATTCACCAGGCTAATGGTTCATTTTGGAGAATATCATCTTGATAGTTAAATAAAAATAAAATAAGTTTTAAAGTGTTTGTTATTTAGATGTTTATCGTTCGTCTAGAGAAAGAAGGAGATAAACATACCTTGCCCCTCCGAGATATTATGACTCGCGGAAGATTACCGAGCCACTCAACTAAGAGCTATTTTGCCATATCACAACGAGGAATTTAAAAACTACCAAAAATCACGCTTTCAGACCTCATTTTATAGTATTGATATGTATCAGTAGTTACCCCACACTAAGAAAAATTTATCAAATTTATCAAATTTATCAAATTTACGTCTTTGTAGAAACTCTTAAGCGCACTGACACATCCTGTCAACTGTATATAGCAAGTCCATACTTTGATACAGTAAGGGGGTCACAGAATTAAAATCAGTTGATGAAAAGGTATCGAAAGTATCTATTATAAATAATGTCTGACTTGGCTTTGATTATTTGACCATGGGTGTTGCTGTACATATTATGTTACTTACAGGAATGTTGTGGTTGTTGGATTGGCCTTCAATATGTAAATGTTATTGAACAGGACAAAACTCTTTCAACTTTATCTTGATTTCTTGTAATGAAAATATTAGACCAAATTATTTGGATTTAAATAAGATTTAAATAAGATTTACATGTAGGCCTTCTGTTATAAAATGTGCTGTTTTTGAGAAATGAATTATTGCTTCAATTTAAAGTTAGTTACTTTGGCGATATATTTCAGGTTGTGAATAGAAAAACGTAAAGAAAACAAACCATCATAATTTCCTGCAGCACAAAGCTAATGCAAATATACTTCACTTTAGCATATAACATTAATCACCTGAATTTACTGGTAGAGCTGTTACAATAAATTATAGTGTGTTAAGGTGTTCAACCAACATGTAGTGGGTAGATGTGTTGAACTAGCATGCATGTAAAGTTTAATCATTGTGTGGAGTTGTATCAATGTGTGTTGTAGTGTTCAGTCACTGTAGTCGGTAGACATATTGTACTAGCATGTAAAGTTGAATGAATAAGTGTAGTAGCGTTGAACCAACATGCAGAGTTGAATCAATGTGTGTAGAAGTGTTGAAGAAGCACCCAGTGCGTTGTACTGCTGAATGGAGAGATAAGCCAACATGACGAATGTAGAAATGTTGAGCCATCATGTATTTCAAGTAGTTTCGTGCTATTATTTAGTAAATATTTACAGTTATTGAATACAAATATAAAATATTGCACATATATTTACAATATTTTAATACTAATATACAATTTCGAACATAAATATAAAAAATATATCGAATATTGCAACGTTTGACACGCCATATTATACAAGCTCTTTATTGACACTTCCCGAAATTTGTAGAGAATGAGTAGGAGTTATTCCCCTTAGAATTGACCATTTTTATGGTTGCTGTCAGTTATATACTCAACATATTTGAATATTACATCATTGTCAGTTAGTCAAAGTACAAATAATGTTGGCGTGTTTTATTACAAATACCATTCACATTTTGCACAAAAAATGTGTCCTACAGGTGTGGGAGTATACGCAATAAGTTGGTGGACCTTGCCTTTCGTCTGTATAGTTTACTAAATTCTATAACATATCTTACTAATCGTTTAGCTCATTCTTGACTTGCCAATACATACAAGCTAAATTATTCGGTGTATGTTTTTCCCCCCACACAAAGATGCTTGCAGTGCTTTATAGGTGTACAATGTTCATCTTGGAAACGGAGGGTTCTGGTTGAAATCCAGGACCGATATTTGAGATATTTTAACACAAGTTTCAAGAATACATATTATAAGATTGTAAATACATGTAGGCTATATTCTTATTGACTTGTAAATAAAATACATGTATATGCGTTATGTTTCTGTATCGTTCAGATTCGCCATATTTAAATATTGGTATTCAGTAAAATTCTTGTAATGCGTTATATAAAAACCAAACGAATTTGGAATAGTTTAACCAAAGACGGTACTGGTACATGAAGCTTAGCAGTTAATCATTGTCAGAAATTAATGTTGTTAATTATATCAAACAACATAACTACATAAACTCATCAGTGACCCCTGTAGTAGTAACAGTCAAGGCACGTTCGAACTTGGTGATAAAAAGCTAACTAACAAGCACAGAAAGGTGACCGTTCCGTCAACATGATATTGCTGATGTTGAATGTAAGTAGTAAATACGCGTATAAATATTATTTGATATGTATAATTGATCGAGATATACAGCACCTGTTTGCATGCCGCACGTGCACTTTGCTTTACATTGAACTGGATTATTTCACGAATTTATTAGTAAGACTATTTTTGTGCCTAATCTGATACCTGAAACGGCTACTCGGGAATAAGTGATGCTGAGCGAAGCAGTAGCGGGCTACCACGGGTCGTCAACGGGGCAAATTTACGGTCGTACGGTCACTCACGTGCTATCGAGGTGACCAAGTGTCACGACTATTATCAGCTACAAAGCACCCTCGGATTCTTATGTCAAATTGATTATCTTCCGGCGACAATGTGGAATGTTGGCAATTTGTTACAGAAAACCGTGACGGCCAACTTTAAGAGATATTGCCACTAACAAAACATTATTCTTATGGGAAATTTCAGAGTTCAAAAGAACGGTGTCGTTGTGTATAAACAGTAAATTGAGTGATGGCGATAATCAGATAGGATACCCCCTATTGTTAGAATCGTATAGACTGCCAGTCAAATTATTACAGATTAACAGGACCAAAACGTATGTCGTTATCAGAAAGTGAATCTATAACGGCATTTACATGTACATGTATATGATATGTGGTTGATGTATCTATTATCAGAGACAATGACATACTATCAAAATTAAAATGCTGTTTATATGATAGAACATAGGTGAAATGAACATTCACAATAACGTGGCAAATTTATTTTTGTTCGTCGATTTCATACTAAAACGCGTATACTGCCTTTGTCTGTTAGAGCTGAAATATTATAGTTATTTAACAGACTTCGTTTTTAGAGTTCTAGATTCATAAGACGGAAGTAACACGGATTTCTCTGAGATGAGCAATTATTCATTTTTTTATATATAAAAAATAGTTCTGTACGAAAGAAGACGTCATAGCTTCACTGGATAGCTGGTTTATAATGATAAAATATTGTACTGTGTTTAATGTTCAACCATCCAGTGTCTGCAGAATTGTTCCATTTTATACTTCTAGTATGGGGCACCGTTTTAGTATTTATTAACTATTTTCTGTTATCAAAAATTCATTTTTTTAATATATATATATATATATATATATATATATATATATATATATATATATATATATATATATATATATATGTATCGATTTTCTGATATCACAAATTCATTTTTTATATAAAAAATCGAATTTTGATATCAGATGTTCGATTTTTCAACTCAGGAAATAGAAGTGATTTTTTATATCAGAAATTCGATTTTTTATCTAAAAAATCGAATTTTGATATCAGATATTCCATTTTTTTATATCAGGAAATAGGGTCAATTATTTTATATCATAAATTCGATTTTTTATATCAGAAAATCATTTTCTGATATATCAAAATATATGTAGTATTAATTGATATAAAAAAATCGAAATTCTGATAAAAAAAATAACCTCTATTTTCTGATATCAACAATTCGATTTTTATATCAAAAAATACCTAATAACAACCTAAATAAATGATCCCTTCCAGGACCAGGGTAAATTCTCATATAAGCAAATAAAGATAATTTCTGATATAAAAAAAATCGATAATCTAATATCAAAATTCGAATTTGTGATATCAAATAATACTACATATTTTTTATATCAGAAAATCATTTTCTGATATTAAAAAATCTAATTTCTGATACCATTAATTCACTTTTCGATATCAAAAAGTCGAATTTCTGAAATCAGAAATTCGTTTTGATTCTTTTATATCAGAAATTCGATTTTTTTTTCCTATCAGAAAATGACTTTTTGATATCAGAAATTCGATTATTTAAGCTTTTATTTATTTTTGTGTGTGTGTGAGAAAAGTCGGTGGTCTCCTCCTGGGCCCGAAGTCACCAAATTTACTCAATACTCAAGCTCAACTTTTATTTCATTATTTTGACTATAAAATTGTTTACAAAATTTTTGGATTTTAGTGATTAGGAAATGTATTATGATTTTTAATTATTTACATATAAATTTTTGCGTCACACTTACGATTTTCCTGTAAAAAACGAATAAATACGTTGAGTACGGTACTCAAGATTTGAGTACGTACTCAAATAATTTTTTAATATATCTGAAGTTTTCTTCAAATGACCAATAATTTTTATTATTATTTACAATTGTATGCTGACAATATACAAACATGTCCAGTTACAGAATAAAGTTTGCATTTTTTTACCTTAAAATCGTGAAAAGTTAGTTGAGCTTGAGTATTGAGTAAATTTGGTGACATCGGGCCCTGGTTACATTGTAACTGGGTCTCTCCTCCACCATTAAATACTGGCCGCCACTGAGTGTGACGTTAAACACTATTAAAATTAAAATTCTAGCCTCAATATCGCAAGTCTCCTCTCGTGATATCAAGGGCAACACAACACGCACGCAGACATACGTTATGTCAACACCGCAAATTCTAGAATAAATTGCGTTTAAGTAGCGCCCACCCATGTGCCGAATTACCCCCAACCGTGGAGGAAGGGAACACTTTCCACCCGTACATTTATCATGTTGTAAATTTGGAATTTACCAGGTGGGTGTATTTACAAAATTTACAACAGTAAATCTTGTATTTACATCCACCCAGTAACACCCGGTAAATTCAAAATTTACATGACACATGGTTCTTAGACTATCACCAGGTCGTTTCGGTCCTAGCTTTGTGTACATCTTTTCTTCACATCTAGAGCTGGTCGGTGGTGTTTGTTTTATTTACGGTTTTAACTGGAAATAATGGTCCAGGGAATGCGTATCATATGATTTATAGTGGGGTCTAACTACTCTGTCACTATATATCTGTTCACTTTGCTTCGTTTTGGACAGATCATTTTATTTCCGTTTGAGATAACGGTTGGTATTCTATGGTACGCTGAAGTTTGATTAGTTCCCGATGACATAGGGCAAGTTTTTGTATCGTTATTTACTGAACCTTTTGTTATACCCCTTGTGCTAACCATTAAACTAAAACGGCATTGAGGGACAGAATGGGGATAAAATGTATCCAAAGTGACCCATCCATGCCCTGAAACATCAATCCACTTTGTGCTGCGCTATCCTCCGGGTAGGAATGCAAAACCAAAACGGTCCCCGGTGTTGATGGACATAGCTGGCTAAGTTGGGGTCATATCGTGTAATAAAACATATCAATTAAGTGAAAACGGGCAATGGGCACGATTTGTCGACTTGATGTAATGTCTTCGTAAGCTGAGCCCTGATATTACATCCAGAGCAGATATAAACTGCAATGGCCAATGCCAACTCAAACCGTAAAGACGTAGACATTGTATTTCAAACGTTACTGGCAACACATGTCCACCGTCCTCTGTATCACGTGGGCCTCTTTCCATCAACATCATGTAATTAGCCTGATGACAATAATAATGCCAATAGTCAACCACAGACAAGCACCAACATCGTCAACTGGGAGTTGTAAATACATTATACGTCGCTCACTCTAATGTCCACGTGGAGTTAAGTGTCACCTACAGCCGAGAAGAAAGACACCTGTAAAGTATTTGCCGTGTACTCTGATGTCGGGTTTTGACGCCATCTTGTTGAAGCTCAGAGCAATATGACGTACTCTTAATTCTCTTACGCCCATGTAATGCGAGCTGTGAAATGCCTGCTTGTAGATATGTGACAAATGAATGAACTTTGAACGATATGGAATTTTCTAGAAATCAAACTTTCATTTTGATTTTGTTTTTGCAAATTTATTGGATTCGTCATAAAAGTTTAAAACATTTTACTATCAGTGGGAATATCATCAAACTACAACCGAAGAGCTACTTTTGATCAAAACTGTCAAATAACACATGTCTCAGACGGATAGGTCATAAATTGAAAATGTTTATGACCAAATTTTTGCAACTGACTGTATTGTATTCGTGTTAACGTTGTTTTTGTTTGTGTTGTTATTGCAGTTGTTGCTTTAGTTGTTGTTTCAATTTTGTTATCAATATCGAGCACGTTTGTCAC